>OZ022579.1:24739188-24851652 GCA_963669155.1 Arbacia lixula | reverse complement strand
GATGTCGACACGACGTCAGCTTTGAGATATTGCAATTTGGTTGGAATTATTAAGTCGAGTTGACGTCAAATTACGACCAATTACCGACTTTTTTGACTGCCAACATAAGTACAATGTTGGCGCGACGTCAGTTTATCGACCGCGCTCTCGCTGACGATTGCCGATATCGTCCCGACGTCAGCTTGCTAGCTAGGAATATGTTTCTCTTACGGATATCTCACTCTGACTCACTTTCTACCTTTGAATTTGTCTTTTTCCTCACACCGTTTCCTCACACCGTCCTCTCTATAACTCAACCTTCCCCTGGTTTCCTCCAGCATTTGATCTTTGATATCCCCTTCCATTATTTATTTCCACCATTACGTCTCTCCCCATACTTTCTTCCACGCCACCAATCTTTACCTCACATTCTTAACATTGTGAGATCTTTTTAACACCGGCAGTCTGACTTCCAGAACCATCCTCTCCTATAGCATGTATAAACACAGTGTCATGTATATATTTTGATATAATAGTGTACAATTGTCTTAGTGATTATCAATTAAGATTTGTTATGATTAATCAACGCCCATGCTTAGCATGTTCATGTTTAAAAACATTGTTTAGGAACGCACAAATACAAATCAAATATATTTCACATCTGGGCTGATATGCACGTTCATTGATGGAATATTGTTAGTATCGATGTAACTCGAAAGTGCCCTAAACACATTTCTGAGACCGCGCTCATGAGCAATGTGATTATGATCCCACCACAAGTCCCTCTACAAGATATGCCAAGAAGTTGTAGGTATGGCATGAACACTGTCACTCCGTCATGTCCGTTGGTGATTGAAGGGAGAAAATGCTAGCACTTGCAATACATAACAGCTACAATCGCGAGTTCTTTGCTTAATCCGAATCAGGGGGGGGGGGGGGGGGGGGGGTGGGTGTTGGAGATCTCGGCAACCAAGCGACGTAGTCTTCAAGTGTGAAAGTAGATTTTCAATTGAAATTAAAATCGATTATCATTATGCATATGCACCTATGTTATTGTTGGGAAGTAATCGCTTTAGGCACAAAATGAGCAGAATTTGGGATGACATTGTCTTGAAATGTTGAGCCCCCCCCCCCCCCCCCCCCCCCCCCGCCGGTTTAACGTTAAGCCTTCCCCACAGAGTGGTCGGTGGGATAAGCAGAATGCATTCGGGATGTCCTTCCATCCGTATGGCTATCGTGTACGCAATAACTCGAGACCGAGGTTGGCTAGGTGCGAGGATGTGAGGTGCATAGACACAATGTCTGATAGCACAGACTATGTACTAATCCCATCCTTGGAGAGAAGCCAGAGGAGCCATGAAGTAAGAAGGGCGTAGTCTGTTACCAGACATATTTGGGAACAGACTGGGTTCATTTCATTTCATTCACCTCACAGCCTAGTACTTAGACTGGAGAAGTATGTGACCATGGATGCAGGACGGCCCATGATGTGACCAGAACACGCCAATTAAGCTTGGGAAAAAAAGTTATTATCATGATTGTAAATCATACTACGAGAACCAAGCCCCAGGCATCATGAGTCAACTTTGTCACATCACTTTATATCATGACATAGTACATTACTGTTGCTTTATACGCTTCACTGCTTTTCCCCTTTATTACATTGCGAAGAGACTGTTATACCAACATTATGAAGCCATTAATTACGAAAGGTAAAAGTTCCGATTAATTTGTACACGGCAGGATGTGGATGGACTAAATTGAACAATTAGGGCTCGAAGACACATTCCATGCAGTTGGAGCGTGTTTTATTTATTTCTCATACATCTGAATCCTAAGACGGGGGATGTGCAACAGAAGGAGCCCATCGATCCCGCGTCCAAGAAAGTAACATATGCCAGACCTGGTGCGGTCGAGATAGGGCGCAGAAGCTACGCATCATTCATTTGTCAACAGTCAGAGGTCAATTGTTCGCGGATGCAAAAATATACCACAGATAAATCACCGTCGCCAGCATGGAGTTCTCCACAAGAATTTCTTCCTGCTTTACAATAACATGTGTTGTTAATCATATTTAAACACGCATGATCATGTTGATAATGTCGTGATGTAACGAACGTTGATTTAAATCAAAACGTTAACTTAATTTAACGTAGAGGCTTACATGTTAAACCAACTAACGTGCGTCGTGATATTAAGTTTTGGTTATTCTTCCAACATGAGCATGTGCATGTGTGGTCGGTCAAAAATCTGTCAGTTTCGCAAGGGGCCTTGCGCAATGGACCTGAGAAAACCGGGGACAACAATCCTCAACAGACAATCCCGAAAAAAAAAAAACATCCGAAACTCTATGTTCCCCACCGGGAAGTTGTTTTCAACGTTAACACAAGTAACACATTAGAACACATATCAGTGAAAAATGTGATAACATTTATAACTAGAACATGTGAGCGGCGAGATATTAAATACTCTTTTGAAATTTTCATTCGTTTTTCAGGCCTACTAAATTAGGGTTTAACAAGATATATTTTGTACGTAGTACTTTAAACGAAATTGAGCGAAAGATCCGCGCTTTATCGAGTTGGCGTAATATCCAGTCGCACGTCGTATTGAAGCTCTTTTCGACAAAGCAGGGACAGCAGGGACTTGTTCCTGACAACTCCCTGGAAAAAGCAAGATTTACAAATGTAATAAACGACTCAGATCGAGAGCAGGATATCGTACCCAACAACATGCGGATAAGATGGCGGCGGGTCGTTCGCCTGTCCCAATGTAGCAACATGAATAAAGGAATGACGTCATTGCATTACGAAAACACCAACTTTGCGTTGAAATCATCTACTCTTCAAAATTGTTAACTCTAACAGTTCTTCAGTCAGACCACGTCCTGCTTTTCTCCACATAAACACAACTATCAATACAGGTCTCCTATCATTCTTGAAGGCTCCTCCAAATTATGATGAATACGATAGTTTGTTGTAATGATCAACAATTGGAACTAAAAGGAGTTCGGTGCTGATGTATTATCATATATGCAGATACACAACAAATCATCTTCCCTGCTATGATTGCCCTTGGACGCACTAGCTGGCTCTTGCTTGTGGTTGATTCATTTATTTTCATGTAAACCGATGTGAATATCATGATAGCATTTACATGTAACAATATGCTTGTATTACAGCAGTATACAATGTTGGTTACCAATGGTAAAAATTCATGATTTATTTAAATCATTGCTGTTTTGCACTTTGTATTCACAGAAGTGATCTGCAATGCGGCGAAAATGTAACCGGTTGTTGTGCTGGGGAAATAGGTCAACATTTGGGAAGATTAAATGCTATATATTCCTTATTAAGCCAAAATTTCAATTTAGTAAACAATAAAAGGAAAAGGAAAAATAACTATATTACTGATTATTTTAATTTTTAATTGATAAAAAAAGGTCTAAATTAACAGCGGCATAATCTTCTTGGAGGAATTTTAAATAAGCAGTCGTCCCACAACTTAAAGAATACCGGGGTGGTATTCCTAGATTAGTTCTTTCTACCCGGTGCTTGAAGAAAAAAAACCGCCAGTGCATAACTCCCAGGAAATACACAACATACGGAGATGAACGAGTACAACTTGGCAAGAAACTACTTTCTTGATAAGTTTATTCTACTGCGATATACGCCCAGAAATTACGCCAATAGCTCTTGAGATAGTAGCTCCTGAAATACCTTCTCTTTTATTCAACATTGTGTGCTTTCCAAATGAAACTTAACGCCTTTGCAGGAACCAGTGATTAAGTTTCGCTGTGTGGTCCCTTTAAACAAAACGAAGCAGGGATAGTGCGCAAATAAATTCGTACTTCAGGAATTTCAACCACACACACACACACACACACAAAAAAAAAATCCACCCCACCCTTGTCGCAAGAGTTGGTCATTGGACGCTGGACCTCGGTCCATGATTGGACAATAGTTGTCGTGATAGTCTCTACTCTCCATTTCTTCTCCGTTCAAATCTCGGGCTCACTCCTTGAATTGCTAAAGAGAAGCACACAGGTATCGACATGGCTGCTCGCGATATTCCGAAACTTGAACTCGCTCCATCTAATGAATGGTGGAGTCTACGAGGTGTTCCAGACTCGGACGCGTGTCGTGTCGTGATAATCAGAGCCAAAGAAACAACTTATCTAGCCGAGTATAAACCAGGTAAGATTCCTTAGGTTCTCAATGTATGTGTCTGTATCTGTGCTTACCTCTTATTTCATTAATTTGGTACTCTGCTTTTTTCATCGCCACCGGACGCATCAGCGGCCACTTTGAATACTTCAATCGCTCTACCCCTGATTTGAAAATGTAGTTGAATTTACTTTGGATAATGGAAGGAACTTGTAATCTAGATCCAATCGTTGTGATATCTACAGTTTTCCACATTTTGGTGGTAACATTTACCAATTAAAAGCGTTTGTCCTCAACAGATTGTGTACTAATAACTGCTATTTAGATAATAGTAAAACTCTCGATAACACCATGGGGTTGTATTCTGTCGGATAACTAACCCACTTACGGGGAAAGGCAGGAAGGAGAGTGATTATGTATTGGTAAATAGGCTTCTTTCTGTGCTCCAAATTGTTGAACATTTCTTGCTCATTCAACTCGTATTTTTTATCTCAGTATGGATAATCTGTAGATCTATCCTTTTTGATCTCCCCGAGAGGCCGTGGCCTCCTGGGACATAGAGAAACTCGACTGGGAAAGAAGATTATTTTAGTTTCACGCCAAGGCCCAGTGATAACGGATTACGTTACGGATAGTGCAAGGGAGTGGTTCGGATATAAACAAACGGGAACTAAAATCTCTAAAATTAAGACTACGACGGGGTCGGACGGTACGTTTGGCCAGTAAAATGTTCGGTGATGCAAAATAAGATCGTTTTTCTTTGTTAAATTTAACTTTAGAATTGACTGATGGCTGTGATGTAGTAGCTGATCTGGACGATACAGATGAAGCATGCCTGAAGGTCAGTTTCTCATCGTCATCTTTATAACCTTATTTTGACTTAGCGTGAAAGACTGCGTAGTGCTCTAATACATGTATCTTTTCCGTGATGAAGCGCAACCCTGCAGGTCTGTAATTTTGCAATAAGTTCAAGCATCGAAGAACAAGTCCTAAAGAAAGCTATAACACATACATTTTCTGTTAAATTTCCCTGTCCATCGTTCTCAAGTTCACATTGGTTTATTTTCCTTTTATTACTCTTTCATCGGTTATCAATTATTTTGCAACAAAGATGCGCTATGGTGGGTTTTATTATTTTGCAATAACCCACTCATTCAATTCGCGCGTTCTGGCCTAACCTTTTCTGGCAATTCTCAGGGATCGCGCAGTCGCTTTGGTGAGTTGCGCTTTGTTCCGTTTCGCGCGGTGTGTATAAATTCGGGCTGATAAAATGCGACTCGAACCTAGACTAGCTGGACACTGACAAAGAGCCGATTTTTCTGAGGCAGATCGAGCGCGAGCGTTAGCGTCGAGCTCGAGGAAAGTTGCACAGTGTTTTTTTTTTGGCGAATTTGACTGCGCCATGTGGCGGGGTATTTCGCAGTGAAAAAAAAAAACACCGCTTAATGCTTCTTTTCCTTATTTCTTTCGTACTCATTCTTTTGGTGGTCCTCTACATTTACAGTATCCTCTGCCAACGCTCCGGGCACGCATCGCTGAGGCACGAGGTGGCATGCTTTCATGCTGTCAATTTGCTAGCACCTCTTCTTTCATTCTTTTCCCTATTGTTTTTACTCTGTTATTCACATTCTCTCATTTTCCATCACTATCAACAGATTCATTCGTCCCAATTTAATTCTTTGTGATTTTTGTTTTCGGTTTGTTCATATCCCAATTAGCCTAACCCTATCAATGTTCTGATTAAGCTTTCGTTTCCAAATCGCTCGTTTTCTTTGGCCTTTGTCCACTTTTTTTTATTCATGGGCCAGGTTCGATTATATCTTCACTTTTCCTTACTTGGAGGCTTATACAAATTATACATTAAATACTTCAGATTGGATTGTACTTTCACAGCTTGAGCATAAGTACAGGCATGTCTCATATCCTGCATGTAGCAATTTTAACAATGCTAAGTCAAAATCAACTATCATGAAATATGAAATAGGTGGACTTATTTAAGGATTTTATCCATCTTCAATTTCTCTTCATATACAGAAAATAAAACGATTTAAGAACGATTGATTCTTTTATGGTATCTACTTAATTTTGTTGTTCTTTTTTCAATGAAATATTATGCTGACATTTCTTGCCAGGCCAGGCATAATTGAAACAAAAAACATGCTGAGGAATAACCGCATCATAGTCGAATGATGTCTTATTGTACTGGCTTTAAATAGTTCCAAGTAAAGTTTCCTCAGATTTTAATGTTGTACATGTTTTACTTTTCGATATTTTGCTTTTGCCTTTTTTTCTGCTAATTGCATGAATATTATTATTATGTTGAGAACAAGAAAGATAAAAATAAATCATGTTCTTATGTTTTCTTTGTGACCCGTTATACAGCTCCTATTTTCAAATGGAAAAAGCATGCTGGCTCCATTGCAGAACTTTCAGGCATTCACTATTTTCACACAACATGTGATTGGACCTGTGCAATCAACCAAGGAGTTTGTGCAAAAATGGCGAGCCAATTTAACTGACAAAAATGACATGCCCCCCCAGAAAAAACGAGGCCGGTACCACAAGTATAACGAAGAACATCAGTTATTAAACAGTCATCGGGAAAATATCAAAATGGGATATGTAGGGATCTTTTC
Organism: Arbacia lixula; assembly: GCA_963669155.1. Lineage (NCBI taxonomy): Eukaryota > Metazoa > Echinodermata > Echinoidea > Arbacioida > Arbaciidae > Arbacia > Arbacia lixula. The sequence goes on along the minus strand of OZ022579.1, from coordinate 24,844,871 downwards.
AGTTGAGCTTGGTCAGTTGGTTACACCGGATCAATCAAGACTGGTCAGATTTCAAGATGAACAGTTCTTGAAAACTCTCACTGCTAGAATGATTGAAAAGAGCAGTTTGTGCATAGACACTGCTCCCCCTGTTGTCGGTCTTTTGGATAAAACTATCTGCCCTACTCCTGCTTCCTTTCGGCCCACTATGCTTAAAACCTGTCCCCTTGAAGTAATTGATGGCAATCATTCAGTCCTTGCACAAAAAAGTGCCCTTCAAACGACCCAAAACCCAATTTTCAAAACTCGAATGGTTGTCATTTATGCTGGGCTGAGTGATGAACAGGCACTATCACTTGGGGTGTCCAGAAATGATGATGCCTGTAAAGTGCTCAAGATGAGCAGTTGGCAGGAGATCCAGCTTTTCCGACGGGAGCTGTATGCAATGAATGCCACGCCTACCACTGAGGAGCCACCAAGCGTGACATCTCCGTACATTAACAGGCTCAAGAACATCCTCGGGATATACAAGGTTGGTCAATTTACCAATATAATCATCAAGTAACTATTTGCAAAAAAATATAGAGATATATACTCTTAGAAAAATCTCTATATACATACGTTCAATAGTGCTCAATGAGGATGTTTAACATGTCTTTGATTTTCTGGTATTCTCTTATTAAGGTTCTTCAGTTATCATGAATGATACTAATGGTTCATCACTGGATAGTGTATTTCAAATTTTGGAAATATACATGTATATCAAAATGTTGGCCTTCTTCATGTGTGGTGTGCTCTACTATGCCGTACCCAAATAAGATTGCTGAAGATGCAGTACGAAGACAGGAATGTTTGATGCAGCGATACTCATCAGTAATTTTAATTTCAATATGAGGTAAATAATGCATACTTGTGTCATTTAGAGTGAAGTATACAGTATACCATGTCTGTAAAGCATTTTTACTGTTATGCATTTGTTTTTTCAATTGCAGAAGAGCCAAATCGACACAAAACGTCTTGCGATTAAAGTTGCAGCTCTCTCAAATAGATGTTTTGAGATCGTGGAAGAGTTGTTTGCTGAACACCCAAAGCTCAAGGCATTTAAATTTCAACCCCTACAAAAGCTGAATGAGGCAGAGACATTCCGATGTCTGCGAGTGTTTGTCAGCGAAGGGCACGAGGCATTCACTAAGGCATGCGGCATGACCAAACAAAAGAAAGAGCAAAGAAAGGTTTGTACATATATGATATTACACTTTAAGCTTCTTGAAATTAGATAGAATGGTGTCTTTTTCAGTGTGATTTTGTTTTGGAGCAGCATATGATATGGCTATAGTGACAAGGCAATCCGGAATTGAAAGAAATGTGTTTACTTTCGAAAAAAATACTTCTGATAAAAAGCTACTATTGACAACACATAGGTCTACTTACGTGCAAAGTTTTTATTTCTAATTCTTTTCCCTATGATAAGCATTACATCTTTCTTCGATACAGAATCAACAGCAGGTGCTGATGACCATTGCAGAAGACCATGCAGAGATAGACATAGGTGGCGATAAGGTTCTCCTGCAAGATGTCGTCATAACGCTGAATGGCCACCCCCGGCAGTGGACATCAGAGGAGCTGTTCAGCGCTCTTTCGGGTAAAGAATGCGCCGCTAACTTGATATTGCTTATCTGTCTTGTAATGTGTCATTTGCCTCTCGAGTTGTCCCAATAGATGATATTAAAAACGTTTGTCAAGTTTGGTGTGCTTTAGAAAAAATCACACTGTAGATTACATGTTACTCATATCTTCTGTTTGTCTTTCTATCCATGTATCCATCACAATTGTCTATTCAGTTATCTGGATCTATTCAGCTAAATTTCTTTCTTTCCTTTATATTAATACCTTAGATGGATGTTATCATGGATGTTCTGTGATTATCTCAGTATTTCTTAAAGCAACAATCAACGTTTTCATTTTTCGAACATAGCATGATATACATGTTCTTCAAACATTCTATTCATACTTATGCTATCTATATTCCTGTAAAATTGATTATCATCCAAAGCCACTTCCTCAGAATGTGCAGTCATTCACATGTTATGTAAAATTAGTGTTCTTATTTTTTTTTATTTCTTACTGTGCACCTGCATCTGCCAGATTACATCCAGAAGGAGATGCCATATGAGCGTCGCGAGTCGTCCATATTGACTGGATCAGGTGACGAGGAAGAGGACATGGATGTTGACGATAATGACTCAAGTAAGACGTGTACCAGTATTTGATTAACATTTTAATCATTAGTATTCTTTTGCTTGCTAATTAAATCATGTTGTTGGTCGTGTTTTCAGACTGCCTGCCCGAAACCTTGTGACGATAAGAGCTATCGTGTGAAGGTACCAGATCATTGAAAAGTAAATGATTAAGTATTAATATAAGGTGTTATTAAGCACTAAATGCGTTGACCAACTCATCAATCACAACCTGCTAGAACAATCCAGAAGTGAGGTACAAAAATTTGATATTTCGTGAATGACACAAATGCAAACTCATTGCAAATGAGACGGTAGACTTCTCGTTAGTAAATCTGTTTGGATAACGTGGCCGATATTCTCAACAAGGAAGAATAGGGAATGGTTATAAAACAAACTTCTAAAATAAACACTTCACTTTGGTTTCAGATATATTGAATATAAATTTTAACAGTTAATAGAAGAAATATAAGTAGAAGAAAATAAATAGTTACAACATTCATTTCTGCCCTACACGTGCCATGCTACTATCAGCATTCAGAGAGAATGAATATCCATTGAATCAGCGTGTAATGTGGCAATGGCAACTCAACATTAAAAAATATATGTATACATGTGGAAAGATCATTTTTTGATGCAAAAGGAACAATACTTAATATCTGGCAGTCGGAGCCCAAAATATTTCATTTCAATTTAGTTTTGCATTGTTGTGTTAATCAGTGTAATCATGTACAAGTGCCAGTGTACTACACATTACACAACCCAAATTATTTAGTCAGTGAAATATACAAAGCACATCAAATTAATAATAAATCCATATATATCACTTTCTCAAACTTTAATAGATTCAAAGCATGCAGAACCTGATGATGAATCTTCCATCTCTGATGCAGCAGGTATGTTAAGAGTAATGATGAGTTATTAGATAGCTTTAAAAAAAAATGATTGTCACCATTTCAGTATTGTCACATCACATCAACTAAGATAAGTATGAATATACAATTATCAAGGTTGGTATACACGCGTGGGTAGCCACTATGTATTTACTGGAGATCAGTCAATATTTTGCTTGTAATGGGGCACAAACACAATATTAATAAGCCGGAAGTTTGTCACATTTTTAAGCAATTTGATGATTGGAGTGCATGTTGATCCGAAAAAGTAATCGACATACTGTATATGTAGGAAGGTGACCACCATTCCCACATAAATTAAGATAAATGTGATTTCATGTAACATGTGACATCATGTAACAAATATTTCATGCTTGATTTTATCTTATTGCTTATCATTAAATTGTATATTTAAATCAATGTAATGTATGCTTGAGAGCCTTGGTACTGAATTCCATGCATTGATTAAGATGAACAATGTATTTGCCCATTATTTCTTTACTCCCAATGTTTTGAAATTCATATTGTAGATGGGGAAGGATGTGCAGAGAGCGAGTGTGATCCATATGAATTCAGAGAAGACCTGGGTAAGTTTATGACTGGTCAGCATTATGATATATTGGTGTCCTCTTATTGTGACGGCTATTGATATCATACTGTTAAAAGCTCATCACATTGACAAAAAGAACCCACTTTTCATCAATATTAATGTTTTTCAATGTTTTTCCACATGTGACTTGATTTAGGTCACTCCTTTTCAATTTTCTGTCCTTTTCCATTAAATCTTACTGTACCAGGCAGAGTGCTTGTCATGTGATTTGTGTACATTATTGGTGAAATAATACATAAATGGCATGTTAAGATTGAAGTAAAGGGTAGTTGCTCTCTTCCTCTCTCTCTTTTCACATTGTAGGTGTTCTGCCAGAGGTGGAAGAGGCAACTCCTGCTTGTGACCTTGGTGAATGCTCAGGTAAAGAACTTTACCTAACTACTTTGTATTACAATAGAAAACGTGTATGGTCATCAACTTTTTTCCTTTTTTTTTTTTTTATCTTACCATGGACACTATTACCCCCCCCCCCCCCCCATTTCCCTTCGCATCTCAGCAATGCAATGCACGGCCTCCACAACAATTGTGTCATCTGTACATAGCTTTCCAAATGCAATCTGTTCATAATCAATTAGTTATGGCATGCCATTTTTTATGGAGGAATACCGAAATAACAGCTATTTGTTGATAATGTGTTATGTTGAGATGATGATAGGCAGAGTGCTTGTGGGGATTTGTGTACATTATTGGTGAAATAAATAAATAAATGGCATGTAAAGATTGAAGTAAAGGGTCATTGCTCTCTTTCTCTCTCTCTCTTTTCACATTGTAGGTGTTCTGCCGGAGGTGGAAGATGCAACTCCTGCTTGTGACCTTGGTGAATGCTCAGGTACGGAACCGTAACTACTTTGTATTAAAATAGAAAATGTGTATGGTCTTCAACTCTTTTCCTTTTCTTTCTTATCATAGACGCTATTATCCCCCCCCCCCCTTCCCCTTCGCATCTTAGCAATGCAAGGCCTTCACAACAATTGGTGTATATGTCATCTGTAACATAATCTACGTAGCTTTCCAAATGCAATCTGTTCATAATCAATTAGTTATGGCATGCCATTTTTTATGGAGAAATACCAAAATAACAGCTATTTGTTGATAATGTGTAATGTCAAGATGTTGATTGGAAAGTGTTAATAGTGATAGGCATTCATGGACTCGGGAAGCATGCTCTGCTTCCCTTGAATGAAATAAGCAAGCATCAGAATACAACAACAGTCTACTAGGACACTCATACAGAAGAGCTTTGACAAATTATCTGTTAGATCATACATTATCCATGATATGTTAAGCCCAAACTGTATACATGTACTGCAAAAGTAACTTTTATTAGAGGGTTACATATTTTCTTGTGTAAGCTCATCCTTACTTTAATGTAACATATCGTCATAGTGCCATTATTGGAGAACTATACTGATGCAATAAAATTAAATTGATCTAATGTTCAGATTATGTAGCTTGAATGTGTGTAGATTCAATGTATATTTTCCCTCTTATTTGCCCGTTCTTACAGAATATACAATAAACCACAGCCTGAAGGACCTGCGCATTGGAGACAACATCATAATTAATCCCCCACAAAAGTCCTACAAAGAGGGGGAGCCATGGCTTGCAAGAGTTGTAGGCATCACCAAAAGAAAGGTTACATTTGAATTTTTTGCAGGGACGTACTCCACAGTATGGAGACTCGGTGTATTCCGCCACGATTCCATTGCACGGTCTCGAGTGGAATGCATCGTGACGTGGAACGAGAAGCTACCAATGCCCAAGGAGATGGTCGCTGAATTGCGTGCCAAACTAGATGGGTAGAGTTTCTGATATTGGGTGCGTAGATAGTAGTAGATAATATCTAAATATGTTAAGCTTTACAGAAAAGTTATGAATTTTTGATGTTTTTTGATATGAAGAATTAAATGGTTGTAATTGTAATGATTTGCTGAAATAAAAGGTTCGCTGTAATTATGGCGAAATGTTAAGTTAAAACAGCTACCAAGTTACGCTATAAGTACAGTAAAATATGAAGTTAAGACGCCCACCCAATTTCGCTGAAATTACAGCAAAATAGCAAGCCAAGGCTCCCCTGCCAATTTCGCTGAAATTACAGCAAAATATCAAGTTTAGATAGGTTCTGATATTGAGTACACATTCAGGAGTAGGATGCTCTATTCTATAACAATGCCCATTAAAAACTAGTCTATCTGTGCCCTAACGGTATCAGGAAAGTATCGTACATGTATCACATATTCAGTACTCAACAATCAAGTGCAGAACAATGATGTTCCTTTGTTCTTCACAACAAATTTTTAACTTGGGCTACTTGTATTCTCAAAAATAAACATATTGGCACAACGTGAAATATATCAGTTCATGTCTGCTTCACAATAAATAACGTTTCTTAGTGCCTACCAGATATTCCGTGGTAGATATTATCCAATATGTTTAGCTATACAGATGAGTTATTAATTCTGGATCTTTTTTAATATGAGGAATTAAATTGTTACATGCATTTGTTCTAGCATTGTGTGATGCTCAACTATTTCAAGCTTTCAAATTAGCTCTTTGAGGAGTACATCTATCCTGGTATACTCTTGACAAAAAAAAAATTGTGTATGGTTGTGATTGCAATTTATAACTAAATTATTTACTTCATTGCTTCCAAGTTTGCTTCGAGTAGAGATTTTTCGAAGTAATACATGTATTTCTGAAAACAAATACTCATTACCAAATTTTCCTAAAAAATGATCAGTGTAACTATTGTTTTGTATGCATTTTGTTGGCTATAGATAGCCACTGACAAGGCAGTGTGAAAATGGACGTATATCAGATGAGATATCATGTACAGAGCAAGTAGTCGGACATTTTTGCTAAAGATTGCTAAGTTCCATACATTTATATTTTTATAGGATTTTGGTCACCCATCAACTGTGACTGATGTTGTGTCATAATGTTTAATTTCTACTTGAGGAAGGAGGCACTATGCCTTGTCTCTTGTTGTATATATTATTGACAGAAAGAAGTAACGTACCTCTTCATGTATTGATCTTAATACAAGTCTTTTTTTTAACAAAATATTTATATTCTTCATGTGGGATCAAAGAAATATGTAAGGTCTGCACTGCGTTATCATTTTTGGTTCAACATGATTACTTCGCATTTGAAAATACATTTGTTATACATCTTAAAAACAACTCTATCAATGTATTGGTACACTGTATGATTTTTGTCGCATTTCCACATTGATTTTACAGCGTTCACAATGATATTGAGTTTGATTTTATGACATGTCTGTATTTTGAAATGTTTGAAAATGTTGATGTCTCTGATTGGATATGTGCTTGATGTTTGATGGATTGATAGATGGATAATGGATGCTTGTAGGACAATGTGTGTTATCTGTATTGTGGATCCTATACCACTTGCTGTATACAAAAAATGCAGCAATGAAGTTATTAAAGGGTTACTAAATTAGAAAAATAAGTTCCCACTAATCTATGTTAAATTATCCACTAAAAACGAATTTCATATTTGTTTGCCGCAATAAAGTATCATTTTGACTTCTCTGACGTCACTGGAGGCGTGCTTTTTTGAAATTTTAGTCAAAATTGCGGCAAATGAATGTGAACTTCGTTTTTAGTGGATAATTTAACATAGATTAGTGGGAACTAATTTTTTCTTATTTAGTAACCCTGTAAGCAGGTGGTCTCTATGTATAGCTTGCCTGAATATGTGTTTCAATTAAAATATTAATCAAGAGGATAGAAATGTCGTCTTAATACAGGTGGCCTTTCTACACAGGACTCCCTAATGCAAGCTGTATAACAGTTCTATAAAGTAACCGAGGAAAAACACATGGATTTGTTGTGGTTATGGTGATTTGTTGAATTAGATGCAAGACACTTCCAAAGTTTTGCTGTAATTATGGCGAAATGTCAAGTTAAGACAGTGATCATGTTTCGCCCCAACTACAGAAAAATCTCAACTTAAGGTGCCTCTGACTCTTCGCTGAGCCAAATATCAAAAATCAAGTTGATGTTGAGACATCAACCCAATTTTGCTGTAATTACAGCAAAATATTTAAGATGCCCACCATATTTTGCTGTAATTACAGCGAAATATCATATAAAAATGCCCACCCATACAGCGAAAAATCAAGGCAAGGCACTTGTTTTGTTTTGCTGTAATTACAGCAAAATATGAAGTCAGGACACCTCCCTAATTTCGCTGTAACTACAGCAAAATATCAAGTCAAGACACTTACTTCCTAATTTCGCTGTAATTACAGCGAAATATCAATAAAAATACCTTTCTGATTTTGCTGTAATTACAGCAAAATGGAATTGCGCCAAGCCTAACTTTTGAAAATTCAAAAAAGCTCTCATTATTAAAGACTCTGTCTTTTTGCTCAATTAGAGCAGATTTTTAAAAAACTTGGGAAACACGCAAATTACCCAAATCCAACACAACGATGTTATGTGTGATTTTCTTCTGTACTGTTATAGCCTAACATGTATACACATCATTTGTTGTTGTTTTCCATATACATGCAATCCATAATAACCCAGACTTGTGTACAGGAGAATACATTGTCAAAAAGGAAGTGCTTGTGTGTATGATGACAAGATGGAAAAATACCGGAACAAAATGATCTAAATTCTCCGAAATCTTTTATGTAACCCTATATGCTGCAACGGGAACGAGCGGAAAGCCTATTACAGTGACGATCGCGAGCAATAGTACCGAACAGCGGTACGGTTCGCAGTACGCACATATTTCTATTTCCATTCACGTACCTACGTGTGTTCTGTGCAAAATTACGAACGAAACGTGTCCACGGTTGTGCATTGATGCGAACGAAATGTACAAAGAGTTAAAGGACTTAGAAGTCATGGACCTAGAAGGAAATAATGTCTTAGATCCCATAGTGCTTTATGAAAAACAGTGAATGTTTGCATGCAACATGCTCTAAGAATAGAAAATTGACAGCAAGCTCCACAAGTGATGGGGGGGGGGGGAGAAAGCTGATTGGAAGAGTTTTCTGTTCTTGAAATAGAACTTTGCAGTTTGTTTTTGAAGAGATACACTTTCAACCATAAGTCGTAATTTTTACATGGTCTATGAGTAGGCCTATGTTGTATGATGAGGGCATTCATGATTCAATTATGAGAGGTACACCTACGTGTAACTAGGCCTACCTATAAACATTTTTTTCAGGGCTTCATGTATGCCTCACAAAACATTACTCTTGACTATACATTTCTTGCCTGTTTCTCTTGTCACTCTCTAAGCACTACTTTTCAGAGCTAATATGCAAGAATGATTATACAAAAAATACTCTAATAAATGGATTTTAGCAGAGGCCAAGCTAGAGGTTGTTTAGTCACCATCTTAAAATACTTTTTTTTTTTTAGGAGTGTTTTTATCATAATTTTGATATGTTCCTCCAAAGGTATAACACTTGGGGCACAGCTAGAGATTACACAGAGCTCTTCCAAAATGATATACCATGGATACTTGGGTAATAATTTCGTGGGTATAGAGCCTGAGAGGTGATTCAGGTACCATAAACACAAGGTTGAAATTGAAGCAATTTGATCATAATGATATTAATAAAGGGTCATGCAAGAGCTTAAAGGGAGCTGTATACAATGTAGTCGGCATTCAGTGGCAGTGTGATTCTTGTGCAAACTGAATATGCTGGCCTGCATGTTAAAAAGCAAACTTTAATATGTAATGTAGGTTGAGTCAATTAGGTGGCCACTTCTCGGATACATCAGACACCTGCAGTCCAGTCTAAAGACAAGGCCACTCCGTGTAGACATGGCCGTCGCACTGCATGCATGTCGACTTTATCTGTATGCTCCCTTTAACCCGTTCATGTTTTGACTTGGGGGCATTTTGAACCCTCGTCCAGTTGGGATGTCAACATTTACCTTAGAAATAGAGACATCAAAGGGGTGTGGCTTAATTGCATCCTATAAGGAATTTGAAGTTTATTCACAGCCTGTTGTCTATTGTTAATACAACAGATTACACATGAGTCACGCTGATCAATATCTGAGTGTAGAAAAGGCGGCCTGTAAAGAACAGGTTTATGTGCTTGTATGCATTTGCCTGTTTTGCCAAACTTAACATGCAGTGGCAATAATTGACAAGGTGGCTGCATATGGTCACGGTGGCCTTGCATATATGTTTGCAAACCAGACCAATGAGAAAGCTTGACTGATGGAGGGAAACTAGCTAGGCCTCAATCAGCTGATCAGAAGCTTTTCAAGACTCACCTTTGAAATTGACCAAGTGACAACTCTGTCCTGTATACAGTTGGCAGCAAAATTATTCAACCCCCCTCTCATTTTTTACATTCTGTCATAATGAATAATATTGCAGCAGCAGATTGCTACTAAACCATTAAGATAGTTAGCAGACAGTTAATTTCTAAAGAATACCGGAGAAAAAAATCAAATTTTACTGCATAGGTCATCTGAAATTGCAATTTGCGCCCAAAAAGCATGTTGCAAAATTATTCAACCCCCTATTTTACACACACGAAACGAATGCACAAATAATGACAATTTCACAGCCAGTGCATATATTCTGAGGTGAATACTGATTTAATTTATCTAGCTCCACCTGAAACTGGAACCTTTATATGCACAACTAACAAGTTGTAACATTATTCAACCCAGATGGGTGTGTCTTTTAGTACTTTGTGCAGCATCCATATGGTGCAATGTCCTCCTGCAGACGAGATGAATAGCCTCTCACAAGCTTCTCACAACGCTCCTTGGGGGTGTTGGCCCATTCCTCTTGCGCACCTTGAGTGACCATCACAGTCTCCAGACCTAAACCCAAACGAGAATTTGTGGTGGGATCTGAAGAAAGCTGTTGCAGCATGTAGACATACATGCATCGATTACCTTAAGACCATTGCGCAAGAGGAATGGGCTAACATCCCCAAGGAGCGTTGTGAGAAGCTTGTGGGAGGCTATTCATCTCGTCTGCAGGAGGACATTGCACCATATGGATGTTGCACAAAGTACTAAAAGACACACCCATCTGGGTTGAATAATGTTACAACTTGTTAGTTGTGCATAATAAGGTTCCAGTATCAGGTGGAGGATAAATAAAATCAGCATTCACCTCAGAATATATGCACTGGCTGTGAAATTGTCATTATTTGTGCATTCGTTTCGTGTGTGTAAAATAGGGGGTTGAATGATTTTGCAACATGCTTTTTGGGCGCAAATTGCAATTTCAGATGACCTATGCAGTAAAATTTGATTTTTTTCTCCGGTATTCTTTAGTAATTAACTGTCTGCTAACTATCTTAATGGTTTAGTAGCAATCTGCTGCTGCAATATTATTCATTATGACAGAATGTAAAAAATGAGAGGGGGGTTGAATAATTTTGCTGCCAACTGTATGTCATATATTTCATGGTCAGATTTTTTTTTCACAAAATAAGACATGACAGACCATTTGCCATGTAGTTGAATCTGTGGTTGGACACGCTGGTATAAAAGGGAACTAAAATGATGCATATGCATAGAGTATGCAGTGTTTTTGTAGTGTTCTGCATGTGGAGTTTAATCACTTGATTATGTTTGTATACATGACATTTCCTGCCCAATTAAAGATATATTTGTCTTCAATCAAGACGTTTTAAGACCAATGATTTTTGTTGTTGACATGAATTGCTATATAGTTTGAGTCAAGCCCTCGCTTTTCAAGGATTGATAATCTGTCTCAGAGCAAGACAGAATGTGCTCCATGTATTTTCATGTGTATTTATAGCTCTGGCTATAAACACATAGGCCTGTAGTATCCTGACCAGAGATTTCCACGCAAACAGTGTACATTCAGGAGGGTGTTTCACCAAGCTGTTCGTAAGTTACGAAGGACTGGTGATCCCTTCTTTTGCTAAATGCATTACCACACTTTCTTCATTGAGAATCTGATTTAGCACAAGAAGGGATCACTAGTCGTTCGCAAAGTCGTTCATAACTTACAAACAGCTTGGTGAAACACCCCCCTGGACTAACTTTATTGGGGCCAAATAAAACAAAATGAAATATTATTGAGGAAATATGACTGATTTTGACCTTGGAATCACTATGCTATATTGAATTTGTCAACATAACAATTACAGCAATTCATTTAAATCACCCACTGTTGTGATTCTGTGATGAAAATCAATGATTTTATGACAGTATCATGTATTATACACCCCATTTAAAGCCTATGTTTATTACGGGGTGTAAGTCAAACCATGCATTGTTGTGACTACGGGCCAAAGTTTTTCATCCTCGTAAAGAAGCAATGTTATGAACACATTATACTTCCTTTATTTGGTTGATATGTTGTGATGATGGGTGTCTTACTGTGGATGTGGATTTATAATTGTGTGTACACTCCAGCTCAAAGGAATTGGCATACATGTAGGGAAAGGGAAAGGGAAGGAGTGGCAGTTTTAAATCGCGGTATATTTTGTCCAGTTCAGCATGAAACAGGGTGCTTTTTAGGCTAAAGCATTGTGTTTCATGCTGAACTGGACAAAATATACCGCGGTTTGAAACTGCGGCTCCTTCCCTTTCTTCCCTTTCCCTATGCCAATTCCTTTGAGCTGTATAAAGTGGAGGATGAAAGGGGCGATTGAGAGAGGACCATATCCTGTACCTGATACCCCCACCCCCATCCTACAGCAGTTGGTATGAGCTAAGAATCTCCTCATTCATATAAATGTTCCTTTAAAATTTGCATTATATTGCAACTTATGAATATTTTGATCTGTTCAGCTTCTTATTTTGGAGATTAAAAAAAAAATCCTCACCAAATGTGTGGAAAGTCATTGTCTTGCATCGGTAAAATCTGCCATGTGCTGGTAGGTTTTGCTATGCATTGGTAAATTTTGTTTGATGGTACCTCTTTGCATGATAATTCTTTAAAAAAAAAGAAGATAATTTTGATTGCTCATTCTATAAGAGAGGTGTGTCATGATATGAAGTTGTTGATGTCGCTGTTGATTTTATTTTGTTATGTCTTGTCCATTGAATTTGTTAAAAATGTTATGTTTTGTATTGATCTATTATTGTCATTGTTATGTATTGTAATGTATTTTTTATTCTGTCAGGGCCCTCAGTGACAGCATTTTTTATAACTGAAGAGGCCACTCTGCTTAAATAAAACTGGAAATCAATAAATATTTTAAAAAATGATTGCACTTTTTTGTGTTTCAGTAGAATTACACAACAGCTCAAAGGAATTGGCATACGGAAAAGGGAAAGGGAAGGAGCTGCAGCTTTAAACTGCGGTTTATTTTGTCCAGTTCAGCATGAAACAATACTTTAGGCTAAAAAGCATCATGTTTCATGCTGAACTGGACAAAATATACAGTGGTTTTAAACTGTGGCTCCTTCCATTTCTTCTCCTTTCCCTTTCCCTATGCCAATTCCTTTGAGCTGGAGTGTATATGTAGAATTAGATAACTTATGCGTGGTCCAAAATGTTTAAATCATGCAAAGTGACCTTGTATACACAATTCATACCAACTCACTAAACAAAAATCATTTGCATAATTGTATTTAGCTATGATATCATTCTGCATGGGTTCCAACACACTCATGCAACCAAACACTTTTCTTCGTATTCCGATTAAAGGGCAATGAAAACCTGATAACAAATCTACAGTGTACCTCTGCATTTTTTCTGCAATTACACCACGTCAATTTGGTATAAAAGGTTCCATTGCCCTTTAAACTCTCCCCACATCCATATATTCCCTCTGCCCATCATGCTATTACATGTACCAATCCCTCTCTAGCTTGCACACCACTACAAGATGCATTTTAGATGCATTTTTAAACTTTCAGACACATTGCGTTGGCAGAAACATACATGAAGAAATGTGTGTGCACACTGATGCAAATAAGAGGAGCCACAGACATTGTTTTCCATTGTTAAAAATGTCTCTATTTGCTCACCGTGTAGAAAATAAATTAGTACATGTGTAAAATATATACATGTATTAGCCATCTTTTAATAAAATTTTAGCAGCATAAAACAACAATAACCATATAGGTGTACCGGTATATACACAAATTCCAATATCACTAACTGGTTAAAAGGCATAAAAAGACATATTAAAAGTTCACTGTTAATGTCCTTACTGTGCAACTCTTTGTTTTACAATGTTTCAAATAAAAATTTCTCCATACAAAGCTTTAAGGAGCAACTTTTACATGGCACTTACTCTTACTACAAAAATGTTTTTTGGACTAAAACCGAAACATTTATTTTTTGGCTCGATGACACTGAATACTGATGTAGCATTTGGATTTGAAATGTGATTTTGCAATGTGACTGGTCTTTTCTTGTACACAGTGACAATGAACAGTCAGTGTTGCCAAAAATTCTCAGCCCAAGTAGCGGTTAGTAGCCTTAAAAAGTCGACCAATTGAGCAAAAAGTAGCCCAAATGGCTATACAGCATGATGATACTACATGTAGGTGAAAATGTATTATTGGCAATGGAGAAATTAGCAAGTCAAAAGTAGCCCAAAAGTAGCGAAGTAGCGGTAAGGCTTTGAAAGACACAGCACGGAAGTTAAAAGTAGCCCGATATGGCGCTTAAATCATGGTATTGTCTACACTGTGAACAGTACACCTGTACACATCATAGGTAGATATGTATAAAAAAAAAATTAAATTAAAACAGGAAACAAAGAACGATTTGGCATCTTAGGAGTGTGTGATCGAATTAAAAATCAGCTAATTTCTTATTTTATATATTGGCAAGTTGTACATTTTCCTATATGTTCTTCCACATACTACTATGTCTAGACAATTTATCAATAGATTCCAAGCAATCCCCTTAAAATATGTACAATCCACCAAATTCATAGCTACAGGGTTCTCATGCAAATCAGTGTTAAACTTGATGAGGTTATCCTGGGAAAAGAATACTTTGATGGTAGCACAAATAGTAGTAGTAGTAGTAGTAGTAGTAGTAGTAGTAGTAGTAGTCGTAGTCGTAGTAGTACATGTAGTAGTAGTAGAAGTAGTAGTAGTAGTAGTAGAAGTAAAGTATAAAGTATAAAGAAGTAAAGAAGCTATAACATGTAGAAGCAGTAGCATTAATAGTTGTCTGATTTATGATACAGTATAAAAATATTTTAAAAAGTATCAAAGTATTTTAAACTCTGATTACAGAGTTCCAAGTGTTCAGGATGACAAAATCATGTCATCATAAACCACTACAAATCAACAATGGGAAATCTTTAAATGATTGTGAGAATTATTCAAAGAGAAAGTACTCTTACATAGGTACATTTTTTCTGGAATGTATTAAAACATTTTGAACCTCATAATAATTTCCCACATACCTAATTTTCAAAACAAAATTGTCAATACAGATTAATTCCATCACATTGCTAATGATACATATTTCTTAAAAATAAAGATGGGATGATATTCCTTTTAGTACATTGCCCGGCAATCAAGTTATTTATATTTTTTTCAATATACATTCAGACAAGAATAGAAAAATTAGCTCCAAGAATATACCACTTACAAATTTTACTCATTGACAACAATATTTTGAAATTGAATACCATGTCATTATCTAGTTATGAATTACCCAATGTATATTAATTTTACGATTCAGATGAATGAATTGTCCTTTCTTTGCGCTAATGGTTAACATCAATTGCTTTACTGCAAATATTCAATGTCGATAGTATGTTGAAAACCTCTATACATGTATACACAAAATGTGCTAACATAAACAAAACAGGTTGATTGTATTTCATCTAAGAAATCTTTCCTTGCTGATTTAGTCAATGTATGAAATTAACTATCTAGAAAGTTCATTGGATTTCAAGCATTACATAATGTATCACACTACCAGGTGATAGAATGGATCAAAGCAGGAATGTTAAATTCCAATATATATTCTGGTAGCAATTAAAACCAGACAGAGCTTATACTGTAACTTTGCCCTCCAACATTCAGGATTATTCACTGACGTTACATGCTGTACAGTATTTCATCATGATATAAGAAGCATGAACCCATGGCCCATATTTTGAAGTTGGCCTTTGGTAAATTGTGATTTATTTCATAGTCATACATATCCTCATCATTATGTGGTATTCTGTAATTCAACAACCGACACATGTAAAATCAAATCAGATATACACCAAGCAACTTTAGATTTCTGATTTCAAGATTTAAAATTTCAAGCACTCTGATATGTCATAAATTTCTGAGTATCAAAATTGAATATATTGGAATAAGTTCTCATGCCCTTAAAAATGAGATAAAAGCTACTAGCGTACAGTTCTCTGCTAAAAACAAAGGCAAAAACTGTCGCAGCCATCAATATACCTTTCTTATCAGAGATTCTCTGTAAAAGGTGTGATTGATCAGATCTGCAATCAGAGTGACAAAGCATAGTTGGAAGACTTTATGCTTTCAAATAATGCTACAAACGCTCCATGTTAAATCCATCTTGCTTTTAGCTAGGGCCAGTAATGTACAAATAAAAGGATGTCTCACATCTTTGCATATAAAGATTTCAAGGCACTAAAACACTTGATTTGAGTTATCATGTAGAAACACTGCCAGCAACCTCTTCATCATCTTCGTTGTCCTCCGCAAGACTGTAGATGGCAGCCGGGATGGAATCAAAAATCCGCAGATTATAGATGCCTCCTTTGGCTAGCTGTTCCTTGATTGAGGGCTTTAAAAGACAATGAAACAACCACAACACCTAGAGTTAATTCTCAATGGTATGGTATAGTATGGTATTTAAGAAAATAAAATCCATAATGGCAGTCCAACGACTGAATTGCTTTGGCTTACAATGGAACAATTACACAAGGATGCATACATGAGTGAAATCATGTTTTATATTTTCAATCATTAGGAAACCTCCATTTATGTTTAATTAGAAAAGAATTGGGTTGAGCCATGCATCAAATCTTGGCTCATCTATAATTTTAATGGTTTTATGCATTAATAGTATACCTTTCTAATCACTATATCTGATTGAATAGTTGGCTCATTCATCAAACATGTAATCTGATAACTGAGAGCATGCAAAAATGCATTTTCTATTTGAAATTCATCCCAGAGAGCTTCCTTGCAAAGCCTAGGAAATTGATTTTAGTCTCTCAAGATGGAAAATAAAAATCAAGAAAAAGGGGAGCACAGTATACACGCACCACTCCCCCCCCCCCCCTACCCCCATAAGCCTCTGCACTTACCAAGACATTAGCAAAGACTGCAACTACCCCAAACCTATCTAGCTCCATGCCCGCCCCCCCCCCCCCCAGAACCGTCTGAACTTATTAAGACTGCAACTATTCGCGAAGACTGCGACCACCCCAGTCCTATGAACATAGCCCCTCCCCCCTATTACAACCTTCTGAACTTACCAAGACATTAGCGAAGACTGTGACTACCCCACCCCTATGTAGCTCCACCCCCTATTATAACCTTCTGAACTTACCAAGACATTAGCGAAGACTGTGACCACCCCAGCCCTATGTAGCCCCACCCCCTTTTATAACCTTCTGAACTTACCAAGACATTAGCAAAGACTGCGACTACCCCAGTCCTATGTAGACCCACCCCCCTATTATAACCTTCTGAACTTACCAAGACATTAGCGAAGACTGCAACCACCCCAGTCCTATGTAGACCCACCCCCCTATTATAACCTTCTGAACTTACCAAGACATTAGCGAAGACTGCGACTACCCCAGCCCTATGTAGCCCAACCCCCTATTATAACCTTCCGAACTTACCAAGACATTAGCGAAGACTGCGACTACCCCAGTCCTATGTAGCCCCACACCCTATTATAACCTTCTGAACTTACCAAGACATTAGCGAAGACTGCGACTACCCCAGCCCTGCGTAGCCCTACCCCCTATTATAACCTTCTGAACTTACCAAGACATTAGCAAAGACTGTGACCACCCCAGTCCTATGTAGTCCCACCCCGTATTATAACCTTCTGAACTTACCAAGACATTAGCAAAGACTGCGACCACCCCAGCCCTATGTAGCCCCACCCCCTATTATAACCTTCTGAACTTACCAAGACATTAGTGAAGACTGCGACTACCCCAGTCCTATGTAGCCCCTCCCCCTATTATAACCTTGTGAACTTACCAAGACATTAGCGAAGACTGCGACCACCCCAGTCCTATGTAGCCCAACCCCCCTATTATAACCTTCTGAACTTACCAAGACATTAGCGAAGACTGCGACTATTCCAGCCCTATGTACCCCAACCCCCTATTATAACCTTATGAACTTACCAAGACATTAGCGAAGACTGCGACTATTCCAGTCCTATGTAGCCCAACCCCCCTATTATAACCTTCAGAACTTACCAAGACATTAGCAAAGACTGCGACCACCCCAGCCATATGTAGCCCCACCCTATTATAACCTTCTGAACTTACCAAGATATTGGCAAAGACTGCGACCACCCCAGTCCTAAGTAGCCCCTCCCCCCTATTATAACCTTCTGAACTTACCAAGACATTAGCGAAGACTGCGACCACCCCAGCACTCCGTAGCCCTACCTCCTATTATAACCTTCTGAACTTACCAAGACATTAGCGAAGACTGCGACCACCCCAGCCCTCCGTAGCCCCACCCCCCTATTATAACCTTCTGAACTTACCAAGACATTAGCGAAGACTGCGACCACTACACTCCTATGTAGCCCCTCCCCCCTATTATAACCTTCTGAACTTACCAAGACATTAGCAAAGACTGCTATTACCCCAGCCCTTTGTAGCCCCACCCCCTATTATAACCTTCTGAACTTACCAAGGCGTTAGCGAAGACTGCTACTACCCCAGCCCTATGTAGCCCGTCCCCGCTATTATAAACTTCTGAATTTACCAAGACATTAGCGAAGACTGCGACCACCCCAGCCCTATGTAGCCCCTCCCCCTATTATAACCTTCTGAACTTACCAAGACATTAGCGAAGACTGCGACCACCCAGTCATATGTAGCCCCACCCCCTATTATAACCTTCTGAACTTACCAAGACATTAGTGAAGACTGTGACCACCCCAGTCCTATGTAGCCCCTCCCCCCTATTATATCCTTCTGAACTTACCAAGACATTAGCGAAGACTGCGACCACCCCAGTCCTATGTAGCCCCACCCTATTATAACCTTCTGAACTTACCAAGACATTAGCGAAGACTGCGACTACCCCAGTCCTATGTAGCCCCACCCTATTATAACCTTCTGAACTTACCAAGACATTAGCGAAGACTGTGACCACCCCAGTCCTATGTAGCCCCTCCCCCCTATTATAACCTTCTGAACTTACCAAGACATTAGCGAAGACTGCAACCACCCCAGTCCTATGTAGCCCCTCCCCCCTATTATAATCTTCTGAACTTACCAAGACATTAGCGAAGACTGCGACCACCCCAGTCCTATGTAGCCCCAACCCCCTATTATAACCTTCTGTAGGGCGTTTCATGAACGTTGTCAGCACTGACTAAATGGTCAGTACTGACAACTTCAGTGAAATCCTTGGTTTTGATTGGCTGTGACTGTTACTATGGTAACTGTCAGAGAAAGACAGCTTGTCAGACGAAAAATTTTCATGAAACGCCCTCCTGAACTTACCAAGACATTAGCGAAGACTGCGACCACCCCACCCCTATGTAGCCCTACCCCCTATTATAACCCTCTGAACTTACCAAGACATTAGCGAAGACTGCGACCACCCCACCCCTATGTAGCCCTACCCCCTATTATAACCCTCTGAACTTACCAAGACATTAGCGAAGACTGCAACCACCCCAGCCCTATGTAGCCCCTCCCCCATATTATAACCTTCTGAACTTACCAAGACATTAGCGAAGATTGTGACCACCCCAGTCCTATGTAGCCCCTCCCCCCTATTATAACCTGAACTTACCAAGACATTAGCAAAGACTGCGACCACCCCAGCCCTGCGTAGCCCCACCCTATTATAACCTTCTGAACTTACCAAGACATTAGCGAAGACTGCGACCACCCCAGCCCTATGTAGCCCCACCCCCTATTATAACCTTCTGAACTTACCAATACATTAGCGAAGACTGCGACTACCCCAGCCCTATGTAGCCCCTCCCCCTATTATAACCTTCTGAACTTACCAAGACATTAGCGAAGACTGCGACTACCCCAGTCCTATGTAGCCCCACACCCTATTATAACCTTCTGAACTTACCAATACATTAGCGAAGACTGCGACTACCCCAGCCCTATGTAGCCCCTCCCCCCTATTATAACCTTCTGAACTTACCAAGACATTAGCGAAGACTGCGACCACCCCAGCCCTATGTAGCCCCACTCCCTATTACAACCTTCTGAACTTACCAAGACATTAGCGAAGACTGCGACTACCCCAGTCCTATGTAGCCCCACCCCCCTATTATAACCTTCTGTAGGGTGTTTCATGAACGTTGTCAGCACTGACTAAATGGTCAGTACTGACAACTTCAGTGAAATTCCTTCTAAGTTGGTTTTGATTGGCTGTGACTGTTACTATGGTAACTGTCAGAGAAAGACAGCTTGTCAGACGAAAAATGTTCATGAAACGCCCTTCTGAACTTACCAAGACATTAGCAAAGACTGCGACCACCCCAGTCCTATGTAGCCCCTCCCCCCTATTATAACCTTCTGAACTTACCAAGACATTAGCAAAGACTGCGACCACCCCAGCCCTGCGGAGCTCCACCATAAGGTCTGACATGCCCTGGACTACGGTGAAGTCGATCTCATTGACCCGGGAGAAGTCCAGGACTAGCTTGCTGGCGTGGTCCTCCGCCTGGCACAGCTCTACGATCTTCTCACTGACGTAGTCGAAAGACGGGTAGCGCACGCTTCGGTCAACGGTCACCACGGAGATGGATTCCGACGCAATCTGCAAAGTGTGATGGGTATTCAGTGATGCACGAATGATTAATCTGCTATTTCTTTGCCTCGACTAGATTTTTAAGGTAGTTGTCCGTCAGTCCTAGGTCCGTTTATGCAATACCTTGAGAACCTATCCACAGATTTGTTTCAAACTTTGTATCTGTATGACCGTCTCCACTAAATTACGGGGCATTTTGATAAAATTTGACAGACGTTAATGGGTAGCAGGTCAATTAACTTGACAAAAACTGAGTGCTGTTTTCATGCCTCGGGCAGAAAATGATGAGAATTGAGGTCATATCTTCAGGTAACAAATTTAAAAGGTAATAACCTTTTCCCCAAAACAAAATCCAGATAGTTTTTCTTAAGGTATCCATCAAAGCTTTTCCATCAGACTGATAAGTATTAAAACTTACTTTTATGGGCACAAAATAAGATCTAGTCAAACAGCAAGAAGCTAAAAAAAACATAGGCTTTTCAATGGAATATCCATGCAGAAAAATGACTGTACATGTACAGTTGAGGCCAAAAGATTACATACACCCATGGAATTCAGTGAAATTTGTTCGCTTGCCAATCATCGTAAAATTTACTATTCAGAAATATAAATACTGCAATGACAAATTTGGTATCTAATGAAAGAGTGTATTAAGCTTGTTCACATGATTGGGATGTCATTGGGATTAAATTGTATTTCAGGTGGAATTTTCTTTGAAGAAAAAAAGTAATATTCGTGCTAAATGTATTCTATTGTTATCATATTTTCAAACATCCTTTCAGAGAAATTCATAAATGTCAAATCTATGATTTATATTACATTTTCTATCATATGTCACCACTGAACAAAAAAATGTGTTATCTGAAATGTTTGTGTTGAGAAGTAATAAGCACAACTAAGAAATGTTTTTGTATTTTATTTTTAATTTGTCTATGATATGAAGTTTTGGAAATATGACACCTAAATATTTTTCAGCTCCTGATGACAAAGCAATGTGATGAAGGGGCATGATATAATAATTTGTTTGAAATCAAATTCGTCATGAAAGCACAATTTTTTTTTATAAGATACAGTAAATTTTATGTTTGGCAAGTGTCAACTTTTCTTTGAATTTCCTGAGTGTATGTAAACTTCTCGCCTCAACTATATATGCACATTAAGCTTCATACTAATTTCTGATTCAGCAGAAAGCAGATTTTTCTATCAGCTGTAAGCCATTTTTTCATACAGGTACCACTCTTCCATACAAGTGAAATATCATTTGGGCACCATTGCAAAAAACTTAGCATACCGGTAAATGGTTGCTCTGCTGTCAATGGTAACATCGCTCAACAACTAATCAAACTCAAAGGATTCCCTAGAAGTTGGTAGTAAAGTTAATGGTAAGTTTTATGCAAGAGGGCCCTGAAGTGGTATAACCTGGCTTTGATAATACAGGGTGGGGGGAAGGGGAGGTGTCAGAAAAATTTGGCAGGTCACCTTCATATGTGGGTCTGAAAGGGAGTTCCCTCTCTTCCGGTATACCGGTAGTCAAATTTAGATGTTGAAGCATGGGATGAGTTTTAAGCTTGAAGCTCTAAATTACCTAAGAGTACTGAAATGTGTCATCATATGAGCATGTTGTCATGACAACTGGTTCTAAACTATGTGCATAGAGCAAGCAGCTGTGATCATAGCGGGGACTCTCATTGGGAGTACCCAACACTAGCCCACTAGACAATGTCAGACCAGTTAATCTCTCTTTTGAGGGATGTTGTTTAGAACCATACACCTGCATAACAACGGATATGACGACACCACTTCAGTACTCTATAGCAAATTCAGCATTGCATTCCTGTTTAATATCATGTGAAAAAAAATCAGTCCACCTACCACTCCCCTGCACCAAATAATATCATTAATGTTTATGGACACTCTCAAGAGGAATGACTCAAAGGTTTTATGGGAATTGCTCCCAAATGCCATTTACTGGAATTTAGGAACTGTGGTGTACATGTAGGAAGGTCCGGGTTATGTGGAATATGTGGAGTATGTATGAGTATTATAAATCCAAGAAAACTGACCATCTTAAGGAAATTCATTGTAATTATTATCTTGTACCTTATGAGAGGAGAACCAATATTATATTTAGAGATATTAGACAGTCTGGATCAACTCACAGATTCATCTGAGATAGAGATCCTTTTTTATAATAGAGATGGTTACATGTATATTCAACAGTTAGAGAGATCCCCTCAAATGCATGTAGATCGTACAGTCATCAGAGTTAGAAAGGTTCATGGGAGTTAGAGATGTCTATCATATATCAGAGAGAGAAGCAAAGACAAAAGGATACAGAGTTATCATAGAGTATAACAAATAATTAAACTGTACTACAACCTGTAATGTTAAAGGAATAGTTCACCCTGAAGAACTTTGTTTCAATAAAAGAAGAAATATGAAAGAAACATATTAGTGAAGGTTTGATGAAAATCTGTCGGATGATAAGAAAGTTATGATCTTTTGAAATTTCAATTTTGTGACGTCACGTGCAATGTGCTCTCCCATATATTGTGTGAAAATTCTATAAATTCCTCTCTGCTTTTGACAATGGAATGATTTGTTTTCATACAGGTATGTGTGTAAAAACATACACAACAGCTCAAAGGAATTGGCATAGGGAAAGGGAAAGGGAAGAAAGGGAAGGAGCCGCAGTTTTAAACCACAGTATATTTTGTCCAGTTCAGCATGAAACATGATGCTTTTTAGGCTAAAGCATCATATTCCATGCTAAACTGGACAAAATATACCGCGGTTTAAAACTGAGGCCCCTTCCCTTTCTTCCCTTTCCCTTTCCCTATGCCAATTCCTTTGAGCTGTAGTGTATATACATGCACAGGTAAAAGGATATCTTTTTGAGAAAGTGCACATTTTCAAAAAAAATTGTATACAGCCTACATGTATGGGACAGCACCTCGCATGTGACGTCACAAAATCAAAACTTTAAAAGAACATAACTTTGTTATCCTTTGACCTATCTTCATCAAACCTTCACTATGTGTCTGCTTTTATTGAAACAAACTGAACTTTGGGGTGAACTATTCTTTTAATACACTTTGAGTCTATTAGTCCTCTCTCGCCTCAGAATCAAACAACATTATAGAGTTTTATAGTTTATCCCAAAAAGAACAACCAACACTGCACAACACTAAATAATAAATCTCTGCTCGGGGAGTCTGGAAGGATTCAAACACCGGTGCTTCTCCTTATAACAAGTTGTGATTGATCACAGCTTGAATTGATTTTTAACGATGTTCATTTGAGACAGAGGGTTGGACTTGCAATTGATTCAGAACAATCAGAACTCTGGAGGATAGGTCCCAGTATAGCGCAATTTTAGCTGTTTGCAATATGCAATGAAAGCTGTTGAGGCACACTTTTTTCTAAATCTAAATGAAGATATCCACATTTGCTTGAGAAATATCTCAAGTTGGATCCGTCTCTGATGTTAATGAGGGACGAGGCTGCTGGCTGTAGGAACATTTAAAGCATTATGAAGCATGGAATAAATTGTTTCTGAAGCCTTCTTTAAATTACAAATTTAAAAATAAACAATTTCACAGCACAAGATGTAGAAAAACATTTGTGTAAGACAACTGCGTTCAGAAAAAATTAATAAACAATTGGATCAAGAAGTCACAGACAACTTGGCAAATTAATCATCAAAAGTTTCTTTGGTAAAAAATTAATGAAATAAATAACAGTAGAGCTAAACCGATCTTAAATCTGCATGAAACAAGTCATAAAAACCAATGTTGCATTTAACTTTCTCAGTGGAGAATGCTAATTGTTAAGTAAGATAGAGAAATTACACACATTAGATGTACCATAGGTATTTCTACACCTGTCCAATTAGTAACTTAGAAAGGATGCTTATGGGACAGAAGAGTTAGTGCTGGAAAGTAGTGATTATAAAGAGACGATATGTCTAATCTTTTATAACAGACTGTTTCATCTGTAGATGTGCTCATGTGAATATTCGACACGACTGGACTACAAATATAAGTAATACTTTTAAGATACGAACTGAATTTAGACAAAAATAATACAAACTGGACCATGCAGTTGCAGACAACTTAGCAATTGATTGTTCGAGGTATCTCTTGTAATAATTATCAATAAAAAAATATCTATAACATAAAGATGAATGTTCAATTATGTGGTTAAAAGTAGCAACACAAACCCCTGAATATCTCAAGATGTTCAGAAGAACACACTAACAAAACTTTGTTATTAGTAAACCCTGGGTAGTTACTATGGGGTAGAAAGGCTGGAAGTACAATTACACCAATAACAATGCCTTGCTAGGGACAGTTAGACAAAATTATTGCAGTATGTACACTACAGCTCAAAGGAATTGGCATAGGGAAAGGGAAAGGGAAGAAAGGGAAGGGGCCTCAGTTTTAAACCGCTGTATATTTTGTCCAGTTCAGCATGAAACATGATGCTTTTTAGGCTAAAGCATCGTGTTTCATGCTGAACTGGACAAAATATATACCACGGTTTAAATATTTGGCTCCTTCCCTTCCTTCCCTATCCCTTTCCCAATGCCAATTCCTTTTAGCTTCAGTATATATCTCTGGGATTAATATTAATATTTACCAGTCATTAGGTTAACTTATCAGTGATTAGAAATACTACATGTACATGTAGTACCCTTAGGGGATGAGATGGAAGCAGGTACATGTATTATGAACAAAGTCTTTGGTTACGCCAAGGATGTTTAAGCACATGGATATACATCGCTTTCAACAAGGTTTGATGCCGCCACTTAATATTCATGACTAGCAGCTGCTCTCAACAATATGATGCATACGCGATTGCGTCACGTTCACCTGGATTTTATAATAGGTCGTACACATTCCTGTATGCATACATTTCAGCTTTCACTGCTGAACTTTAAATTTTGTCACTAAGTGCTTGAATGTTATGTAGTTAATAAGGACAAGCGATTGTGAAATTTGATACTTTTTGAGATGGAAATACTAGCTTGAGCGCGGCTGGGCACGTTTATCATGTTACTTGTCTGAAAGGAAAATATCTGAAAATAATGTTTCATGCAATTTCACAGAATATGATGTGGAACATTGTACGAGCCTTTTTGCCACATTGTAACACTATTCCTCGATTGAATCTTTATAGATGCATCGTAGGTATTACATGTCACAACTGCGCAAGCATATGGGGTGAGGATATTTCCCCAAATTCTTCTGCACATCCGATTTTGCTTATACGTCAAATCCAGGCAAAAATCATCCAGAGAATCGGCGGCTTTGAACATGGGGGACCAAAGAAAATACCTTTGTTAAAGCGTTCTTTTGTAACTAGAAGGAGAGTACAATGAATCTGCATTAATTAAACGGCAGCTGGATATCCATTGCTGAAACATCCTTGGTTACACAGACAAATTCTAAAAGAGACCCTTTGAAATGTCGTCCGCATAACATAAGACCCTGATCATGATGAAGACTCCATGGAAAGAGTTAATAACTTCTCCAGTGCTGTACAAAATGCTGTCCTCTATGAGGTGCGTGCATTATTTGATTAAAACTGTGACAGGGGAATATGCATGGTTAATGGTATGAATCACATGACATTGAACTTCCCCAGAATTCCTTCACCGATTACTAATAGTTCATTTTATAGAATGGGTTTAAAGGGCATATACTGTACTGGGAAGGCAAAAAATCCTTCAAAATGTAATTGTTAGCAATCTTCTTGCCAATGGTCTTAAATTCATGTATTGCCCATTTTAGAAACTTGCTGAAAGTTATTTACCCTCAGATGATCCACATTTGGAATAATTAATGATTATCAGTTAAATCCTCCAAATGTTCGGCCCGAACATTTTGGGGATTTGTGACTTAATCACTAATAACTACAAATGTGGATCATTGGAGGGCAAATAACTTTCAGCAAGTTTCTAAAATGGGCAATACATGAATTTAAGACCATTAGCAAGGAGATTGCTCACGACCACCTTTTGAAGACTTTTTTGTCTTCCCAGTACAGTATATGCCCTTTAAGAATTGCCAAAGAATTCTCCTGCTCTAATTAATTTTCTTGGTATGCATTCTAATGTTCATTATTTTTGAATGTTGATAATGGTAACATTTCAAATCTGTACTGCTTTGTTTGGAGAAAGACTTGCAAAAAAAAGTTTTTAATACATTTTTTTGCTAAGCGTGTAGGAATCAATTTCAGTGCTTGTGGTAAGAATTGCATCCAGTAAAACAAGCCATGCATCCAGCAAAACAAGCCATGCATCCTGTACAATGAGCAATGCATCAAGTAAAAGACGCCATGCATCAGTAAAATCAGTAAAATCGGTAAAAATGTGTCAGCAAATTTTACCATGCTTCGGTAAATTTATGCAGGGTAATTTTTTATTCTTTTTATACATATTTTTGTTGTTGCCCAATCTATAAAACAAATGATGCACATTTTGGGGGTGGCTCAGTAGAATCGAGTGCATGTGGTAACTTTGGCATGGTCGAAAACAAACTTGGTTGTGCCTTGTGTGTTTAAACCATGCAAAGTGACCTTGCGTACTCAATTCGTACCAAACCACTCAAACCTGTGCATCCTTTTTACACTGTAGACTCATCATACATGTATACATTCAACACAGGTTTACCTCTTCCCCATGCAGTCAAGGTAAATTATAAACTTAAAAACAAGGATGTTGATTATTTGAATTACCTGAGACTTATAACTATCTTCTATCTCAGATGAGCTCTGGGGGGGAGATAAGATAGAAAGTACAGTTTCTTCCTCAGACAATCACACAAACAGATAGGCTCTCAAGTCCATGTGATGGTTGTCAGCGTTATCATTAACATTTTGATCGCTCAATACATTATTGACCTTTAAATCCTATACTGTAACATTCATGGTTTCACCCTAAATACACATTACTTCGGGCCCGTAACTTAAAGGTTTGCGATCAATCGAAAAATGGCAATGGCCACTTAACATCATTGCTGTCAGTAACCAATCAGAATTTGTCTTTCAAATTTGCAATTGATTGCAAACCTTTATGTTGCGGAACCCAGAAGACAATGAATATACATTGTAAACAGCAGGAATGGTATTCTGAATATTATCTTACTTTTTGTGTTATCTTGAGTTGTATATTTCTGAGATACTGTAGTGGAGCACTACATGTAATATTGTTGTAATTTGGTATTGGAAAATCTCTCGAAGAACTGCCTCTGCATAATCTTTGCAGCACCCCTTTGTTGACACACAACCAATTAAAATCTATCTTATATAGGGGACGCACATGTACTACTGGTAGTATATCCATCAGCTCATCAAACATCCTTATAATGCTTAGAAGTGAAGTTTGCTAATTATGTGTTAACTATAAAGTGAGAAGATATACAACAAAAGATAAAGACAATTTTCAAAACATTAACTGTGTTGTAAATTTTGTGCAAGGATAGAAATGCACAAGAGATACAGCAATTTTCACAATACTGCCCCCAAAACATGACGCATCTCTCAAAACAACTGTGCTGTATCAAAGGGATTCTGAGATGTCACATGCAACAGGTTAATTCAGCATGAGACTCAAAAGCTGTTAATACTTCCATGCCAGGCAAACTACTATTTCTAGCGCAACTCGCATGCATAAGTGACACATTTACCCATTCGAGTACTGCCAACAGGAATATGGTTTGAGAATAAAAAACCTTTTAACATGAAGTATAACAAATGATAACGCATCAAATTGAAAAACATTTGTTCTGACAAGATAAATCCATTTGTGTTGCATTGATATGTGTTGACTTGTAATGAGTTTTGAAAGTGAAATATACGTTAACTCATCACTAAATCTTCAAATTGGCAACATGCTGGAAATGTTTATACCACAGTCTTGCTCTTTATGACTACTCTACAAATCAAATCATTCTCAGTATATTATTGCAAATACAATTTAATGTATCTCCAGTTTTAGGATTACAAGTCTTTAACAAGTTTATTGACAGTGATGTTGCCAATTTGAAAGCCAAAAGAGCGTTACCTGGAGTTGTTGAGGCAGCGAGCTGACGCCTGCGAGGTCTTGTGAAGACACAACTTTGATGGATGGTCTGGCCATTGGGTACAGGAGAATAATGAGGTCCACTCCGATGCCGATCAGCGTCCCGTACGCCACGTCCAAACCAAGAGAAGCTATGAGAGTCACGACGTATGGAAGAAGGTCTAGCTCTAGCAAAGCAAGAAAAAAAACAGAAACAAAACATTACAAAATTCAATACTCTCTTGACTTTTCCAAGTATCACTGTTGCAAAATGTGTCCTAATCAAGGGAAGCTATGAGGGTTATGACGAATGGAAGAATTAGGTCTAGCTCTGGTAGACCAAGAACAAGAAATAAAACATTAGTCTAGAAACTTCAGATTTTCTTGATTGTTCCATGTACTACTGTTGCAAAATGTGTCCTAATCAAGAGAATCTATAGAAGTTATGGAAGAAGGTCTAGCTCTGGCAAGTCACCTGTATCACTGCAATTGCGTGCTTGTTTGCTGAAGTTTTACAGAGATTCCTGAATGTTAACCAAGCCGGGCCACGCTCAGGAACACCTCGATTTGCGACAAATGTTACCCAAGCCGGGCCATGCTCCAGAACACCTCGATTTGCGACTTAACACAAGATTGCCACTAACACATGTTTGCAGATCTTGAGGGTGGGGCAGTGCCGGCACTGGGGTGGGGCTGATAAGACCTCCGCCGAACGCCATCGATTGCAGCGCCCTCTATAAATGATAACGCACCACAAAAGCTCAGTTTATGTCCCTTAAATAGATAAACAAACTCACTGCGTATAGTCCACATTTCCTTGATGATGGGCAGCTGGATGAGTTTGACCAGAGCTACAATGATGACCGCTCCAAGCGTGGCTTCAGGAATAAGCCTAAAGAGAGGTGTGAGGTACTCTAGGGCCAGTAGGACTACCACGCCGGTCAGTATATTGGCTGCCGGCGTTCGGACACCACTCTGGTAGTTGACCGCAGTCCTGGAAAGGATGGGTTTCAAATAATTGATTCCACTTTATTAAGATAACAAACTAGTACACAGGACTACAAATCAAGAACATAATATAAAGTACAATTCCCTAATCATCTGGCAACATACAGTACAAATACAAGGATATAAAATATGATGTACTAGACGAAACGTGCACACATCGGTACACAGACCTTTGCATGCATGAATGCATCTTTCATGTTTTTATTTGGCTAACTGAATTACCTTGTTGTAACAAAAACCCATTATAACCATGATCGTTGTAAGTGGGTCAATGTACTATCGATTTGAATGTGTTTTAACTTGGGACCTAGACATTTGCCACGCTGTAACAAAACTTTGTTGTACCTGTCCTTGTTATATTGAGAGTTATCTGTATCAACGTATTAGACAATGAACGGTAAGAAATAATTTTGAGAAAAAGCATGTTAAATTCATAAGCATAAATTTCCTATTTGTTTGAATCAACCATGGGAACAGGCAGCTGTGTAGCTGTTATAATATTAATTTCAATCAATTATTAGATTTTTTTATATCTGATAGTAGAGCTTTAAAGTTAGTCCTGGATTTACATCTTCATTTTCAAGTACTGAGAAATATTATTCATGTAAGAAAATTAAACCTGCCTTGAGAAACTTCCAGTGACTGGATATGCTTGAACAAAAGACCCAGCAATATTGCAAGCACCTGTACATCAAAAACAAAGAGACATTGTATATAAATCTACCATAAAATATTATGGGAAATCTGTAATATTCCACCTGCCTCACATATTACTTACATTGGCAATTAACACACTTCCTTCATTCCTTCACATTCCAAGTTTTCTGGTTGGGCTTAAAGGGAATGTACTGTACTGGGAAGACAAAATAGCCTTCAAAAGGTGATCATGAGCAATCTTCTTGCCAATGGTCTTAAATTCATGTATTGTCCATTTTAGAAACTTGCTCAAAGTTATTTGCCCTAAAATTATCCACATTTGGAGTAATTAGTGATTTAATCACAAATCTTCAAATTGTTCGGGCCGAACATTTCGAGGATTTGTGATTTAATCACTAATTATTCAAAATGTGGATCATATGAGGGCAAATAACTTTCAGCAAGTTTCTAAATTGCACAATACATGAATTTAAGAGCATTGACAAGAAGATTGCTCACAATCACCTTTTGAAGGCCTTTTTGTCTTCCCAGTACAGTATAGTCCCTTTAACGACTCAGTGATAAATGTTCTCATTGTCCTAATACGTCTGGAACCCTACACTACACCCTTTCATGTTATCCATTGCTTTTGGAAAGAAATACATTGCAGCAAAATAACATCTAGAAACTAATTCATACCACGTAAATGTTAACTTGAACTGATAACTTGAAAATGTACTGTGATATTGGAGGCCAAACGATTGCAAGGGGTACAACGCCCGTTGCATACTCGTTCTGAACCAGCGCAAATTTTGTCATTATTGGGATGATCCAAAACCAATATTGCTACTTGAGGACAATTTCCCTTTTGAATGCAACATAGCAGACACCCACAAAAGAAAGCTAGACACATACAAATTGCTGACTCATGATCTAAGAAAAAACATATACCAAGCTACATTATGAAGTAATTTGCGTCGGACAAGGGGGCTTAATAAATAAAGTTAAAGGGCATATACTGTACTGGGAAGGCAAAAAAGCCTTCAAAAGGTAATTGTTAGCAATCTTCTTGCCAATGGTCTTAAATTCATATATTGACCATTTTAGAAGCATGCTGAAAGTTATGGAGTAATAAATGATTAGTGATAAAATCCTCAAAATGTTCTGCCCGAACATTTTGAGGATTTGTGATTTAATCACTCATTACTCCAAATGTAGATCATTTGAGGGCAAATAACTTTCAGCAAGCTTCTAAAATGGTCAATATATGAATTTAAGACCATCGGCAAGAAGATTGCTAACAATTACCTTTTGAAGGCTTTTTTGCCTTCCCAGTACAGTATATGCCCTTTAACAAAAATGGGTTAAAACAAATCTTGGCAAAATGTAGCTCCAACAAAAAAGACTGCAAGGCTGCAGTTCTTTCCTTGTTTATCATATTCTACAGTAGACATGAAGTGGTGTGGTCTGATGTCTCATCTGGTGTTGTACTCATACATGCACTCTTTCAAGTTGTTACCGCTAATAGTGGGCACATACACATGATCTATATAAAGATATATGAAATGTGTACCATATAAAACTAACATGTTATTTGAATTGCCCAATATGGGGATATATCAATACTGATAGCAATATTGAAGGTCTTCAAAATATATAACATGGAAAGAGAATGATATACTTATACACTCCAGCTCAAAGGAATTGGCATAGGGAAAGGGAAAGGGTAGAAAAGGGAAGGAGCCACAGTTGTACACCGCAGTATGTTTTGTCCAGTTCAGCATGAAAAATGATGCCAATTCCTTTGAACTGTAGTGTATGTACAAGTACATGTATGCTTTCTATCAAGCTTTTCTGCTAGAGATGAGAGAAGTAAAAGTGCTCACAGCAGGAAGCATGTATACATTTGATCTATGTGCAATGTATACCACATTTATAACCTAATATGTTACTTGATTTGCTCAATATGGGTGTATATTATACTGACAGCAATACTGGTGGAGGTCATAAAAAACATCAAATGTACAGAGTATGCTATACCTCTAAGCATTCTATCAAGCTTTTCCGCTACAGATGAGACAAGTAAATTTTGCTCACGGCGGCAAGCATATGTCATGTGTACATGTATTTGATTTGCCCAATACGGGCTTTAATCAATAATAGCAATATTCGAGGTCTTTAAAACATATCGCATTTCCGGGTATGACTTTAAGCAGTTTTTCTTTTATTACATGTTGTAAAGGTTCATTGCATGCTTCCCTTGAATTCCATGAATGCTTTTTATTTCTGTATTTGACATACAAGACCATCCGGTATTCATTATACCGGTAGTCATAAAAAGACTTCATGATCATGAGCAATTGAAATATACAGCTACTGGTAGGTAAGTTTAAGACATTTTTGTAGGAATAATGGGATTTGTGTGTTATGTGGATATAATATACTGTGTTCATGTAACTTTATTCATATTTTTCCTGCTCTTGTCCCTAATGGATAAGAGGACCTAGTCATGTTCTACTCTTGTTGAATACAGAAATTATTCAATGACATACATGTATGCTATTGCACCCAGCACACTAACAGCACTAAACTGGTAAAAACAAGACTCGATAGATAAAAAAGCTCAAATAAATAAATAGACATCCTGCAGATTTCAAGTCATTTGATGTTTTAAACGAATAGTGGCGTTTTATATCAAGTCATCAAAATTTGAAACCAAGCGAGAGCTGCATGACACATTAATGGACACAAAATGGACTTAAATGTATAATACAACTAGTTAACACTCAAGCAAAATGCAGGTAGTTAGACAAGTTATATTTGTTACGTAATCTTGTATACAGGGAAAGTCCACACTGATCTTACATTAGTTTTAATAAAAGCAAAAATATGATACCAACCTATCAGTGAAGGTTTGATGAAAATCTGTCAAAGGATGATTAAGTCATGATGCTTCTTCAGTTTTAATTTTGTGATGCTCTCCCATATGCTGCATGTACTAACTATATATTCATTTGCTCAAAAGGATATATACCATTTAACCTGTTCATTTGATACACCATTAGACACAGGTTTTTACACAAATATCTCTATGGAAAAGATTTACTTCTTCATAAAAAAAAAACAGAAAAAGGGGAATTCATGGAATTGTACAGCACACAATATATGGGAGAGCATCTCACATGTTGACGGCACAATATCAAAGTTTTTAAAAATCATAACTATCCTGTAACGGATTTTCGTCAAACCTTTGCTAATATGTTTCTTTTCATGTTTTTGCTTTCATCAAAACCAACCTAACTTCAGGGTAGACTTTCCCTTTAAAGGTAGCCCGGCAGACATAACTCTGAAAGTTCCCTGACTTTGTCATCATTTGAGAGAGAGTGGCTATATAATCTTTCCCTGGAATCGACAAAGCGTCATATTCGTTTATAGGAAATAATCTTCTAAAATTTATCAAGCTTTCTTTTTTCAGACCATGAAAATAGTCCAATCTCAGTGAAAACTAGACTTTCATTTATTCTACGGGAGTTATAGTACCTCTGACCTTAAAATTTCACAGTTGGTATCCCAAAGATACATATACATGCTAAATATGTGCAAACTTTCATGAAGTTTGCATATGTTTGTAAAAGGGATGGACCATCTTTAACTGGTACTCTCCATAATAATAAGATACCACTGAGGTTAATGTCACTACCCTGCAAGTAGTAGATACTGGTTCAAGTCTACGTCTGGTCTCCTTTTTCAGCTTATTTTTAGTAACAGATTGATTACTCAATTTTATTACTATGGATGTTGTACCAGCTAGTAAAATAAAAAGTTTATATCATGCGTTGTCTCTTCTCACAAAAAAAAAAAAAAAACATATTCTTTCAGTAATGTGAAACTTACTTTCATACAAAACACGATGACATAGACTACAATAGTTATATATTGAAGCACACTTACCTATTGCTATTAGTTCCTGGTTTGGCTCAATTTTATAGTTATTTTCACGAGCTGTGCATAAAAAACAGAGAAAAAACAGACATAGGAGGTAAAAAAGCAGGAAATAATCTAAGTGCTTGCACAGATGCTATGGAACAAAGAGAAACAGTGCTTGCTAATGAACGATTAACTTATGTGTAATAAGTATATCAGAACATTTTCATGCAGCAAAAAAATGCCCTAATACTGATTTCACACCCTTTCAGTGACTGTACAACTTATGTAATGCTTTCTCATGAGTAATAAACAGGAAGCAGAATTTCTTAACAAAAATATGTGGGAGGTATTTGAATTATGAAGAAAATGTTTAGGTATGTAACAAACATACTGGTACTCAGTGAGCAAAATGAATGACATGTCTGATGATGATCATACATTTATGTAAAATTCTCCATTACAAGGGGATAGTACTACTGGCATAGTATTGTGTGAATTGTACAGAGTACCAGTACATATATCATACATTCATGTTTAAATAAAACATTGCTATAAATGGATAATAACATGTTTAAAGATTGTCTGTCCCTTTTGCAAGGTGAAAATTCGAAATTGTCTATCACGATGGTAAATTGAAGAAAGGGTGATTCAAGACCATTTCTAAGAATATAGCATGTTGACGCTTTCTTTATTATGTAAAAATTTCAGCCGTTAAATTTCAAACCGACTTTTCTTGTACTACGAAGAAAGTATTAGTCTTTGTTACAGTATCTATGTGGTTATTATGCATGTGTGAAATTCTAATTTTATGAGTAATACCAAACTTTGGAGATGATTCCTTCTATAGAACAATTTTTTTCATAATGCGTTTTATAATTTAATTAACGGATTAATCAATAAAGCAGATATTTCAACACAAACTGCTAAGAGCCTGAGGTAGAGACTATTAATCAGACGTTGTTTACGTGCATTATTTGAATTTTTCACTACGTATCAGTTTCAAATTATGAATATACAGCTTGCTAACATGTTTTGCCAATGTTTCGATGGTTTTGTGGTGATCTGAAAAAGGGACGGGCTGTCTTTAAAGATCATGGCAACTTACCGAAACCTTTTCCAATAACAATGGATTCAAAGTAGCCTATAATGGGTACTAGGGCCAGTCCAATATTGAATGTCTGTAAAAACAGAAAGAAAATGTGCAAGGATAAAGAAGAATAGAAACTTCATAATATGCTTCACATTCGTCTAGCCTTAATACCAGCTGATATACACTGTTATACGATATGCACTGATAGATTTTCAACAATATCTATCAAAATGATTTTAAATGTTCAAAGTGTGTTTGTAGAAAAAAGTAACTTGCGTATGTCGGATTTGGAAATTATAAATAGACATGATTCCAATCATCCATAATCAGCCCAATTATCAACGATAATTAATCAGGACTTTCGCCCAAGAATTCTTCCCAACTCTGGGCCTACATAGAGAGTTATTTGTGTGTGTTGTGCATAGTGAATCTAAGAAAATATCCCATCTATTCAAAATTGTCTTGTTTGGAGTATGAACATTCAATCATAGGTTCATGGTTATGTCTTGGTATAGTTATCCTTCCAGCATATTCCGGTGCAATTTTTATTTGGATCTTTGCAATCCATGCAATTGTAACTGAATTCAATGGACAATCTGTAGAATACTGCAAAATCTAACTTGCACCAAGTGGCTGGGTGAAGATTTCAACAAATTATGAAAGAATTCACAATTTATGTGTATTAAAATAAACTATAATGTACAGTTGGACCTGAGATCAATGTAACACCTGATTGCAATCTATTGCAGTCAGATTGCAGGCAATGTATGGAGCTGATTGCATTTGATTGCAATCACTGTGCGTTTGATCTCAGGCTCCACTGTATATGACTTGCGGCAGAGCAGGGTTTGGTTGTCTTAAGTATCTGTTCCTACATGTACATGTATGCGCCATCTGAAATATTTACCATAATTTCCTTCATTTCTTATTTACACAAATGTTAATAATTTTCTCTCTAAAGTTCAAACAAGTTTTGGGGAGGAAGGTAAAGAAGAACTTTGGAATGATAATGAAAGCAAATCCATATTAGGACATTGCTGCAGTTACATGTACAGTGTACAGTCGGCCTATACAGATCGCTATCCTTTGCTAATTTGCCCACTGCAATAAGGGTCTTCCCTAGCTGGTATTTCACACCCTGCTCCCAATGCATTCTCTGCCTTCCTCTTGAATGCTTACCTATTCATTAATTTCCTCTCCAGTATATGATGTTGCTTCTAGTGACCAAAGTACTGAACTATACATCTATTGATGGCCTTCAAATAATATCCATCTAACACATTGAGCTTATTTTATTGATTCATTTTTTCATCTTTGTACTCACAGCAGCTGTTAGCTAAAGGATTTTTTTATAACAGTTGTGTTCTGGAGCATTTACGTACTTTGTATGACACCTTTCACTTATCCATAATTCTGAACCATATGTTACAACTGGGAATACCACCCAGGAAAGACTAATCACGAGAGAATTTTGACTTTAGAAACACATAGTTTATATCTACATGTATGATCAACATGCTACACTTTGGTATATTTTCCTGTGTATTATTTGGGGTCTTACCTCTAAAATGTCTGGTTGGTGGAAATTGGGCACTTTGAATGAAGGAACGCCTGTGCTGTTGATGAAGCCAGTGACTGTTATTGCATCGCCTTGTCCTACGGTCTCCAGCGCATACGCTACCATCATACCACAGCCTACCACTAGCGCATTGCGCGCTGGGGAAGAGAAGCAGGGTGAGGGGAGGTAATTGTGGGTGGCAAGAGAGAGAGACAGAGAGAGAGACACAGAGAGACAGAGAGATACAGAGAGAGAGACAGACAGAAAGAGATATAAAAGGAAGAGAGATAGAGAGACAGAGACAGAGAGGGGAGAGAGAGATAGAGACAGAGAGAGATAGAGAGGGGAGAGAGAGATAGAGACAGCGAAAGAGAAAGAGATAGACAGAAAGAGAAGAGAGAGGGAGAGAGAGAAACAGAGAGAGACAGAGAGAGACATAGAGAGACAGAGAGAGACAGAGAGAGGCAGAGAGACAGATATAAAGAGAAGATAGATAGAGACAGAATGAGACAGAAAGAGAAGAGAGAGGGACAGAGAGAGACAGAGAGACGGAAAGAAAGAGATATAAAGAGAAGAGAGATAGAGAGACAGAGACAGAGAGAGCAAGTGACAAAGATAGAGACAAACAAAGCGACAGAAGAGGGCAATGGAGAATGTCATATCGTGTAACAAAATAGTCTTTTATGAAAATGAATATAAAGTGATCACACAAAAATTCCAATGAGAAATATGTTTCACTTTTCTTGAAAATTATACCTTTGTAGAAATGCTTGATCATTTCAATCTCTTAGGTTGAAACAGGTATAACAGCAATCAAAACAATACTTCCTTGTTTGGACAGGAAAAAAAATATATTTTGCAACATACAACAACTCATAAGCATGTAGGCAAACTTTGTGATATTTCAAAATGTGTGCCGAAGCCTCATAACTAGATTGAAGAAAAATGAGAGCAACGTCTGGAACATATCAGGAAAGACGAGTTACCTGTGCCGATAAACCATAGAGACTTCCAAAGAATTTTGACAGGTGTGCTTGCATCTTTCCAACCCTTTTTCTCCCAGTTCAAGGTGTCCTTTTGAAGTAGCTAAATAGGAAAAAAAAAATGTTGTTTTCAGTCTGACAATATATTACTTTATGACTTAAATCATTAATTGACACTTTTCTTTACCTAACCATTCATTAGAATTCAGCCACACAATATCAACCAATGAACTTATGGAATAAGTCATTATTCATCTATCCAGCAATTCAGTGAATGAATAAATCATACATTCATTATTGTAGCCAACCATATGCTCATCTATTCATTAATCAATCTAGATCCATTCATTCCTCCACCTATCCATCCATCTATCCATTCACCCATTCACCAATCCATATGTTCATCAATCCATTAATCAATCTAGATCCATTCATCCCTCTACCCATCCATTCACCAATCCATACGTTCATCTGTCTATTACTCATTCTAGATCCATCCATCCCTCCACCCATCCATCCATCTATCCCTTCATCCATTCACCAATCCATCTGCCCATCCAACCACCCATCTACCCATTCATCCATTCATCTACCCATCTAACCATCCCTCCACACATCCACCCATTCATTCAACTAACCAACCAACCATCCATCCAACCATCCATCCATCCATACATCCATCCATCCATCTATCCATCCATCCATCTGTCCATCCAACCATCCATCTCTCCCTCCATCCATCCATCCATCCATCCATCCATCTATCCATCCATCCATCCATCCATCTGTCCATCCAACCATCCATCTCTCCATCCATCCATCCATCCATCCATCCATCCATCCATCTGTCCATCCAACCATCCATCTCTCCCTCCCTCCATCCATCCATCCATCCATCTATCCATCCATCCATCCATCTATCCATCCATCCATCCATCCATCCATCCATCCATCCATCCACCCATCCATCCATCTATCCATGAACATGTACCTACCGTAAGGAGAACAAGGGCAATTATTGTGACACATCCTACCAGTACATCCCAGGGGCTATGGAATTGAAAAGACATGGTGAGTAAACAAATAAGCATAATTAAACAAAACAACAAACGTCAAGTTAGAAAATATCTTCATGGGACATAATACCTCAGCTGTGTTTCATCGTTATTCATATATCACATCAGCATTCTCTTTAATGCCTGACCAACAGAGAAGGATCATTACTGGTTTCTGAAAGAACCCATTGGTATAATTCAGAATATTCTATCAAGAGTACGTAAAAGCTTCTTGAACAAAAGATTTTCTGCTTAAAGTTTTAACAAATCAATAAATGATAAAATGAACAAAGCATTATCATGAGTGTCTAAAGCCAGAAATGAGCCGATTGGCTGTGCAATGCATCCCAGCATGCAACACATGCACGGGTGGAATAAGTATAATAACTCCGAAATTCCTGATCAACTTGGGTAACTAGCCTGCTGAAGATAGAAGGATGGTTTAAAATTTGCAGTGATATTCAATTTGTACTTGTTCTGTGCTACAGGAAAATAAAAGTCGCAGAAAAATGACCTTCTTTACAGCATAAAGCTTTTAAATATTGTGCAGGGGAACTCACTTTGAATGTGGAATGTTCTTGAAGGTTTGGTAGACGTCCTCGGCAAAGCTGCCTGAGGGGAAATGTAGGCCCAGAATGTGGCGGACCTGACCAAACGCTATGGTAATGGCCGACGCTGTGGTAAACCCTGCCACCACTGATGCCGAAATGAACCCGGTCAAGCTACCTGGAAATTATAAAAAATTGATGGAAGCTTGGGGTTAACAATGCTTAGGCTGTTGGATATTTCCATACATGTAGAACAGTTTCCTTATGTATGCAAATTTAAATTTGTTTTATTTCAAACAATACATTACTACGGTAGAGCCTGAGATCAAATGCACAGTGATTAAAATCAAATGCAGTCAGCTCTATACATTGACTGCAGTGTGACTGCAATAGATTGCAATCAGCTGTGACGTTGATCTCAGGCCCAACTGTAACCCGAAAGCTTGTCCGAGGATTGTCAGCGGAGCAACATCTAACAGATTTAAAGTGCATTCCACCCATTGAAACCGAATTATGAAATACAGGTGAATGTAATAATGTACATAAGTGTGATTTATAAATATAAATATAAAAATATTTGAAATTATATATCCGTTCACTGTCTCCAGATTTTCATACTCGGTATGTTTTTATCAATAAACCACAAGTGTATTCCTGGTCCTCACCTAAATGAAAGACCCCTAGAACGAACTGGATGATGCCACATAGCAGGGCCAAGAGGATAGCGTAGGACGGCTCGTGCACTCCGGTGTGTTCGTTCGGATCCTGTCTCCCGTACGACGACACCAGCAGCGACATGATGGCCGTGGGACCGATGGAGATATCCTTTGAGCCACCCAGGAAACAGTAGACGAAGCAACCCATGTAGGAGGAGTACAAGCCGTACTGCCAAATGAGAAGGCAAAAATAAAACGTTTTACTTGCAGAAATATATCCAGCGAAACCTGTACATAAAGACTGCTCCAGGGAGACAAGCAATTTGTTTTTTCTGAGCAGGTGGTCTTTGTGTACAGGTTAAATATCATACAGGTTTCAATGAGAAACATTGTTTAAAGAACATATACTGTAATGGGAAGACAAAAGAGCCTTCCAAAAGGTAATCATGAGTCCTCAATCTTCTTGCCAATGGTTTTAAGTTCATGTATTGTCCATTGTAGAAACTTGCTGAAAGTTATTTGCCGTCCAATGATCCACATTTGGATTTATTAGTGATTAACTGAAATCATCACAATGTTTGGCCCAAACGTTTTGTGATTTAAGCATTAATTACTCCAAATGTGGATCATTTTGGGGCAAATAATTTTAAGCAAAGTTTCTAAAATGGATAATGCATGAATTTAAGACGAGTGCAAGAATATTGCTCATGATTACCTTTTGAAGTCTTTTTTTTTGTCTTCCCAGTACAGTATATGCCCTTTAAAGAAAGCAACAAATGTGGTCTTTGTCATTAGCAGGTGGTCTTTATGTACAGGTTTCAATGAGATCCATTTATGAAGGAAAACACATTGTGGCCTTTCTATACAGGTGATCACTAAAGCTGGCTTTAACTAATTATAAGCAATTTCAAGGTTTGCATGATGATGTACAGGCATGGGAAGCCAAAGGGGATTTCAAGGCTTGGTAATATACTTATAGGTAAGGGTAAAAACTTCACATTATGTTGTCTGTTGGTATATCAACTCCCATGATTATGGACAATGCAAATTAGGATTGTAAACTTCAAGAGTTTCTCTGCTTGCATGAAAGCATGAACTTTACTTTACCGTACTTGGCTAGTCCACAAAGTTCATACAACACAAAACCAACACTGGCAAGAGCCTAGCCTGGTTTCCAGGCTTTTGAATATTACTAATTCAAACTTAAAAAAAAAACAAAGTCTAGTATGCACAAGACTAGTCACTTTTTCATCCTTCTCATATTTTCCTCCATCAATGAAAGAAATCATTAAAGGATGAGTTTACTGCAGCCAGATATCTTTATTGAACTTGGATCAGAAGTGCCCCAAAGCCTAGAAGCTACATGTACACTGTGTAGGCTAGCAAGACAGCCAGATTTTTTTCCCCTCATAGTTCAATTCTCATTGCACCTTTGCTCATTAATGAAGAAGCCCTAAAATATTCTGCACATAACCTGTGAAGAAGGCAACTCAGTAACTAATAATATGTATATTCGCTTTAGATCAACTACGTCACAACATGCCAGGTCAGCAGCACCCCCATTGTCAGTACTGGAGTGACCTAGGTCTCTGTGACAGAAAAGTTGGTGCAGGCGCCATCACCTCATCAACTTGGTTAGATTGTACTTAGCCATGGGGGTGTTTCA
Organism: Arbacia lixula; assembly: GCA_963669155.1. Lineage (NCBI taxonomy): Eukaryota > Metazoa > Echinodermata > Echinoidea > Arbacioida > Arbaciidae > Arbacia > Arbacia lixula. Next base: position 24,803,026 of record OZ022579.1, on the reverse strand, counting down.
CCGAGCTGTTCGCAAGTTACGAACGACTTTACGAACGACTGGTGATCCCTTCTTGTGCTAAATGCGATACCACACTTTGTTCATTGATATCTGATTTAGCACAAGAAGGGATCACCAGTCGTTCGTAAAGTCGTTTGTATCTTACGAACAGCTTGGTGAAACACCACCCAGGGCGGGTGTGTCCGATCCCACAGCGGAGGACATAATTCAATTAAATTATATATTTCCTATTCAATGCCTTAAACAGGATTTACCCTGTCAGAAAGAACCAATGAACTGGATTATCATGTCTTGTTTTTGAAAATTTACAAAATGATAATGGCTAAAATCATCAATTTTGACTGAGCGCCTTGTATAAAAATTCTAACACAATCAGCAACAACAAATTGGGGTCTTACCTGGATAGGTAGCTTGGCCACGCTGGCATAGGCCAGACTCTGTGGAATCACCATAAGCCCCACCGTCAGCCCGGCCACGATGTCGCTCGCCAGGTAGCCCAGGCGGTAGCGCGGCAGCCATTTCGTGATGGGAAACCGATTCTTCCAGCTTTCAACCGAGCAATAGCTCTCTACAGCTCTCTTCACGTCGATGCTGCCCATGTTTTTTTTAAGTCACTTCTTCAGCAGTTGTCTCGTTTCAGTTTCAGCGCTTCTGAAGTTCATACCAAGACTGCAACCATCTTACAGAAAACAACTTCCATTGTTTTATTCCACATGCAGCAGCTTCTTTACAGCACTTGCACAAACTTGTATCACTTTAATCCTCATTTTGTTTACGGGTGAAAAACTTGGGAGTAACGTTGTTATTAGAAGATCATCATGTAAGGTGGTAAGAGTTAGAAGTGCAGATTGCAGAAAGTTGATGACTGAAGTGTTGTTGGAGTAGCCTGGAATCTCCTGGATTGAAAGATGTGAAAAACTAGCTAACTTAGATAAGTTTGAATTGGCATACATTACTTAGAATACAAATACTAATCTCGATACTTGATACTTGAAGAAGTAATCCCTTTAAACTTAGCAGCTACATGAAGCTATACTGGGATGATTTAGTGCTGTTGTGTCATCATCATTCATCTTAAAAATCTATTAAACGATAGTTCACTCTGAAACTATGTTTGTTTCAATATGAGCAGATGCAGGAAAGAAACATATTAGTGAAGGTTTGATGAAAATCCTTCAAAGGATAAGAAAGATATGATCTTTCAAAGTTTTGATTTTGTGACGTCACATGCGAGGTGCTCTCCCATATGCTGAGTACAATTTTTTTCTCAAGAAAATACATACATGCATAATTTGATACATCATAAGAAATACGTTTTTACCCCCCCCCCCCCCCCCCTCCTCCCCCCTGCAGATCATGAGGAGAATTCGCTGGTCTAAATGACTTGATATGTAGCTCCCAAGGCTTAAGTTTTTATAAAATGAATTGTAGGTTTAGGTTAAAGTGAAACTGAAACTAAAACGAAAAGGAAGCTTAATTTAAAAATGCCAAAAAATGTCGGACTTCCCAAAATGCCAAAAGGCCAGGTTTCGAAAGCAGAGACTTAAATGATTGTTAAGTATGTTCTAGCTAGCATGCACCATCGTGCCAAGTCGGTAATCCAAAGACAAATCCAAGAATCAAGAAGAAAGCGCTTAACGCTTTTGCAGCGAGTGAGAAACAGCGCAATGGCATTCACATTCGTCGGAGCGGACCGGCGCGACGCAGCCCGGCTGCAGCTGCGGGTGCTCGAGGAGCTGAGCTCGGCACAGCCAATCGTTAACGCCCACAAACACAGTTTCACTTCGCTTCATCGGTGCTAGTGTCCACACACTCAGTTTAGATTCTGACGAAAACATACAATATTTAGACTCTCCTTCATATTTATTTGTTATAGTTGATCTCACCTCTTTACACAAATCCCTGGCGGAGTTCGAGCGTTCCCAGGCCAAGCCAGCCTCGGTCCAAGCTGAAGATCGCGTGACTGATACTCCACTTGTAACTTTGTCACAGCATGATGAACAACTACAACAGATCGAGTAGTCATGTGATCACATACATCACGTGATCATAGCCACAGCTCGCTGATGAACTGCATGCATGCGTTCCATGGCATTGATATGACTTTTGTTGACAGCTTGTTTTATCTGTCATAACATACCGGCTCAGTAAAATAGAGACATACACAGCCGAAAACGGACGGCGCGGCACAGTAGGCACTGGCAACAAGAAAGAGGACCGGACCCTCGTTGAAAAGTAGCAGGCCCCCTGGACCCGCCCCCGGCGCGCCGTGTTCAAGTCGAGGGTTGAGACTCGGTGTGAATTTTCCGCTTATCAGCTGAACTGAAAAACTGACCTGTGTCAAAGTCGCTAGTACAAAAAGACATGATGGAGGAAGCCAAGATATTTTCATATGATACACTTGTCCACGCGGTATCAGGAGCATGTGTGAGTATTAATACTAATAGAAATAGGGCCCCTGGCCCTGCACATCATTCATTGTTCACAAAACATGCTATAACAGCATCACATGTAGACCAAAAAAAAAAAAAAAAAACAGTCTCTCTACTGACTATACTGTAGTGTGGGACGTTGGATCCACCTTTGAGTATTGTGTGAAGACAAAATAATGTTATTATGAACATATGCAGGTGGAGTAGATATGATGTGTGCAGTGCATAACTCTGTAAATGTCCTGCCCATTTCAATGTGTGTTTTTGATGATCATTGTGGGAATCTTGATCAGAGGGATTTCTTAATTGGAGTGCTGTGAAATATAAAAGATAATATGTTAAAATATTATGATATATTGGGCAGTTCTGAATTTGTACACATCAGATTCTAAAGTAAATTGCATCAAGTCTTCAAGACTTGAGAGAAGGCAACGTACATTCCGACCCTGGGGGGACCTTTAAACTGGAAATCAAATTTAAGTATGTAAAGCAGTGTGAATACAGGCCCTTGAAAATAAAACACTGGCATGATGGACATCCTGTTTGAGAATGGTGAGTGATGATAATAATGTAATTGCTGCCTCATTTGTAAATCAAGGGTATATGGATCTCCCCAAGCACAAGATGCAATACATGTGTGGTTGCAATATTCTCCAGGGGTGGTATTACAGAAGTTATCCTAAGTTTTCTCCTAAGTCCCCGAGTTAGGAGGTGCCTAAGTGAGCAAGAAATTGGTATTCCAGAACGTCCTCCTAGTACTCTCTTTTAATGCAAATTAGGGAGGGTTTGACCCCACCCAGTGCGCATTTATTAACCAATGGAGGGAAGTGTTTCATTTATGAGCAGCCAATCATCACAGCATCTCATCGGGCCCTCCCCCTAGGATTGATCCTAACTTAACTTTGTGGTCGCTAACAAATAAATGGTACTCTTTTTTATTGCTTGTGTTAATGTGTTACATGTATGAATGGCGAAGACAGGGGGGAGGCTCTCCTAAGTTTTCTCCTAAATCCTCTCTTATGCGCATTCTGGAATACCAATCCTCCTAACTTTATGATTTGCATAAATTTGCATAAAGATAGGAGAAAACTTAGGAGAAATCTTAAGAGCGGAGTTAGGAGAAAAGTTAAGATCGTTCTGGAATACCACTTAGGAGAATCCTAGACGTAGGATAAGATTTCTCCTAAGTTATCGTTCTGTAATACCACCCCAGGATGAAGGGACACAGGTCTACCTTAAAGAAAAAGAAGAAAAAAGATCATTCATGCTTCTCTATCAAAGAAACAATTCAATGTTCATCACTAATCTGTAATTTTTCCTAAATTTGCCTTTTTCTTTCAGGGCAGCACGGTAGCAATGTCAACGTTCTACCCATTTGAGACAGCAAGATCGAGACTACAAAGTAAGGAGCATGTGGTTATTGATATCAGCTAGCCGTTAAAGGGGAAGTTCACCCTGAAATTATTTTGGTTTCAATAAAAAGAGACAAATGAATGAAACATATGAGTGAAGGTTTGACGAAAATCGGTCAAAGGAAAAGAAAGTTATTTGATTTTAAAATTTTGATTTTGTGACGTCACATGCGAGGTGCTCTCCCATATTTGTGTATAATTTTTCAAAAATGTGCATTCCCTCAAAAAGATATGCATCCTTTTACTTGTGCATTTGATACATTATTAGAAATACGTTTCTACCCACATACCTGTACGAAAAAAATCATTCCGTTGTCAAAAACAGAATAAAAGCAATTTATCAACTTATTTTGTACACAACATATGAGAGAGCACCTCACACGCGACATCACAAAATCAAAACTTTAAAATCAAAGAACTTTCTTTCCCTTTTACCGATTTTCGTCAAACCTTCACTCATATGTTTCTTTCATTTGTCTCTTTTTATTGAAACCTAAATAATTTCAGGGTGAACTTCCCCTTTAATTAAAAAAATAGTGTTGTATTGCAAACAGTGAAGTAAAGCTAATATTTGTAAGGTCTGCATCTTTGAGTGTACAAGTCCATCTCTATCCAATTCTTATAACATTTAGAACCACGGTCAGAACCAGTACCACATATACGACTTCGCTCTTAAAGAAGCAAGAATAACAAACATTCTTGGGAGATGGGCAGGTGGCGACCAGAGGTTATTAGTGTCTGACATTTCTGTTATATGATGTTGCTTCATGTGCATGACCTACACATAACTGGCAGATATATCAAGTAATATATATCTTATATCATAATATGATATCTTGTATCATTGCAAGCTCAGAATATGTCACATCAATGCATTACACAACTTTCACATTCAATAAACAGGGCTCCACACTAAAATGTTTAATTGGGGGACTGGACCATACTGAAGGTTTAAGTTTTGCAATTTAGGGGATCCAGATTGAGTTCCAGTTTTGTGGCCAATGTGTACCAGGGGCCATATTAATGAAAGCTTACAAGCCTAGTTGGTTACTACAATGGATGTATTTTGATGCTTTTTAGTAACTAATTAGGCTTAGTATGGTTTCATGAATATGGCCCCAGGCTTCTACTTGTCTCAGTCCTTGCAATAAATTATTTCTTATGAACACCTAAGACAAAGAGTGTACTATTCCCTCAATACTTTTCTTTAGTTATTTTGGGAACTTTCAATCTGTTGAACTCTGTTTTCAATTCTATTTTTGTTTTGTGTATTTCTTTCATTGCAGTTGATGAAAAAAGAGCAGCCAAACACACTCCAGCAGTGCTTGCTGAGATAGTACAAGAAGAAGGGCTGTAAGTTCTGGGACCCTACTAATGCATTATTCATTGCCTCTCACAATTATTAACTAAGTGATGCCCAAATATAAGGCGTCTTGTCAAAAGTTCAAGACACAAAAGACTGCGGTTTTATCTGGAAATCCTTTGTGCGATAAAAGGCTCCATAATTCCTTGTCCTTCTCAATAAACGGTTGCGCGCGTTCTGTTTTTTTTATCAAAAGACGTGTGCGGTCATTTTCCTCACTGTAATCATGGACCCAACTAAGGTCCATATAAAACAAAAGACCGGACAGACTGTTGTTGGAACGTTGCCTTTTCCGATTTAGTTCAACCTTCGGACTGCTCTTCAGGAAAGATTTAAGTACATGTATAAAGGCCTATCCATTCTTTTGTCTAAAAGACGCTGCAGAGACAGTCAACATGTTTTTGACAAGGTGCCTAATTACAGACCTTTAGAGTACCAATGTGTGATGCATACGAGTGTGTTGTCAAGACAACTGGTTCTAAACTATGTGGGTGTAGCAAACAGCAGTTATAGCAAGATCTCTCAATGAGAGTGCCTGACACTAGCCCGCTAGACAATATCCGACCAGAGGAAATCCCCACTTGAGTGACGTTGTTCAAAACCAGAAATCTGCGTAATAATAGATATAATGACAGCATTGTGGCGACATGGACAATATTCATAAGGTTCATAGGCTTCATTATGTAAGTGGAGCAAGTTAGTGCAAAATAAAACTGTCATTGATAAATTGCAGGTCGCTCTATTTTTTACCTGTGTTTGAGTTGAAATTATGAATAAAACTAAGTATTAAAATATATTTTAACTTATCACCAGAGAAGGACATGATTCAAAATGTAATGAATTTTGCTGAAAAGTATCTAATTGTCCAACAAATGTGAATATGCTCCTATATCTCTGTGTATGAATTATTCTCTTTTGCCTGAGGGCTATACCATGTGTTGTGCTGGTTGCGGGTTGGGATCACTGTAAAATTTTACATTTTTGCTAAATTCTGAGGCTACGGAGGACTTGTAGACTCAAAGTGCATTACAGATTGCTGTGAAGTTTATAGTTGATTTCTAGACACAACACAACACAACATGGTGGAGAACCCAAGCAAACGAGAATGATTTGTATACAAACACAACACAACATTTCCTTGGAATACCTTATACACACCAGCTCAAAGGAATTGGCATAGGGAGAGGGAAAGGGAAGAAGGGGAAGGAGCAGCAGTTTTAAACTGTGGTATATTTTATCCAGTTCAGCATGAAACATGTTGCTTTTTAGGCTAAAGCATCCCGTTTCATGCTGAACTGGACAAAATATACCGCGGTTTAAAACTGCGGCTCATTCCCTTTCTTCCCTCTCCCTTTCCCTATGCCAATTCCTTTGAGCTGTAGTGTACATGTCCCTGTAATTAATCTTGTGCAACTTTTCCCCCAGGGGTGCCTTATATCGAGGATGGTTCCCAGTGATCTCCAGCCTCTGGGTCTCCAACTTTGTCTACTTCTACACCTTCCGAGGAATGAAGATTGCCCTTGGCGATGTGATGAGGTCAAAGAAAGCTGCCAGAGACCTACTCATTGGTATTGGCGCTGGTATGTGTGTAACTCATATGCACTGTAGCCATAGTATGCCACAAAGGCCACTCGAACCAATTAAAACTTTGACCTTGATTCATCCCTGTGAAATTATGTCTGTTTTCACATTGCAGGATTGTCAACTTACTACTCCAATCCATTCTGTGATTTTTCAGTCATTTTCGTCTCGCCTGAACGAAGTTCGGCAGAGACCTAGTAATCACTTTTCCTGTTGGTCCGTTACAAAAATGTTTAAGTTTTTGTTTAACTTGTTCTCATTTCTTTATTTCTGCATCAATTGTGATCACAGTTTGGAGAAATGATCCTTGGGTAATACCACATGTGTCTTCATGAGGATGATAGGGTCAAAGATCATCTACGGGTCAAAAGGTCAAATTATGTGAGGCCGTGCGCATCACTTTTCTCAAAGTTTTTGTTTGACTTGCTCTCATTTCTTTATTTCTGCATCAATTGTGATCCAACTTGGTACAAATGATCCTTGGGTAATACCACATGTGTCTTCATTAGGCTGATGGGGTCAAATGTCACCTAGGGGTCAAATGGTCAAATAATAAGAGGCTATGTCCATCATTTTTTTTTTCTTAGCTAAAGGACATTTAATTATTTCAAGTCGGATCAAACTTGGCGCAGATGTGCAGGGGCTTGTTCTTAAAGTTTTGGTTTAACTTGCTCTCTGGGTTTTTTTTATTTCTGCATTAATTGTGTTCATACTTGGTCCAAATGATCCTTGAGTAATACGGCATGTGTGTTGATGAGGATGATGAGGTCATTTAGGCGCCATTTTAAATGTTTAAAAAAACATCCTCCCACTGTTTATTGATTGCGAAAACAGGCAAGACTCGTGGTTCACGAACCACCATGTTTAAGAATTAATAATTTCAGATCATGATCAGAATCATTTGAAAAAGTAAAACAAGATTGATGCCATGTTATCTTGTTGATGGTCTGGATAGAAATCTGGAGTGAGAGAGTATTTGCTATGGAGCTCTTGGAGTAATGTACATTTACATTTTGGGCGATATTTGTATTGTTTTTTCTCTGGTGAAGCCATTTTGACTATTTTTATCCTGTTGTTAGGCGTGGTCAACGTCCTGACAACGACTCCAATGTGGGTGGTCAACACCAGGCTGAAGATGCAGGGAGTAAAGTTCAGGACGGAGCACTTCAAGGAGTCCAAGCACCCTCGATACGATGGAATCATGGGTGAGCATAAACTTCCTGATAAAAGGTCAAGGTTTGAGGAGGCTTTGAGTTGTGTAAGAAATAAGTGTTACGTCATACACATTATGATAAAGATCACATTAAAGGCAAGCTTAAAAGAAAAATTGAGCATCATTCACTGACAGAAAACGGGAAACCAAAAAAAAAGGGAACAAAAAAACGCATAGTAATATGACTTAACATTCATAACAATATATGTCTTGGCCCAGAAAGACACTTTGTATGTCATACATTATACATCTAATGAGATTGATCAAATTTGATAAATCCTGAACTTTGTACACTTGTTAATAACAAGAATTTTAATTTCTAAAGATCAGACTTTAATTTTAGCTGATAGAAATCAAAACCATTGAGAATCTAATTTTAGCACAATAAAGGGTCACATGTCATGCTAAAAGTAGCTTAAGAACAGCTTGGTGAAACACCCCCCTGTACCTATAATAGCGAGCTTTCGTTTTGAGGACGGACAGGCTCGAGAACGGTAATCCGATACCAAGATCGATCTGCGCATGCGCCACCTTCCGCCTTGCTGTCCGCGCGAGGAATCGAGAACGTGAATTTTGAGATTTTTCGTTGTCGACGAGTTGCGGACGGCAGCCAATCAGCACCCGTACAGATGATGTCATTGCAAATCGCACGTGCGCCTGGGTCGGGGGGTGTCAGGGGGTCAGATGACGTCCCACGCACCGCCGCTCGCGTTCTCTGTCTTATTTTGCGAAAGTGACTGTGACTACCTTGGACGGATTGCTCACTGTTCTCGTTTTTGTCCGCGATGTTATAACGAAAGCTCCCTAATCTCTATCACTACTACCCCATACCTTACCTTGTTCATCTTGTCTCCTCTATCAGATGCGTTTGACAAGATCATTTCCCAGGAGGGAGTGGGGGCGCTGTGGAGTGGAACGGCTCCATCCCTCATGCTCGTCATCAACCCAGCCATTCACTTTGCTGTCTATGAGGCGCTTAAGAGATACCATAGCAAGGCATTTGCGAGGAAGGTGAGTTCGGAGGTTTAGTAGATATTTGCCTATGAGGTGTTTCTTCCTGTATGATCTATTGTCTCTCATGATGCCAAGGGCTTGTAAAGAAAGGGGCTGGAATGTCCCAGATTTCAACTTTAATCTGGTTACCACTCAGAATGGCCATTCATATGTTTCTATGTTTATGTTTCTGTGTGGAATATTTTAATTTTTTCATATTTATGATGAATTTTGATATATCTGGTCTTCTATGAGTGGAAAAAAAATTCTTGGATGTAAGAAAAAAAATGATTTGCTGGGTTTGTAGAATAAAATAATTTGTTGATATGACAACAGACACCATATTTGTGGAAAACTCATTCCGGAGGTACTCACTAAAAATTCTTTAAAAGCTGAGTGCATTTAATATGAGTATGTTTACAGATGCATTCAGGTGTTTTTTCTCCTTTTCTGCTCTTGGGCACTGTTACTATAGCAACCATCATCACTAGCGTTCTTTCTGATTGGTGCCATGGCCAAGACGGTAGCTACCCTGTGTACATACCCTCTGCAGGTTGTCCAGTCAAAACTAAGGGTAAGATATCCCATCATTGTAGATTGTATTAAATCATTTTAATGTCGCAGTGTGTGAGATGATATTTTTGTGTGTATGATTCAGGTAACAAAAGATAGTTATAGGGGGGGGGGCCCTGTCTAAGTTGCGATTGATCTCAACTTTCAATTGCACTAGAGACAGGGGATTCGACTCGCAAACGATTTAGATCAATCCCAAATCTTTATTAGATGGGGGCCCTGATGTCATGCCAAGGACCCTCTGAACAATGATGTGTATGATCAAAAATCATTTTTCACAGGGGTAATTTTTTTGTCATGGTGATCTTTAATGCATTAGTGGGGCTAACCTGCCCTGAGGCCCTGTGTATTTTCATTGGTAGGATTACACACAAATTAAAAGTGGGCTTCATTTAGTAGGAAGGTTAACAACCTATTGGCCATTGTAAGAAGATGTAGATCTTTCTGTTAACATAAATGACATTTAGAAGGGAAAGTAGTTGAATTTAAGGGGCATATACTGTACTGGGAAGACAAAAAAAAACTTTCAAAGGGTGATCGTGAGCAATCTTCTTGCCAATTGTCTTAAATTCATGCATTGCCCATTTTTAGAAACTTGCTGAAAGTTATTTGCCCTTAATTGATCCACATTTGTATTTGTTAGTGATTAAATCACAAATCTCCCAAACTTTCGGGCCGGACATTTGGAGAATTTCACTGATAATCATTAATTACTCCAAATGTGGATCATTTGAGGGCAAATAACTTTCAGCAAGTTTCTAAAATGGCAATTCATGAATTTAAGACCATTGGCAAGAAGATTGCTCACGATCACCCTTTTGAAGGCTTTTTGTCTTCCCAGTAAAGTATATGCCTTTAAACATTTGTATCATCTTTATTTTATTCACAGTACGGCAAGGAGAAGGAGATACACAAAGGAAACATGATCAGGAACATTGGAGCTATTCTCAGACACATCGTGCAGTAAGTCAAAATCTTTTTTGTCTATGTTTATTTAGGAATGCCGGTATGCTGATGATTAGGAGGTATTTGTGTAGTGTTGCATCAGTATGTAGTTCACTTGAAACTGTAATGTATGATTTCATTCTTATGACATGGTGTAATTCATAATATAATTTTTATGCCTCCGCCACGAAGTGGCTGGAGGCATTATGTTTTTGGGTTGTCCGTCCGTCCGTCCGTACGTAAGTCCGTCCGTCCCGAATCCTTTTAGGCAATATCTTGAGAACTGTTTAGCAGATTTGCCTTAAACTTGGTACATGTATGTATTGCATGAAACTAATGAAGTGTGTAAAATTGGGGTCAAATCTGATTGAGGTCAAAGGTCAAAGGTCAATGAAGAAATGAACAAAAATGACCTTTTCCACAATAAATCCAAATCCAAGGATGCAATTCTCATTAAACATGGTACAAAGATGGATCACTACTTGGGGATAGACTGGTGACATTTTTGGTAAAATTCCTGAAAGGTCAGAGGTCAAAGGTCAATGAAATTTGTGAAAATTTGCCCAAAATTGACCTTTTTCACAATAAATCCAAATCGAAGGATGCAATTCTCATTAAACATGGTACAAAGATAGATCACTACTTGGATTGACCCAAATTGACCCAAATCCAATGGAGCAATACAAAACCAAACATGGTGCAAAGATGGATCACTACTAGACTGATGACATTTTTGGTGAAATTTCTCAAAGGTCAGGGATCAAAGGTCAATGAACTTTGCCAAAATTGGCTAAAAATTGCCCCCAAATAGATATTTCTCACATTGAATCCAATACTAATGATTCAATTCAAACCAAACATAGTACAGAGATGTATCACTTCATGGAGGTTGACTGTGAAGTGTGGGTAAAATTCCTGAGAGGTCAAATGTCAATGAACTTCACCCAAAATTGGCAAATTTTAAACAAACTTGATACAAGGATGGATTTAGACAGACTGGTTAGATTGGAAGTCAAAGAAGTAAGAGGTCAAAAGTCAATGAACATTGCTTAACTTGGCTAAACTTGAAAAAACAGAATGTGATATTTTCATTTCACATAGCAGCAATGGTACATTGCCCACCAAACATACACATTTTCTGAGAATAGCAAAGAGGCGGCGGCATATTTATCGACCGCGTGGCAGTCAAATTGCTCTAGTTATTTATAAGGTGTGATATACCATTTTGAAATATATCGAATGATGTGGTTTTTAATATTCTGATTTTATGTTCCGATATTATGTTTAAGGTGTGATATATTTTGTTTTGATAAAATTAAGTTCACCACTTGCTTCCTCCTGTCTCTTTCTTGCTTTCTTGAATATTTCTTTCTTTCTTCTTCCTTTTCTTCTACTGATTTCATAATGTTCTGTGCTTTTTTCTTCATACTTTGTCTTCCTTTCTTCCACCTCTCCTTCTACCTCTCCTCCTTCCCTCCCTCGCTCTGTTCCTCCTCCCCCCCCCCCCTTTGTCTTCCTTTCTTCCACCTCTCCTTCTACCTCTCCTCCTTCCCTCCCTCGCTCTGTTCCTCCTCTCCCCCCCCCCCCCCTCTTTTCTTTCTTTTTCCTTTTCTTCTAATGATTTCATGTGCTGTGCTTTTTTCTTTGTACTTTGTCTTCCCTTCTTCCACCTCTCCTTCTACCTCTCTTCCTCCCCTCCCTCGCTCTGTCCCTCCCCCCCCCCCCCCCCCCCCCCAGGACCCAAGGGAAGTGGGGCCTGTACAAGGGGCTGGAGGCCAAGTTGTTGCAGACTGTGCTCACTGCGGCCCTCATGTTCCTGTGCTATGAGAAGATCTCCCACTTCATCTTCTTTGTCATGAAGGCCAGCGCAGCTTCCTGATGATCAAGGGGAGCTGAAAACGCATGGATATCTGAACAAATAGAGCAAAGCCAAAGGCCAACTCCAGTCCAAAAATAAGATAAGAAACAGAAAAATCTGAAAAGATAACAATTTCGGATAGCCTAAGAAAGTTATGAATGTTTTAATGATACAAACATTGACATTTACAGGAAATTGGCTGGCAACTCAATTGTTAGGCTGTGATCTCATGCACTTTCCTGATATTATTTTGCAATTTTCCTCAATCATGTTTTGCTATGCTTCTCAGATTTTTCTGTTTCTATTGAGACCAACTTATTGTTGGACTGGTCTTCTCCTTTCACTCTGTATGTGCCATGTATGTATGTATTTATTTACCAGTAATGCACACAAATCCCATAGATAATGACTCTCTCCAGCACCCAAAGGGTTAACGTGATGGATATCAGATATAGGATATCAAATATACCCTGAAATGATGAAAAGAAAGTAGAGCCCAGTTGAACCGGATATGTTAGCAAATGAATAGGAGTAGTCCATGGGTCAGAGGAGGTTTATGTACTATCTCAGGTAGAAAAGCCTCACAATGATTTCTGGATACTTCTATGTCTCTAGTTCATGAATTGATATGAAAGCCTTTGCAAGCAGGTAGCTTTATGTTGATAATTACCTCTTTAATATTGAAAAACAAAACGTTTTGCTTGTAGATGAAATGGGTAGATTACATAAGTATACTGGTAAACCATTGGCAATAAATTATTTTACAGAGCCCCAAAAAATATGTTTAACAAATCAAATAGATGACATTTTTTTAATATTTGGATAGATAGTTCTAAGGGTATTCAATCTTGTTTCGCCTTGATTTTATTTAATTTGCTTCTTTTAATGTGGAAAAAGTGCCAATGTAGGTGATTGAGAAATGTTGAAGTTGCACAAATATAGATAGACAATGTATCCTGGATTCAAAATGAAATGAAATTATACTTGTAGGAAACACTGTCTTGTAATTCTAAGATATCATAGTCAAGATGTGTGTGATTGTAACAAGATGTACATAAAAAGTATGTACTCGAAGTGGAAGGACTATAATTATGCCATTTTCAAACAATTATATATCTATACATTTTGGAAGGTTTTTATTATTTTACAGTCAAATTCGTATGTAGACTTGTACATTTAAGGTCATTTATGAAATATGCAAATGTGTACCGATATATGAAGAAATTTTGTCTAATACATGTAACATGGATGCAAACCTGAAATTGCAGGAAAATGTGCATCTCATTTTAACGATCCAATATTTTTCAAGATTTGGATCATTCTTTAAATTCCTGTAGCCCTTTTTACATGCATTCCAAATTGAAACTTCAGATTGGAACATTGAAGTTGTTCAAACATTATGATGCAGCCATTAAGTACCATGTAAGGAACAGAAAATCTAATGAGTTTTTAATGAGCTTTATAAAAGTTTGAGAGATTCATGTACCATGCATATTGAATTTTGAGCAAAAGGTGTGCAATATTCAGTATCTATGCAATGTAGGTCATATTAGTCGTCACAGTGTAAGTGCTAGTCTTGTGTAAGCTTCGTCTTTCTTTCACGGAAGTATCTGAATACATGTATTAAGACTCTGCAACATTAAAGTGGTTAGGAGGAGAAACCTAGTTATACGAGACTGGCTGACGAATTAAACGTTCTATGGACCATCGAAGCATTTCACAAATAATAAATACAAATCCTTCAGTGCAGTATTTTGACTGGCAGCAAAATGGATATAGGATTCAAGGAACCCCCTTCATGGAGTTGAGATAGAATGTCTGACTGGGTTCCGTGTAGCCTATTGTTGCTTTTAAAGAGAAACAGAAAATGTGAACTTTGAGGACAGAATCCTGGTAATCTCTACAGTTAATGGCCCATATAGACAGGTTTGACTAGTAATATCCCAAACCTGGATATTTGTAAAACCCACATTGGTAAAAAAAAATCTTAGCTACTTACATTGTTTGAACTAAAAATGAATTTGATTGAACACTGTTGCCTGTGATTATTTTTGTGCTAAACTATTGTTAGCTGGTGCTCAAGCTCAATAAACATGTATGTATCCTGTTTCTTGATGGGAAGGGCAGACAGATTCATTTGCCCTTCTCTCCCCAACCATTAGGCATCATGATGGCAGGTTTTAAAGGGCATATACTGTACTGGGAAGGCAAAAAAGCCTTCAAAATGTAATTTGTGATTTAATCACTCATTACTCCAAATGTAGATCATTTCAGGGCAAATAACTTTCAGCAAGCTTCTAAAATAGACAATAAATGAATTTAAGACCATTGGCAAGAAATTGCTAACAATTACACTTTGAAGACTTTTTTGCCTTCCCAGTACAGTATATGCCCTTTAATTCTGTGAACTGGGGCCATGCAAGCCCCTGATGTGCCCTGTTTGCTCTATGTGTACTTTTATCTTTTGTGATACAGGTTATTATTTATGCTCGCATTCCATTCATCAAGAACCATATACACCTGTATATAAAACATTTTTGTTAAAGGTGGAGTAAATTCAGTTCAGTATTATATCAATCAATGTCTATACTCCAGCTCAAAGGAATTGGCATAGGGAGAGGGAAAGGGAAGGAGCCACAGTTTTAAACTGTGGCATATTTTGTCCAGTTCAGCATGAAACAATGCTTTTTAGGCTAAAGCATCATGTTTCATGCTGAACTGGACAAAATATACCACGGTTTAAAACTGCGGCTCCTTCTCTTTCTTCCCTTTCCCTTTCCCTATGCCAATTCCTTTGAGCTGGAGTGTAGGATTGTTTTGCATCGGGGCTGGCATGTATTTTTATGATTAGACATTTTAAATTTGTATTAAGTTATTATGTGTTGCATGAGGCAAGGCATTATAAGTGTGTGGGTTTGGCCTTGTATTGTTGTTGAAGTATCTTCAACAACACATTCACATTGTATTTACATGTAATTGTAATCTTTGTCTATTTACACTCATTTTTTGTATTACACTGCAAAGAATTAAAACTTCCCGGGTCACACAATATTCATGTACAATGCTCTTTTATTGAAATGTGTAGATATTGGACCTACATTTTTAAAGGGTATATACTGTACTGGGAAGGCGAAAAAAACCTTCAAAATGTAATTGTTAGCAATCTTCTTGCCAATGGTCTTAAATTTATGTATTGTTTAGTCATTAATTTCTCCATATGTGGATCATTTGAGGGCAAATAACTTTCAGCAAGCTTCTAAAATAGACAATACATGAATTTAAGACCATTGGCAAGAAGTTTGCTAACAATTACATTTTGAAGGTTTTTTGCCTTCCTAGTACAGTATATGCCCTGTAAGAAGTAACAAATCGTATGGTATAAAGTAGCACCAAAAATGCTGATGATGAAATCTTTATTTTGCAAGAAAAAAAAGTGTGTTGTGCAATAGAGTCATGACTCAAAAAGTTGAATTAACATTACAATACATGTACTATAGTGCAAGGACAAGGACAAGACAAGTCATATTTCACAACTTTTTGAAAATTTAAGCTGTTGTTGATGTTACAAGTAGCACATCTTATTGTACCTTGGTATTGAATGATTTCACACAATATTTTGATTTGGACTTTAGTAGAGAAAATTGAAAACATGTATAACGCAACAACATGTTATAAGAAATATTTGGCATTTGCAAGTACTCATTCAAACAGAGATCATCAAAAAGTTCACATGTCCCATCACAACAGAAATCTGACATTTTTTTATTGCACTTTCAGATGCTCTACATTCTTAGCTTTCTTATGTAAAGAGTGACCGTTTTGTTCGAATGATTGAAGAAAGTGTTATAGCACCCAGCTGTTATCTACTCATTTTTGAAAGGCCAATGTTTAAAGTGTCATGGGACAATGAATTTCAATATGCATTTTTCATATGGTGAATAAGCATTTTACATTCATTTTCATGTTTGTAACTCTTCACATAATCAAGGTTTATCTTTATACAATTATGACATTAATGATAACACGAATATAAACTGTATATGTCTCATACACATTTCATCCTTTCTAAAAATGATATATTAATCCAACAAAGAATCAAATATCCCCACAATTCATTCCCTGGTACATGTATAAAGTGTGAGGTAAACCATCATGCCGTGATAGTACAGTTGATGAGGTGAATTACAATACACATTTTTCAATAAGCCTTGCCGGAAGAAAAGATGCTAAAATACATTGTTAAATGCAACAGTCTAAATGAATTGTAATGTCTCCCATCACCTTTGACCTAGATGTATAGAATACTAATAAAAATAACTGATTTTCAGATAATAAGAAACGGTCATTAATTCCATCTATACATTGTAACTCACACAGGATATGTTTAATTTAATCTAATGACAGGCTCCATATTTGGATGGCAAGCATGGAATATCAAAAAATTGCATTATGCTCATAATTGTTCCAAAAATATAACCTTCTATCTGTCATACACACATCCATGCAAATAAAAAAAAACAGAAATGGAACAGAAATCAACTAATGCACTCTAACGATATATCAAAGATTTAGGCACTCAAAAGGGGTGTCTTCATTAGCCCGATGTGGGCGAAATAGCGAGCTTGTTCTGATCGGGTTAGCTAGCCAGATCACGAAATAGGTAGCTATTTGCGTCTTCATTAGCCAGATCAGACGAAATAGCTACCTATTTGGTCGAGAAAATTTCCCAAGAAATCTTGGGCTAGATGGAGCTAGCTCGAGCTAGTTCGCAAATTAGCCTGAAAATATCCCGCCTTGGCATGCATCATCGCGCACGAGGCATCGTTTACGTTAGGTTTTTATAAGTGCGTGAATGCGAGCTCACAACCGAAGCCATGCGGTCGTGGCCTATTCCCGGCGCACACTGCGGATGTGCGAACATCGGGATAATTTATGCATCCCGAGTTTCGAGCTAATGAAGACGCGATTGCAACTTCAGGCTAGTTCCCCTGAGCAGCAAAATAGCTCGCTATTTTGTCTGATCGGGCTAATGAAGACGCACCTAAAGAATAGTAAGAATTTTATTATAACTTTGTTCATAAATATCTCTCTTCTTCAAACGTATAAAGTATCTCTCTAATTCAGTGTCTGACATACACAAATGATAGGAGATCATACAATTAAACAATTTTAAATACTTTAAAAGCAAATAATGACAATCAATCCTGAGTGATGTAGAGCACACTGGCTGCCAGTTGTGCCATTAGAACAAAAATGCATTGTATGCTACTTTCATAAACCTCCAGACCCATGCTTAATTAAGCCCTCCCATCGCATCAAGACAAGTCTAACTTGATTTCTGCTTTTATCAGAGTTGTTAGGAAGGTATAACTTCAACACTTCTGTTAACCATCCACACACCTAAACATCACTTTTTTTATTTACTTGTTTAAGAACACAGGTCAAAACCTTGGCAGTGATATCAGCCATGCTTCTACATGTATGGCAAGATTGCCACCTATGAACATCCTCTCCTCATAACCTGCAAACTGGACCTTTTCTTCCTCAGTCTCGCAGTCTTAGGAGTACTCCTGAGGTAGTCTTAATTCTGGACAGGAATAAGAGAATGCGATTGAAGGGGGAATTAAGTGAATTGTAGATATATTGAGGTTACATCTGCAAAAGCAATACACCATTAAATAAATCTTGTGTAAGATTAGCTTAGAACATAAATGAGCAAAACAAGAATGACATAGCAACCAGTTCAGCACCAATTATTCAACCTATATGTTGTTTTTGTACTTTATGCAATGGTTCACAAAATTTGGTTACATCTGGGCCATGTTGCATATAGGTTTTCAATAATTGTAACTTAATGACCATGAATACTTTGGCAACAGGTGTAATAAGGAGCTCATTGGATGTTGCCATAATAGTTACCACTGGTTGTAAGTCACAATAATTTAAATCCTATATGCAACATGGGCCTGCACTCAAGAGATGCCATCTTTAAATGTTTCTTGTGCATTAATCCTTTTTTTTTGCCAGACAAGATGCTGTTCTATGGGGATTGTCTGTACTGACGGTGAAATAATGTGGCATGTTAAAGGGATAGTGCACCCTGAAATTATTTTTATTTCAATATAAGTAAAAACAGGAAAGAAACACATTAGTGAAGTTTTGATGAAAATCTGTCAAAGGATAAGAAAGTTACATTGTATGATCCTTTGAAATTTCAATTTTGTGATGGCATGCGTGAGGTGCTCTCCCATATGTTGTGTACAATACAGGGTGTCTAAAAAAAAACTATACACTTTTGAAATGGCTGCAGAATAAAAAAAAATATTTGATTCTGGTGAGAATGATTTACATGTATGGATAGCTTATGGTCTCAACTTTCATCCAACACCAAAACTTACAAAAATAATTCTTGCTTGAATGAGCACTGCTCACTTTTGTAAAGGGTATAAAAATTAGGCTGCCGAGGAATTAGCCTTCCAATTTTGAATATTCAATTGAATATTCAAATCAATATTCATTATTCAAATACATTTTGTTGAAAAAGAAAAGGAATGTCTCAGCTACTGGCTGCCTATTCCTCAGGTCATCCATTGACCTAAAGAATAAATTGCCAGCATCTTTGACATTCTTTTTTTCGACAACCCATAATTGAATATTCGCTTGAATATTCAACATTCAACCTCTCGCAAAATTGGAAGGCTAATTCCTGCGCAGCCTAATTTTTATTTTTTATTTTTTGGAAAAATTGTACACAACATATTGGAGAGTACCTTGCACGTGACATCACAAAATCAAAAATTTAAAATCAAATAACTTTCTTTTCCTTTGACCGATTTATGTCAAACCTCCATTTATATGTTTCTTTCATGTGTCTGCTTTTATTCAAACAAAAATTATTTCAGGGTGAACTATTCCTTTAAGGGTTAAAAAGTTGGGCTCACAAACATGGGGGAGACGAGACTGACCTCGTGACCAGTTCAGCACCAATGATATCATGGATGTGATACATCATCCCCAGCCTCTTCACCACCTGTAGCTTCCTCTGCTCCAACTCCTGCAAAGAAAGGCAGACATCAACAATCACTGTCTAACAAAAATCAGGCATTCTTTAAGGGGCATATACTGTACTGGGAAGGCAAAAAAAGCCTTCAAAATGTAATCGTGAGCAATCTTCTTGCCAATGGTCTTAAATTTATGTATTGTCTATTTTAGAAGCTTACTGAAAGTTATTTGCCCTCAAATGATCCACATATAAAGTAATTAATGATTAAAGATTAAATCCTCAAGATGTTCGGCCCGAACATTTTGAGGATTTGTGATCTAATCACTCATTACTCCAAATGTAGATCATTTGAGGGCAAATAACTTTCAGCAAGCTTCTAAAATAGACAATACATGAATTTAAGACCATTGGCAAGAAGATTGCTCACAATCACCTTTTGAAGGCCTTTTTGTCTTCCCAGTACAGTTTATTCCCTTTAACCAAAAAGGGGAATAGATAACCAATCAGTAAAATCATTGTTGAAAAGAATGAAACAAACATGTAGATGCCGCCCTTAATTCCTCATAAATGTGTACGCTAAAACTAAATGGAATTGCTTTTTCCATGCACAAATCATGTATTGTGAAGGAAAAACACCAATAGCAATGCTAAAAAAAATTTTGTTTAAATTTTTTTTGTTTAAAAAGAGAGGAAATGGCTGAAGTGAGTTGAGAATCCCTTTTGCAGCAACATATGATGACACTCTTAGAATTAAATATGTGCTAGATAAGACAGATTTATACTGGTTGGCAGGCTCTAATGGAGGCCTCTTCTCAGATTCGGTTTCTTTTCTTTTTCAAAGCAGGACTGCTTTCCTTTGGGGTAAAGGGAAGAGCTCATACATGTAGGTATATAACCTTACCTTCTGTAATATTTCCTTGTACTTTGATTGCCGAATTGCTCTCAGCAGCCCTTGCCTCCCTGTTAACATATTTTTTTGAAATAATACAGAAAGATAATCAAAGTATTAAAACAATCATAATAGGAGGTACAATTAGAGTGAGTGAAATCAACCAACAGTAAGATGAAGAGCAACCAGGGTTGATGAGAAGGAATAACAGAAGGATAAGAACTGAGATCAGAAAGAGGAAGAACATTAACAAAAAGCAGAAAATAGGGGGTGAAATACAAAGAAGAAGTCACCACATAGTTATGAATGTACCAACACATCGTAGAGTCAATGAAAGTCTTTCAACATTGGAAAAAGTAGTTATGGTTGTACTAAAGACATGGTAACACTAGTTGTTGTTGATACAAATAGAAGAATATAGAAAATACAATAAGGTGAAAATCATGTTGCCCAGTATCTGAGTGGAGAAAAGGGAGCATGCATATTAAATTCAATTAAATTCAATTCAATTTGCTTTATTTCCACAGCTAGAATTTTAACACAAACAATACAAGAAATACAAGAAATAGAAAACATAGGTAGTACTTCCGAAAGGTTGCTATATATGATATATGATATTGCGGGCTCAGTAAAAAATGGGCCAAATGTCTTAAATGATACAAACAGTACTACCTCAAGATTATCCGCACCCTTTGAGCTGAAAAAGTGGAAAAAGGGAATGACTGAAGCAGGAGGGGGGGGGGGGCACATCTTATTTGTGGGGGTAGTCCCATCCTTGTTAGACTTCAGGCTAGAAGCCGGAATCAACTCAAAATGATAACATCATGGAAATTCAACAAAATCTGTACCCGGCAATGATTTGCAAAGCTGCAGCTAGGGCTCATGCAGTTACCTTAAGCCCCCACATAATTTGGTTTTACTATACTGGAGGAATGAGTGCGTAGTGTACCTTTGGTAAAGTTCTTCATGAAGATGCCAGCTCCGGGAATGGAAAGCCACCATGAGCCCACGTCACGGAAGGTCAGCAGGCCTGCGTTCAACAATTGTCTACAAAAGAAAAATGAAGACAGAAAAGGCCTATAACATACAGGTAAAAAAACTCTACACCGGGGCAAAGCATATTACCTGTAATGCTTTTCAAGCCTACATCATGTAACAAGCAGTATATTCCCATTAGAAATATTAAGTTTTCGCAAGCGCTTGGAGGTAACATACACAATGTAAAGCAAAAAGTGTTTGTATTTAGACTAATTTTTGAATTAGGTTGTCTACATTGCCCCAATATTTGGTCACTGTTCTGCACATGGACTCTCACCTGATTAGAATTGAAAATCATCACAGTAGAGTAATAGGTGGAGCAATTTTTTTGAAGAGCGAATACCACTGATGTAACAGTTTGTTATTCTTTGTGAAGCTTTATCCTTATCAGTAAGCATGA
Source organism: Arbacia lixula (assembly GCA_963669155.1). Classification (NCBI taxonomy): domain Eukaryota; kingdom Metazoa; phylum Echinodermata; class Echinoidea; order Arbacioida; family Arbaciidae; genus Arbacia; species Arbacia lixula. The sequence continues at coordinate 24,781,326 of OZ022579.1, read as the reverse complement.
AGAAACGTGTTTGCATGCATGTGTGGTTCTACCCCCTGTTGCTCAACTGAAAATGGAAGAAACAACACAATACTCAACACCCATGAGTCACATATTTATATAACCACAATATTCCAATAAAATAAACACAAGACAATTTTGATTCCTTACGTAATTTCTTTATCTGTGAATCCATGAACATCACAGAGAGTCTGTCTGGTGAGTGTGATGTTGTTCAGATTCTCCACTATCTCATCAACAAACTTATTGATGAGCGGGGAGATCCCATTTTGCTCCGCAAGCTTACGAACGTGGCAGGCGTAGTCGTCTGTGAGGACAATGCTGAACTCATCCACATCTTTTCCAAACCGGATGAGTTTGATTTCTTTCTTTTCTCTGAGTTGATCCTATCAGAGAATAGGCAATAAAAGGTGAATTGTGTGATGCCAAATACACAATGTATAACACAAACACACCAAAGTTTGACTTTTATATCTTCCTTGAGTTCTTGTAAAGAGAAGTCACAGTAAAATAAGTGATAGATAGAAAAAATACACTGAATTTACCATTGTTGCGATTAAAACATAAATGCAATAAGGACAGAATAATGTGATAATAAAATTACATGTAGTTAAAACTACTGTTTACACAAAGATTGTGGTAAACTTTTCATGTTGCTCCAAAAATCTTCATTCATTCATAAAAGTATAACCCCACAAAAAAAATAGAAATTGTTTAAATTTTCCAATGGAAGAATTTTCTCAGATAAAAACTCACGTTATTCACACTTTATCCACAGGAATATCGATTAAAAAAATAATTAGAGAGAAAAAAAGAGGTATTTTGGGATGGAGTGTGAATCAAATAGATGGTGATCAGTCGGTAGAGTGCATGCTGTATGCAGCGAAGGCAGACAATATTTACCACTTCTCTGTCAACTTGCGTCTTGTTTTTGATGACGCTGTACAACTGATGTTTGAGTAGAATCGGTGGGATTCTGTCCTCAAAGTGATGAACGTTGAACAGTGATCGGAGATAAATCAGAGCAGCTTCAGTTTCTGAAGGTAGGTCTTCATCTATAGAGAACAAAATAATTTGGAGACACAATGGAAAACATTTTTTGGTAAAAAAAGGTTTTAAAAAGGCAACAAAATTGACTTAAATACAATTTATTGTTAATACTACATTTCATTGATTTTTATACAGATACAACATGATTGGGTCTACAAACAGATGTTAGAGAGATTATGTAACATTTTATATGTACATGTATATCAATTACGTTAGCCAGAGCGCAGAGCCATCAATTTACATATATATCCCATGCAATATGGGGCCTGTTCCTGTAGGATGCCAGTGACATCTCACTTAGAACTCACACTAGTATTTATTATGCTAAACCGTTTCTCAAAGAGAATGCTAAGACAGATATCAGTGACATCTCATGAATGTATCGATACCGGATCAGAATTTTCAGAAAAATTGATCTAGCCTTTCTCACGAAACTCTGCAATAACTGCTTAAATATCAGGTTGAAATAATCATAATTTTGTTAGATATGGGGCAAAGTATTGTTTAAAACGTTGATTATTCTATGGTTTGATGTACACACATCATTTTCACAAAGATTATTGTGCCATCATTAAATTTCTCATTTCCTTCTGTTAAATCATTATCGATTTTCTTTCATTCTTTTTTTTTTTATTTATTATTGAAGAAAGGGGTTATCAAATGCCTGTGTTGATATTCACAACTGATGCAACAAATCTCAAACAAACGTAGACTTATAAATCATTCATAATTAAATATAAGTGGTCACTATGTGAATTTTCAACCCCCTGCTTCATCATGATACCAACCTTTAATGTCGTCATCGGCCGAACCCGGCCCGCTGGACACCTGGCACTGATCCGATGACTGTCCAGCTGCAGTTGCCGGATTTGTTCGCGCTCGTTTATGTTTGAACAGACTGGGAACAAATGCTCGTTTCATCACGAAATCTGCATATACACAGCCTCACGTATTATCATGTTCATTTAAAATACAATTTTTTTTATTCAAAATGAAAAAAATCGCATGTTTTGTCCTTGCGGTGTTGTTGAATAATGTCAGAAGCAGACATTTCAATTTCATAATACCGCACATGCACGAGCGAGTTGAAGGTGCGCGTTGACGTACGGCCACATAGTGCACAACGTATACTAGTACTTGCATGCGCGCGCATGCATTCAGCTAGCACTCGCGAAATTTCAGCGGCCAAAATGGAGTTTATCAACAGAGTCAACTCGCCTATGAATCTGTATGTTGAGGATTCTTTAGAAACCAAAGAAGAACTTGACGCAGCTCGTCAACTAGTTATCAAGCAGCAGAAAAAGATAGCCCGTATCCTTATCAAGTTTGACAATTATTGAATGTTTAGATGTTTTTATATTGAACAATTCATGGGAGACGCTAAAGTCGTAGTTACGGTTGCTAAGTTTTAGACTCGCTTTACCCCGCCGGACTGGCGGTGGCCCGTTTGCCTATTTGCGCTGAAATACACCAGCCGCGGCTTTTGTACTAGGTTGATTTGCTTGACGTTAGATTTTTGTATTAAACTAAAGCATATTTTTGTGACATATGGGCAAGGACGAAATTCTGAGCACTCTGTAACTGTAAGCTCAAAACATGTCATAGATCAGATAAAGAGTCTGTATATGGCCTTAGACTAGAGTGTTTCTGGAAATGAACTGCCTCAAATCCACTTTGGTCTTTTCTGAAAGTTTGAGTTTGACTTGAGTGCGTCCATCTGAGTTATTTTGTGTGCCTTTGCATTGGCATAGATCTAGACATAGACACACTTTGGCACAATTAATGCACGCACATCTTATACTGCAGTCTTTCTACCACATAGCCAAGCTAGGTATTAAAATTGTAAGTCTAACATTAATGTAAAACTCAAAAACCATCTGCCAATTAAGATATGACCTAGTCCACACTTCCAGTTTCACACATTGACATAATCATAGTATAGATTTTTGGGGTATTTATGTAGATCTAGATCTAGACTAGACATGTGTAGATTAATGAGGGCACATTAGACTCAAACTAGCCAGAGGAACCCCTCGCCTTTGCATCAATTTATGTGGCCGTGGGGGGTCTTCCATCCAGCTATTATAAAAATCTAAACAACATATCTGTGCAAATTTGGCTGGGGAAAAGACGGATCTAGGTCGCACTAAAAGGCCATGTCCTTCACTGGTTTCTTTCATCCTTTTGGTTTGGGAATAGTTTAAGGAATGGTGCAGGTATTTTCATCTCTTGTCAGGGTTGCATTCTTTGCCCAAATCTCTGATATAACAATTGGGTTATATTTCCACATTTAAGTTCTGCTGCGGTTTTATAAAATGTAAAGCAGACTTAGCAGAGAAAGTGTGATGTTTTTAAACCTACATGTATGCAGTTGATGGTTTTAAAGTTAATAATACGCAATAACTTTCAACATCTGGAGTAGCTTATGAGCTTTATCTAAAGTAATAAACTACATGTATAGTTTAGAACAGCATTAGGTCTATTGTCTGCCATGGTAGAATTGTAAGAACAATGAAGAGAAGCTCCTTGACCTTTTTGGACCCTTCCCAGCATTCCTGGTGGGCAGCATCTCCAAGGTCAATGACCGCATCACCAACCTTGACCGAGAGCTCCAGGACCTGGACACTGGACTGGTCATTGAGAGCCGCCTGTCCAACACTGAGGATGACTACCCACCGCTCTCCCCCAAATATGATGATGGACCAAGATTAGGTAACCTCTACATCCCACCCATTCCTGTGTGATGTTAACCCCCCAAAATCAGTATGGGAAATTGCATCCGGCTCCTATGAACATCCTACCATAGATCTAAAATAACAAAATTAAAAAAAAAAATACATTAAATGAGACGGTTATACCAGTCTATCCACAATTTCACCCATTTTTGTTGTGTCAAGATCCTAATCCGAGCGCCATGATATTAGACAGCAGACATTTCAGCCTTCTGTATTCATGCAATAAGTCTTTTTTTTTCGTAGACACATTGTGAGATTAGGACTATAAATGTAAGTAATGAATAAGATGAAGCAAGATGAGGAGATTCCTTATTTAAATTCTTTCCCAAAGTGCAAGATTTGCTTAAACTCCTAGAGATACATGTACTAGGCACAGCAGAGGTAGTTTCAAGTGGGTTTTACTGTTTCACTATTGTAAATTATCCAACGGTGTTGGTATTTGTACATCAAACAGGTTCGTGTTCTTTGACCTGTGACCTGTCACCTGATAAACATATCTGATTTTCACAATTTTATTTTGAATAAGTGTGGTGCTTTGATAAATGCAGAAGTATGCTATCCAATCAGCTCTAGATTGCAATCTACATGTAGCCGTACAGGTTGATACAGCTCTTTATTCAAACATAGGATTTTATTTCCAGTCGTACCTCCTGTGACTTCTTTTAACTTTATTGTGTCCGAGGCCTTTTTAGAGCAACAATTACTCTTTGTTTTTTAGCTATTAGAATAGCAACACTGTTTTAAAAAAACTCAAAACTCAGGTTTTTAATTGTAAAATGGAACTCATATTCTATTGTAAGTTACTATTTTATCAGAAAAATTGTAATTTGAAATGCAAATTTTTAATCTAAACATTTGCAGCATGTTTGCAATTTGCTAAATCTTCAAAGGTGATATTCAAAAACAAATTGCTTTATTCTACAGGTGCAGAATTGAAGCCTCTTACAATTGAGCCATCTGTCATTAATTTTAATACTAGTTTCATTCCCAAACCACATCTTAGTTATGCTTGGTTCCAAATGGATTTCCAACAATAAATACATTTGTCATATAATTTAATGAAATGTTATACAATCAATACATTTGTCGTGAATACCACTGACATCTGTAGTAGATGTAGACATAACCCTAGTGTCTGTCTGTACATATATGTGCTTTGTAATTACATTAATAGGATGAGCGGAGCTTCATATCTCTTATTATTAACATAAATTCATCTTAATTTCCAGAGGATGAAATGGATTAAGCAGAAATTAAACGATTTTCATTGTGTGTTATTAAATGTTATATTGATGACTAGTTTGAATAATTAAACTAAATGTTAAACAGGAACAATAATTTTTCAGTGCACAATTTGTTTATCCTTTTAAATCCAAAAGATTAATATTTTGATCACCATTGCACTAAACTCTGTACACAAGTTATTTTAAGATATTTGTACTTGTCAAAGCTTACATTCCGCTCAAAAAGGAAGATTGAATACAATATGCATTTTGAGAAATGTCCACGTTTATTCCTGTCTATTTTACCGTTTCCCAGACTTTACACGTAAGTTGGAAAGAAAGTGAAAGTTATTTCAGCATTTGTTTCTACGCACGTTTATTTGATGTTTGAATGTCAACAAGACTTACAAGCAGCCAAGCCACATTTAACATTGTCCATAACATTCAAGTTTGTAACTTGAGATGTCATCTTGATTTGAGACTTGTACATGTACTGTATGTAGATACTTCAGCTGGTTACGGAAATGTACACTACAGCTTAAAGGAATTGGCAGAGGGAAAGGGAAAGAGAAAAAAGGAAAGGATCCGCAGCTTTACACCCCAGTATATTTTGTCCAGTTCAGCATGAAACACAATGCTTTAGCCTAAAAAGCATTGTTTCATGCTGAACTGGACAAAATATACCAAGGTTTAAAACTGCGGCTCCTTCCCTTTCTTCCTTTTCCCTTTACCCGTGCCAATTTCTTTGAGCTGTAGTGTACATGTACGCCTTTCAGCTGCATGGTCACAGAAAAATGTCCACATTTAGGACTGAAGGTTTTATTGACATTCGCTCATCAAACCAACAGAAAAGCATGATTCCTTTCTGTTCCTTGTTCTTATTCTTATATAAATAACTGTTCACCTGTTCACATTTTCTTCAGAATATTTCAGTTATCCTTTCATCTCCAATATTTCCTGTTTTGCTTGGGTCTTGGAAGTTGTTTGTTTATTGCCACCCCCAGAATGATAAATGCAACTCACTCAATAATTTTTCTTTTGCAGCACAGATCTTATAAGATGTTCAGCCTTTGGATTTGATGTACTTCCTTTCCTCTTACTGTACTTTCACCTCCCAACACACGTTTTCTCTCTCATTTGAATTATTCTTTACAATAGCATGTTTATTACATATAGTATGTTGTCAGTATGAGTAATTGATTTCTGATTTTAGATTTGTACTAGTACAAAATCCTGTCAACATATTTTATCAGTGACTTGTTTACTGTTTTCTATTCTGTCAACACATTTTCCTTTCCTCTTTTTTTTTTTAAATTCACCAATTGATGTAAAAGTTGCTCGCACCTCAAATTCAGAAAAAAAAAAACACTTTGTAATCATAATGCTGCTACAGCATGTGCTATTCTTTCGTTTTGCTAAAGTACATTTTCTTGCAATCACTTAAACTGTTTTTTCTGCTTTTGTTTTGCTTTTCAAAATATTGCTGTGGTGCTTCTACACATACATCACTTTAAAAAGATATCTTGATTTGTACAAATGTACAGAACATACTTAAAACAATGGTACTTATGATACTTTGTGCCCATAAATTTCTTCGCTCGTCAGGTATGAATAATATGTGATGGTTGATGTACATTGTGCTATAGAATTGAATTATTATTACTTCACTAATTATTTTCTAGTCACAATGTAATTGCTTATAAATCATACACTTGCATGTTGTGGAGTGAATTTATGTAATATTGCATGGAGGATATTGATCAATGAACGCATGCCGTACATGTAAAGCTACTAAAGCTATCATACTAATTCTGCATGAAAAAATAACTGTTGTGTAATGTGAAAAAAATTGAGGTTCTTTCCAATAGAGGTGTCATAATATTTTAGAATAAGCTTGCAAAGCAAATTGACTATCAGTAATTTACTGATTACTAGTTTGGTCCTTTTTACCGGTTGCTTTAATTTTGTTTTTGCAAAGCTATGATGGCATGCTCTTGCTTTTCAGGTTATGTGCATGGGGGAGGGGATTTAAATCACATAAAAAGAAATGATCTCTTTCAGAATGAGCATGATTTCTACATGTTCATAAGACTCAGGAAATACCACAATGAAAAGTATCTGCAGATGTATTTTATATCTTTACAAAATATAATGAGACTCTAGTTTACGAAGAGTGCATTTTCAGGATCTAAGGCAGATTCCAAATTGCTTTGTGTTAACATTAAACACAATATAAACATACATGTTTGCTAGTTACAGGAGGTGCAGATCCAAATCAGCTAAAAAGCACCTTTGAAACATTGTGAATGGTACAGTAGGCAGAAAAAAAACATGACATTTTAATCCATTCATACCTCATTTTGGAAAGAGCCTCTTTTTGTATTACGCTGTCACTATGAAAAGTCAAACACCAATGTGAACTGTGCATGCTTTGCTCACCTCACCCAAGCCTGCATGTATAAATTCCGACCACACCTCACCAAACTTGACTCCCATGTACATCCCACCCTACCGTTATATACCCTACCATACTCCACATTCCTACCCAACACACCCTTCCTTCCTCTCCACCTTACTCAATGTTTTTACCTACACTGTACATGTACCCCCAACCCACCACCCCACACCTGACCCCACCTACCATCCTACGACACCATACCCTATATTCCCACCCTACATTCGTACCCGACCTAACCCTACATTTCTAAACCCAACTCACCGCACCCACCCCAGCCCACTCCACAACACCCACTCCACCCTACTTTCATACCCCTCCTTCCCACCCCACCCGCCACACCCCTCCCACCCCACCCTACCTTCAGACCCGACCCCACCCCACTCCACCCCACCATACCATCTCGCCCTGCCTGTGTGCTGGGATTGCGTCGGCTTCTCTCATTGATGGCTTTGTGTTGGGTCTCACTTAATGCAGCAAAAGATGTCAAAGAACTCAACCAGTTTGCGGGCGTGTATGCTGTCAAGTCAAGTAAGCACTGTTTTGTTTATGTTTCATGTCGCTGGAGCTACAGCATAGAGGCATGGGTATTGGGTCAGAGAGGGGGGAGGGGGGGGGGGGTGGGAGCAAGGGAGTGGGGGAGTGGGGAGAAATGGCCCACTTAAAAGGGGGGAGAGGAAATGGCCTGTGTATGTCTGTGTTGGGCCCCTCTTTATTCCATGGAGGCTTAACACTTAATGTGCTACAGATTTAAATACACACAAATTCCATAGAACAGCAATTTATGAGGCTCAGAAAGTGTCGAACGTCATGCCAAAGCTATGCCCATACTACACTCGTGGAATGTGAATCAAGATTTTTGAGCAATAGAAGTTTTTGTAGCAATTCCATTACATGTGCACCATAATTTTTTGCACAATGTACAGTATGTTTGCTTTGCACATTTTCAATTGTTGCATTTGTACACAATAGCTAGTCTTCATGTGATATTTTTTTAATGTGTATGGGTATTGTTTTTTAAGCAAACAAGAAAAACCTTAGACTTCTAATCTTTCTTAAGGTAACATCCCTTCTGCAGGCTTGAAATATAAAGTTGTAATGAGTCAATGTATGCTCCGCACAGAATATACGAGATGAAAACTTATTCAAAATGTGTTATATTTATGTTATTGGTAACATGTATTGCACTATACATGTAGTAATTGCTCATGATATCGAGTAGTATTGTTTATCTGCACAAAACTGAACATATATCCAAATTTTGATAAACCAGTAATACCTACATTACATGCACTTTTTATTTTAGATCCACATGCACACGCCTATTTACTGGTATGCATGATGCTAATTATAGTTCTCTCCTTTTTCATGATACTTCAGTGTACACACATACTGGTATAAATGGTGTGTAATGGTAGTATAACATTGCTTATTCTGCACTTATTTTGAATTATATCCAAAGCTTAATAGATCATTGTGGTGGATGGAAGATAAACTAAAACATGGGAAGTTCTGATGTTGTTTTAATATTCTATGTATATCTCTATTCATATTTATGGGTGTGTCTCTGTGGCTATCATTAAAGGTGGAATTTTTTTTTTCAGTTGGGGCTTTTCACATCTGCTTTAGATATATCATCCATTATTCTCTGGGACTGTATTGTATGCAGTGTTTATATTCTTGCATGCGCACTGCAACCTTCCCGTCTCAATATTTATCACACGTTTGTATCACTAAAAGGTTGATGGTTAAGGGATCATTTTTTGATTGGTCTCATACAAGTTTGAATCACAGAGAGTTTGATAGATATGGGACTCTTGACTGGTTTGATACATGTTTGTATCAGAGAGAGTGTGATGGTTAAGGGACACTGAATTGGTTTGATACACGTTTGTATCACAAAGAGTGTGATGGTTAAGGGACACTGGATTGGTTTGATACATGTTTGTATCACAAAGAGTTTGATGGTTATCGGACTCTTGACTGGTTTGGTATGTGTTTGTATCACAGAGAGTGTGATGGTAAAGGGACACTGGATTGGTTTGATACACGTTTGTATCACAGAGGTTGATGGTCTTGATCGGTTTGATGTGAGATTGAAGCAGCATTTGTTTTGTTTTTTCCTCACTTGACTTGGCTTAAATCTCTCCTTCAGTGTTGCAGGGGGACAAAGGAGAGAAAGGGAAGCATCTACTGAAATCATTTGCCGCAAACAGAAAGGTAAGAACAATGACTTGATGATATTTAAGACTCAACAGTTATAATATTTAGTATAATGGAGTACCGGCTGGTATATGTTCATTGAACCTGTAATGCACTATCAAGGCATTGTAGAATACATGTCACAAAGAGCAGTATTTTGTCTGAAATAGAAAGAGTTAAATCCATTTTTGATTAAACACTTTAAAGAAATCTTTTCACCATTCATAACAAAGAGTTGTCATCACTAATAGCAGGCATATCAGAGAAACTGAACAGAACAAGATTTTTTTTTTTAATCCTGTCGATTGTCCCTTTCCTATAGACTTAACACATAGTCCATCTAGTTCCCATACGCTAATGGTGGAGAAATTGGACAGTATGCATCTCTGAACGTTGAGCATGAGATGTGATGTCATGATAGAGAAAAGCCAACTTTAATGTTACTACAGATCGAAAGAGAGGTTTATTCACAAAAAAGAGAATGATGAATAGTGCTCACTCTTCCATCAAAAGCTATTTGTTTGGAAAGTAAACCTGATGAGTAAGAGTATGCCTCTATTTTAACCATGGTTCTTATATAATTCTGCTTCTTCTCTTCCCCCCCCCCCCCACCCCTTCTCAGCATCAGACGGAGAAGACGGGTACCAAGCCAAAGTTGGTGGAGGTAAGTGTGAAAGTGTGACAGCCAATATTGTCTGCTTCTTTTTGCTATAAACAACATCCTATCTACAACTGGTATGACAATAATCTTTATTACAAGTAATGAAACTGCAGGCCAAAGTTTTGAAGTACGTACTAATCATACGTTCTCCATGTACGTTGTCCTCATCCACATCATATTTATCACCCATCTTCCTTCCTCCTCTCTTCCTCTTCCCATCTTTTTCCTTTTGCTTTTTGCCACTTCTTATTTTTGTGTTTGTTTCATGCTCTTTTGTTTCCCCATTCTGTTCCTTTCACATCTTCCTCTTCTTCTACTTCCCCCTTCTTTTCTCCTTGCTTTCCTCTCCTCCCCCTTGTCTTCCTTCCATCTTCATCTTCAATGCCCTCACCCCATCCTTCCCATCCCTTCCTCTCATCTTCCTCCTTCATCTTTACTCCATCCTCTATATCCTCCTCATCCACTCCTCCACCACCCTCTCATCCATCACCTTGGCAACGCAGCTGCACCAATACCCCGGCTATGAGGCTGACCGGCTGACTCCGCTGCCTGAGATCCCAGGCATCGTCATCCTCAAGAAGGTGACTAGCGCCCAGGTGGACCTGGAGAGGAAACATCACTACAAGATCGAATTCAAGAGGCTCTTCCATTCTAAGATGTCGGAAGCCATTCTACTGGTAAACAAACTGTTATTTTGTATCACACCTGACGAAGTGTTGCAGTGGCGCACAAAACGTGATCTTTTCGATTCCGTTTACCTTACATTGCGAGAAAAACAATTATCAGTAGCCATTTATCCGCAGTGAGAGACATATTTAGCAAACTCTTATTGTTTTCAAATAAATTTTAGGCATACACCCAGTATTAGGATATCATACTCCAACAGGCAAGTTCCTCATTCATTTACAGGTCGAATTATGCTATCTTTTCTTCTAGGTGTACTGCATCAACATTTCTTTTCAACATTGAAATTACCCTAGAAAGCGCTTTCAGAGAAAACTAAAGTCTTCTGTGTTTCTTTATTTAGGTGTGTCTGTGTTTGTGTGTGTGTGTGTGTGTGTGTGTGTGTGTGTGTGTGTGTGTATGTGTGTGTGTGTGTGTGCGACGGGTGTGACAATGTGAATTAGGGTGACAGATCTTGGCGAGAACCTAGGACCTGTTTGGATTTATTCTTTCTTTGTTTTGTTATTCAGGACACCTTTTGGTATTACTTCCTGCACCGATACCATCCCAGCAAAGTGGTCCAGAGCAGACTCTTCAACCGCATCTCCTACAACTATGTCAAGCTGCTTCTATCAGCCAAGCACCCCAAGTATAGAGACGTCTTCTTCAGGGTAAGATGGAAGATCAATACAGTGATAAAACTCTAATGAATTTACAACACAGGAAAAGTCATAATCAACAACAGTGCAGTGTGATGAATTTATTTTGAGGAGTGTGTACAGGCATGTATTTTTATGCCTCCGCCACGAAGTGGCCGGAGGCATTATGTTTTCGGGTTGTCTGTCCGTCCGTCCGTCCCGAATCCGTTTAGGCAATATCTTGAGAACCGTGAACCAGATTTGCTTCACACTTGGTACATGTGTGTATTGCATAAAACCAATGAAGTTTGTTAAATTGGGGTCAAATCTGATTGAGGTCAAAGGTCAAAGGTCAAAGAACTTTGTGAAAAATTGCCCCAAATTGACCTTTTTCACATTAAATCCAAATCCAAGAATACAATTCTCATCAAACATGGTAAAAAGATGGATCACTACTTGGAGGTAGACTGGTGACATTTTGGGTAAAATTCCTGAAAGGTCAGAGGTCAAAGGTCAATGAACTTTGTGAAAAAATGCAGTAATTGGACCTTATTCACAATAAATCCAAATCCAATAGCATTTCCAATCAAACATGGTGCAAAGATGGATCACTACTTGGGGCTAGACTGGTGACATTTTTGGTGAAATTTGCAGAAAGGTCAGAGGTCTAAGGTCAATGAACTTTGCCAAAAATTACCTAAAAATTGCCCCCAAAGTAATATTTTCACATTACCAACCAAACATGGTGTAAAGATGGATCACTAATTGGGGGTAGACTGATAACACTTTGGTGAAATTTCTCAAAGGTGAAAGGTCAATGAACTTTGCCAAAATTGGCTATTTTTCACATTGAATCCAAATCTAATGATTCAATTTAAACAAAACATGGTACAGAGATGTGTCGCTTCATGGAGGTAGACTGGTGAAAGCTTGGGTAAAATTCCTGAAAATTCAGAGGTCAAAGGTTTATGAACTTTGCCAAAATTTGCTGAAACTTGCTCCCAAATTGATATTTTTCACAATAAATCCCAATCCAATTATGCATTTCAAGAAAACATGGTACATGAATTACAAGGATACAAGGATGGATGTAGACGGACTGGTTAGATTGGAAGTCAAAGAAGTAAGAGGTCATAAGTCAATGAACATTGCCAAACTTGGGTAAACTTGGAAAAACAGAATGTGATATTTTCATTTCACATAGGAGCAACGGTACATTGCCCACCAAACATACACATTTTCTGAGAATAGCAAAGAGGCGGAGGCATATTTATCGACTGCGTGGCAGTCGAATTGCTCTAGTTTTTCTCTCTTTCTCTGTCCATTCCTTCGGAGATGGGTAAGAGAAAGGGGGCAGGGAGGGGAGGCGTTATAATTATTCCATGGCTTAAAAACAAGATATGCATATAATTTGCAAATAAACTTTTTTTCCCAGCTATATAGTAGCATTTTGCACCAAGAAAGTATATGAAAGAAGTTAAATCCGTCTAAGCTTGGAGTAATAGTTATGATGGTTCAGTGTATACATGTTACAAAGACACGTAAGTATACGTCAAGTTTGAAAGTTATTCTGTGTTAAAAAAGAGAATAAAAATCAAATTGGTGGATTTATTGTGATCCCTGGATATTGTGAATTGGCCAATTTATGTCCAAAATGTCTTCTTGTCACATTCTAAAACTGCAGTCATACGCAGACACTCTGGCTCAGGCCATCTACGCAGCCTACTGCGCCGCCTTCCCCAACTCATGGAGGCAGTTTGACGACAGCTTCAAGGAAGGCATGTGTATGCTGACATCAGAGTGGGTGGTTGGGACTAAGCAGGCTCCGAGGCTGTGGACTGCGTGGAACTTTGCCGGCCTGGAACCACCCGATATGAGAAAGGATGACTTTACGAAGAAGGACAAAAAGAAAGGTGGGTTCAGTCACAAAAACCTGAATATTGATTGTTCTGCTCTAGTACACAGAACTTAATTAGCTGTTTCCATGGTTGTCATAAGACTTTGCAGAACATTACAATGAATTGAAATCTGTTATAAGCAAGATTACCTTCAACTAGTAATATAAACTAAACATTCTCTTCCAAAACAGGAGGAATTCTCAACTTTGAGTCCACCTCCTCCGACTCTAGTCAGATTCTCCCTGATGTCGGGGGAACCAAGTCTCTCCTCGGCGATGACGAATCCAGCCTGATATCGGCTGTCGCCGATGCCCAGAGTATCAGCACGATCTCAACGACGTGCAAGGAGAAAGCATCGAAGCAGAATGCAACAGACGTCACAAAAAATCCCAACAAGGCCGTGCTCCAGACCATCAGCGAGTATTCGGTGGAGCAGGGCAGCTCAGAGACAATCTCCGGTGCAGGGGCGAAGGATAGGACAAAACATGGGAAGAAAATGGGTGGTGGTGGTGGTGGTGGTGCCAAGAAAAAGGGTGTGGCCGGCTCCGTGGTATCGAAGAAAAGCAACTCCAGGACACAGCTTGGACCCAAGACATCGGTTTTAACGGCAAGGGGGACGTTATCTAGAACAAGCGTGGATCATCATAAACCAGAGAAAAAAGAGGTTAGTTTTGTGCATATACCTGTCAACCCAGGTTACAAAAAAACGTTTTAAAAACGTTCCTAGTAGGTATTTTGGACGTCTAATAAAACGTTTTATGGACGTCTAAATGTGGTACATTGACAATGACACAAGTCAATAAAGACCTAATGCATGCATGAATATTCATGAGTATCTGAGTACGAAGACATACACGACCTCCTAACAAAAACATTTTTTTTTAAAACGTTCATTTAGGACAAAGACGTACAGGACCTCCTAACAAAAACGTTTTTAAAACGCTCATTTAGGACGAAGACGTACAGGACCTAACAAAAACATTTTAAAAATGTTCATTTAGGAGAAAGACATACAGGACCTAAAAAAAATGTTTTTAAACGTTCTGAAAACATTTTGTTTGCTGGGAACTTTTCTGGTTGAGGAGAAATGTTTTCCCCTTTTCTGTTCCCTGTTTCATACAACTTACCACTGATAGTAACTTTGATACCAATGGCAATTTCTATGGGAAACCCTGAATTTCATTGGCTGTCAAGCGATGTTACCATGGTAGTTGCCATTGATGGCAGAGTTACCATTAATGGAAATTTTTTGTTGTTGTTGTTGTCTTTTTTTCTTTCTTAATGTAAATGTGAATAAGAAGGCTTGTTAACCTCAGTAGGATTGCATGACATGTACAGTTTCATTGAATTGTTTGCCGGTACAGTGAAACCTACTTTAGCGACCACTTGAATAGAAAGATCACCTGTCTATAAAGATCACATTTGTGGTACCTCTTGAACAATGTTAACCAACTAACCCTGTATTTAAGTAAAGACCTGCTCAAGAAGAACATATTTTTGTGTAGACATGCATCTTTTGACTGGTTTGTGTGTGCATGTTTCACTTTACTATATCTTTTTTCACACACTTTAAGATGCTGGTATTACATACATTCCTTCACTTCTTCTCCTTCATGCAGTCACACCCTGCTACCGAGGGGCCGACATTCGTCAAGCACGTCTTCAACGTTGAGGGTCGCAGCCCACTGGTGGCGCACTTCATGCGACAGCAGGGCCTGGAGCGCACGGCGGGCACCGACGTGCTCCTGCAGCGCACCGAGATTGACAAGCTGCCCTCGTCGACCGCGCCGACGTACCAGGACATCATCCAAGACTCGTTTCAGAATGTACGGGAGATGAGGGACATGTACCAGCAGATGTACGAAGAGGGCATCAAGGAACACACTCACTTCTTGACCCAGCAGAGGAGTCAGCTACACGAGCACATGAGGTCAGCTATATACCTAAGGCTGTGTTCACACTTATTTTTTTTTTCTAATTGTATTTTTTAGCCCTCCATAGGCTATTTTATGGAGTTAAATAAACATTTCACAACTTAAAAGAATGTATTTTGCACTCAAATGAAATACAATGAATTACATTTCTCTCTTTCAGTTTTAAACATACATAGATCTGAGTGACTGCCATTTGGGAACAAATTTGTTATGTGTACCTGAAATATGATTAATTTGTTTCTCATCATCATAATATTGAATAACTTTTTTTTATGGTACTAAAAATAGGAATTTTATTATTAAGCTTTTGTACGAACAATTGTTGTTTGATAAAAATTACCATGCAACTTAACGCTTTATTTCTCTTTTCTTCAAAACCCAAAATTATATTTCGTAAATTAAACGTTATCTGTACTAAAGAACCTTCATTTATCCATTTTGCTGTGTTTACACTTATTCACAAGAGGGTTGCCACTGCCTCTAAAACCAATAATCTTTGTGCGACATTTCTTAGTGACATATTGAACGGCCATCAGCCTTTTTGTGGCGTTAAAATGCTTGTGATAATGCTTCGCTCTGGGCTTAATTTATGATTTTAATGCATCAGGTGAATATTTTTGTAGCAACAAATATGACAATTATCACCATTTAAATCTTAATGTGAAGCATTGTCTTGCTGTGCCCCAGTAGGGAGGCAACCCCTTCTGTTTGGATGAACCTTCAGGCAATATTCACACGGAGCAGTTTTCAGTTTCATCTAATTGCACTTGGACAAGCCCAATGGGTTATTCACATGGGTTACTCCCTACCCCCCCCCCCCTCCAAACTTGTGAGTTATGACGATGAAAGTATGCTTCCATGGTGAGAGTGTTTGAAGTACTATTTAGAAAATAATTCAACTTTTGGTAACAACATGAGGTCGTTTTCTTTCAGTATAAGGAAAAAGTAAGAAAGAATAAATGAATTTATATGTTGTTTCATAACACTTATACGTAAGACAAATTGTATTTGTTGTATTATTTTTTTCCTCTTCCCTTTTTCCTGCTTCAGGAGAGAGAACGCGTTGATGTCGCATCCTCGGGAGGTCAAGAAGCTGAGTGACCTCTTGCTCCTAGAGCTGCTCAAGGACCAGGGAGAGGTCAGCACGGGGGCCGCGCAGGCCGTAGACGAGGCCTTGAAGTACTATGCTGACCAGGACTGAGGAGCAATGACCACTGGCCATTTGACCTCTGAGAAACAAACCAAGGAAAACATCTTTGATACCGCCTAAGGACTGATAGTCAAACACTTTACTAAAATTGATGCCGTCTGAGATATGCAAGATTGAGGAGCACTGACCACTGGCCATTTGACCTCTGAGAAACAAAACATCAAGCCAAATATCGTTGATACCGACTTAAAACTTATTTTCAGCCACTTTCAAATAATATTTATGCCCTCTGAGAAATCGAACACAATGTCTGCACCACCTATTGAAGACACAATGATCAGTGGGTAAATTGACTGCCAAGACACATGTCTATATGGTCACTAAAATGACCATGTAGGTCAATGTCCAAATGTCTGAGTAAAGGCTTTTGACCGATTGCCCTATAGAGATGGAGACAAATGACCACCAAGGGCAAAGTATGAGAGACTGATGATAAGCCAACAACTGCTGTAAGATCAATGGTCGCATTAAAAAAACTGACCGCCAAGGTAAAATTCTAACTTTCAAAGACTTATGACCACCTTAAAGATATTTGACCAGTGGTGCCAGACCATGAAGACTATGAAGTATATTTACAGACTTCCGGTATTAGAGACTTGAGGATCAACTACACTGACAAAGACTAATGGCCAGTAAGAACCTGACCACACAGCGACTGACTACTCTGATTGCAATATTGACCAAACTTGATGACCAGCATTCAACTGACCAGTAAGAAAAGTGACAGCCTCTGTTTAATGCGGCTTTATGAACAAGATCAAGAGTTGATGGACAACGGCCAGTGGGTGAGGAAACTGACCATTGCAGTCACAGATAAAAGAACTTTGTCAATTCAGAAAGTGACAAGTGATTTGAATTTTATCAGAACTCTTTAAGTTGGTACTATTCTTCATCATTCCATTGGAAAATCGTTTCCAAACCAAGTGTGTGATGTGCTATTGTGTGTGCAAACCCACCTTTTGTATTCCATCAAAGAAAGAGCCACCAGATTATCTTTTAAAAGTAGATGTTTATTAAGTACTGATATCAAGTGAATGTAATTCATGCGTTGTCTAAAGTGAAATCATGTGTAATATGCAATAAATTTATTTTATAAGTTTAACATTCCAACACACGAGTGTTTTATTTTTGTGCAATTTTTTCCCTCTTTCTCACCCTCCTCTCTATCTCTATTTCCTTCTCGCTCTCTTTGTACATGATATAGTTTAGTACACAGCTGACCCTTAAAATTACATTTTATTTATAGTTAGTTGGTGGCAGGGACGTTTCTTGTCAGATTTGCGATGAAATTATAAGAGAAATGGAAGATTTCATTATGAGCTGCAACTTTAATTTTGCATCTGGAAAAGAAGTGAGCCTGTAGTTACTACAGGGAATATACTGTACTGGGAACAGCAAGAAGACAAAAAACAGTTTCTAAAATTGACAATACATTAAGACCATTAGCAAGAAGATTGGTCACAAACACCTTTTGAAGGCGTTTTGTCTTCCCAGAGCAGTATATTCCTTTTAATAAACTATAAGAAGGCTATTTTTCATGCCTTATTCAAATTGCATATCACTGTCAAGTTTCATTTTTCACAAGCATGATCTTTATGATCTTATTATGGTCATGCAATGTCTTACAGATTTTTTTTTGTTTGCAAAACTTCTTTTAAACAATCTTAGATTTAAAGTCAGGGGTGATATTCTGAAAAAAAAAGTCCCAAACTGTTTTAGTTCTAATCGAAGTTGTATTCTATCAATTGACTGTCAAAAGTTTAAAAAAAAAAAAACTGCACCAAAAAAGACAACCACAGTCATCAATTGTTGGCTGTCAGAGTACCACCCCAGATTTACCAAAAGACAGGCTATGGTAGTTCAATTCCTCAATCCTACAAGAGGATCATTCTTTTGTATCTCAAATCTCTTTTTTCTCTCTCTCTCTCAGCCATCATGTATGCCTATACGCCAAAATACATGTAGTTGGTGTCACTTTTATTAGTTGAAATTGGACTTTGTCTCTCATCATAAACAACTTTTCTTTAAATCCTACAAGAGGTTCATTCTTTAGTACATAAAATCTCTTCTTTTTTTCTTCTCTCTCTCTCTCTCTCTCTCTCTCTCTCTCTCTCTCTCTCTCTGTCAGCCATCATGTATGCCTATACTCACGAATACTTGATGTCACTGTTATTAGTTGAAATTGGACTTTGTCTCTCACCATCAACAACTTTTCTTTAAATCCTACAAGAGGCTCATTCTTTTGTACGTCAAATCTCTCTTTTTTTCTTCTCTCTCTCTCTCTCTCTCTCTCTCTCTCTCTCTCTCTCTCTCTCTCTCTCTCTCAGCCATCATGCATGCATACTACTCACGAATACTTGGTGTCACTGTTATTAGTTGAAATTGGACTTTGTCTCTCACCATCAACAACTTTTCTTTAAATCCTACAAGAAGTTCATTCTTTTGTATCTCAAATCTCTTTTTTCCTCCTCTCCCTCTCTCTCTCTCTCTCTCTCTCTCTCTCTCTCTCTCTCTCTCTCTCTCTCTCTCTCTCTCTCTCTCTCTCTCTCTCTCTCTCAGCCATCATGTATGCCTATACTCAAAATATTTGGTGTCACTTTTATTAGTTGAGACTTTTCTTTCAATATATTTTTCAAACCTGTTATCACATCAGGGTTTCATAAACAATACAAGTAAAATGTGATTTGGGGACCAGATGAATTGCCAGCTCCACCCAACACAACACACACACATCCACACACACACACATCCACACACGCATGCAAAAACACCTGTTACTACACTAAAATAGTGAATGAAAAGGAGATGATGAACCAGTTGTTTTGTATCAAGAATATGTAAATAACTTTTAATGTAACAAGACCATCTATACACATGGAAAGGGGCAAGAACATAGCACTGCAAGTAAATAACCACTAAAGAAATCTCAACTAGAAAACGGAACGTTTGTAAAACATGTATATCAATTATTTAATTAAGTTATTAAATAGAAATATGTACATCAAATAACCATATAAAAATTGACTTAGTTACTTGCAATGCGATATCAGATTAATCATACAACACAGATTAACAACTAAAAAAAAAAGAAGAGATATGGTAATGGATTGATTTTTTTTTCTGACCAGAAAAATACCGAATATAGCTATATCAACAAGCAACATATATTGCAATGAGTATTTATGATCATAAATAACACCATGTTCAAAAACTGCAAAGCTAACTTGTTTTCAAGGTTTTGTAAATTGTACCTTTCATAACATTGTTAACTCAAAATCATTTAACTTAACATAAATTATACACCATAAAGCAATTACAACACACATTGAATTCTTTTATATATCCACTTCAATCATATTCCATACTCGAGTTACTTGTACTATCAACTGCTTTGACCTTCATATACATATATAAAACAAAAATCACAAAATGTGAAATACCAACAATAACTCTGTAATATTGATTCAAAACAGCATCTTCACATCTAATTTGCAAGGTGTTCAGTGAATTTGTGCTGAAAATTAGGCTTGAGTTTTTCTGCAATACAGCATGAAAAACAAATGTCACTTTCTTTTCTTTCCATCTAGAAGTTAATGCACACATTTCATTGCGAATTCAACCAAAGTTTGAAAGCAGAGCTAAATATGCGTATTGCACCAAGCAAACAATTACAAAAGTATTAGCATTCCTCTACCCTGGGTCAATTCATTACATGAATATAATCATTATTGACGCAGAAATCACAAAAGCCTTCACCACCCTAAGGCTCCCTTAAATAAATGTGTGCTAACGATTTACTTGATATGCATTCGTCTAACGGTTACATTTTTATTTTTGTGCACATTTCTCAACACGTTTTGGTTACTTTTTAATGATTTTCATCAAGTTTCAATCACTAATTTCTCTTGCAAGAGTGTGAAGGGGTCTTTAAAGGAAATGCTTTGAGTGAGTGATGATGCACAATATTCAAAATATAGATATACAAGATTGGGGATTACCAAAAATGGGATACTAGTTCCATATATCCTTACATCTATATGAAAAGAAGTGTTTATCTCTATATATATCAGAAAAACACACACAAAATAAAAAAAATGATAAATTATACTTACATGTACAAGTACTTCACAAAAAAAAAAAATTGACTCCGGAGGCAAATGTGTGTACCAATAGAATCCAAAAGATTTCTTAATATACACTTCATGACATCGATGGGAAATACCTGAATAACATGTTCATGAATAATGCATGCATTACAAATAATGTCAGGGGAGGTGAGGGATGGATTGGGAGGGGACGTGGTGGAGAAAGGCATAATCTGGTAACATTAACTATCATACATGCATGTCTGCACAAGAGAACAAACTCCATCAGCCCATGTACTGTAGAACAACAACACAATATGCAAAATATATGTAATTGGTCATCTTTCCTATCTAACAATCCAGTCACATCTGACCCAATTGCGAAAACGTATGCCAAGCGCACAGCAAAATCATCAATGGCTTCCAGCCATTAAACCTCCTTGTATGGTAACGTTTGAGCTGTTGCATTTCCTTTTGTAGGAAACCTCGAGCAGAGGCTGAGAAGACGGTTGTCAAATATGATTTTTCGCAAATTTTCCATCAAGTTGACGTCCCGTTTACGCTAGCCGGCCAGATGTGACCAGGGTTTTAATCATAAAATATACAAAGATTGCAATAAATACGACAGACTGTAACAACCACAGGCAACACATTTTTGTACAAATTCTCCACGCAGGAATGCACGATAAATGGGAACATAAATGGGAATATGTGCAATACAACACCATGGCAACCAACAATTTCTCACTGCAAACACAATCTACAAAATCATGTAATGCTGTAAACTAGTCTGAACAGGGAGGTGTTGGGAAGGAGTATAAACTCGAGCATAATACATTCAAACATCTGTATGGGTTCTAAAGCGTGCTCATGAATGTCAAAAGAATTCCATAATCATGACAATGCTTTGATGTTCCATGTGCCGAGCCGACATTTAGCTGATGTCAAGTTGAAAAGAAATTTCTTTAATTTCCCATTAGTCTGTAGAGATTTTGTTTTTGACAAATTCGTTTGCAAACTGTAAGGAAGTTAACGGCAGATAATGACAGATCCTAATACTCTGCTTTTGTTTTGAAAAGTATTGAGGAATCATTAAAAATCGGACGTATAAGCTATTTGTATTACTTACAAAATTAATTTCTTCACTTCCCGACATCTTGTGCATTTGGGGGATTCAACCACTCTCAAAATGATATATTGAGCTGTGTATTATCATTAACGGCGTTTGTATGTGTTTGCGTGCAGCAGAGATATTTTACGTGAAAAACTTGTTTATTTGTGTTTGCTGATACCTGTTGTTCTCATGAGAGTATTAATGCCATTAACAGAACGGGACAAGCGAAATGAGACAGTACATTTCTTTTGTTCTCTCTGAGAAGCCGTTGCCACACAATCATGTTCATAATTGTTCAAACACCTGAACAGCACCTGTTGAGAACACCATAACTTTTCAGCGGCTTGGCACATGGGTTCAAAGAAAGAAAGTTGCTTCATATCCTTCCATAACACATCCCTGGTCAGAAGGTCTACAGAAATCTCTGGTACATGTACAAATCTGATGGCTATAATATATTGCTCACAAAAGCACCCTCACAAATAAGACTCAATCACAAGACTTGGATACTGAAAGGCAATTGCCAGTGACGTGAAAGATACATGGTAATTACACAATATATTTCATCTCTATTACTACTCTCACCCTGATTTGGAAAAGGAAAAAAGAACTCCCTTTGCCTGGCTGTATTTAATATGCCATTCTAATGGTCATGCAATATCTTTAAATGTGATTTTGACAGCAAAAAGATGCACACTACCTTCAAAACAACTGTAGACTAAAGGTCAGATTTAGTAGAGCACAGCTAGGTCACAGTGCTGTGAGGACAGTTCAGTTGGATTTCTCCTCCAACGACCAATTCATTGAAAATTTTAAAGCCCATAGAAATAGTTCAAGTTTAATATATATATTGAGCAGGAGTTTATCTGGCACACATAGCGTTAATATCAGTTTACATCCTTTTCTACATGTATTTTGAGGAGCAAACATAAGTGGGATTTCCTACAGTGATTTATCCCAGCAATCGTCCAAGAGGAGATGTGATTGCACAAAAGCATGTATGCATAATTGTGTTCAGTATACATATATACTGCCCTCAATCAAACAAGCCATGCATGTGGAAAAGTTTTGATGGCAGTGAGACAAAATATATGGGGGTTCAGGGTGATTTAGCACTCAAACAACATAAATAAAAGCTCCCATAGCTAACAAGGGCACCTCTGCGCAGTATGGTTCAAAGAGTTTGAATAATTTTGTAAAATCAGGCTCCCACAATACTTTCCCTCAGTTTTAGAGACAGAGGATGACACACGTTTTGTTAATTTCCAAAGAAAATAAGCTAAGAACTGTGACATATCGACTGTAACTATACTTCTGGAATGATATTTCCTTGACGGTAGACCTGCCTTCCAGAGTGCAAACCCCAGTATACAGTTGGTCCAACTCAACACAGTAAATCACAGGGTAGCTTGAACATCACAATGCAAAACAATACAATTTATTGCAGAGTGACTATCAAAATAAATACATAATGCAAATTGAGAATTTTTCAAAATTAATACATCTGTGTAATAAACAACATCACTCAAGTAAGATGACTTGCACTGGTCTGACAGTTTCTATTGTGAGTGCCTGTGAGTGTTGGGCACTCACAATAAGAGTCCCTGCTATGATCACTGCTGTTTGCTCTATCCTCGTAATTTGGTCTCATCTGGACAACGTGGGAACATGCCCATATGATGTCACACTTCAGTACTCTATAGATCAGCATTTTGAGAGTTAAAGGTAGCCCATCCCTCTTACAGACCTAATTCTTAAAGTTCCCTGACTTTGTCATCATTTGAGAGAGAGTGGCTATATAACCTTTCCCTGGAATCGACAAAGCGTAATATTCGGTTTTGAGGAAATAATCTTCAATAATTGATTTTTTCGTACCACAAAAATAGTCAAATCTCAGTGAAAATTAGTTAGATTTTCATTTATTCTACGAGAGTTATAGTACCCCTGACCTTAAAATTTCACAGTTGGTTTCCCAAAGATATGTGCTAAATATGTGCAAACTTTTGTGAAGTTTGCAGATGTTTGTAAAAGGGACACGCCATCTTTAAGAGATTACAAATATGATGCTACGCAAGCATATGAGTTTAACTTCACTGTCAGATGGAGAGACTACTAATGAAAAGTCACAAGGCTGTGCCAATAAACACAATCTATTAATCATTTTTATATCAGAGATTGCAAAACCATCCTAAACAACACCTAAACTGTATAAGATTATTCTCCATTCACTATTAACTGGTAGACAGACAAAAAGCTCTTATCAGCGAGGGTGCCAAAAAAAGCATCTGAGCCGGCACCATTTACTACCTACACCTTCTTGACAAGAAGGCAATATCAAAGCAAATGGCTTTGCAGCTTGAGGCGGGGAAAAGTCAAGTCTGGACATAATTGACTGAGAGTAAGGTGGTGCCCAGTAGGTGGGTTGTCTTCCATGCAAATAGCTCCAACAGATTCTGTACACATCTTATGGCAAGGTTATGCCAAATGAGCCTTCTGGGATAGGATGAGGAAAGGAAACACATCATAATGAAGACATACCGCTAGTAAAAACATTACATGGTTTCTCACGGTGATTCTATCTCCACAGACAACTAATTAGCCCCAGTGGAAATTGTGCAATACAGTACAATAGTGCACAGCAAGGTTAAGATATGCATACAGATTGAATTTGATCCTGACTATATCTTAGATTGCATCTATGCAAAATGAGACTTGGTGATGGAATAATAAGTCTAGACAGAAAGAGAAATGGCCAAGCCCCTTTATGATAATGAGATGGGAATAACGCCTGGTGAGTGGGAAACGGGGAGGGGCTATGCGTAGAGCTTGAACTGATCTTGTATATCTTCCATTGACTCAATGCCAAACGTGTCCTGCTGGTTCTGGACAAGTTTGAAGATGGCTTCTAGCTGCTCTGACTGAATCCTGCGGGTGAGAAGAGGAAAGAGAAAGAGGGGAAAAGGGGAAGACTGATGCTAAGTACATGGAATGTGTCTGACATCCAGCTGCAAAATCTCAAGTCTGAAAGCTGGTATCATCGTTTGCACTAAGTTTGTCTAAACTCAAGAGCAGAAACATTTGATTACATCATTATGAATTAAAGCTAGACATAAATTGGAACTGCTTGGTGATTATTTAATCTCTTTTTACGTTGACAAATCATTGCAAAGGTGATACATGAAAATCATGTCATATTTCATTGAAATATAATGAACATACATGGTCTTTCATTTGATATGATATCAAAATGTATAGTCCAAACTACATACATCTGTGGTACTTTGTCACGAGTGGGTTTGATACTGCTTAAAATGTTTGTAAGGTGCGTACCAGAATTCTGAAGATAAAACATTTATCATTTAAATTGATGATTAGATAATACTCAGAATAACTTACAATACTCAGATAAAATACAGAATAGTGAAGCCGACTATGGACTAAGTAACTAAGTTTAAGACCAGTCACTCTCAACCTTTGACCTCAGATCAAATCAGTTGGTGGTGTATACAGACAACTATACACTCACCTTCTCTCCTCTGCCTTCTGCTCATCGGACATCAGCTTGGCCACCTCTTCCACCAGCTTCTTGGTCTTCTGTGGGCCGGTGAGGTGCTGCGTCCTACTCTCTATATCCCCCTCCTCTTCTTGTCCTCCCTCTCCGTCTCTATCTCCTCCTCCTCCCTCGTTCCTCGTTCTGTCACTCGCTGCCTCCTCCATCATGCTGTCGTTGACTGGCAAGATGTCATCGTGATTGATGAGCAGATCTCTGATGTCCTCCACCTCCTCATCTTCCTCTGGGATGCAGCCATCGCTGGGTCTCGCATCCCCATTGCCATCCCTGTGAGACGCCTGCTGCGATTTGTCTACCCTCGTTGACTGCAAGAGCATGAGCGAGAAATATTACACATAGTATATTTTTGCATTATTTTACTGTATTTGGGTCACTTTGCATGACATTATCCAGAAAATTTCATTGTAATATATACATGAACTTCTCAATTCAGTCTCCACACTGAAATGGAACAGACCCTCTACATATAAACCAATTAAAAAGAAGCTTTCTTTGAACAACAAATAACAAAGTAGATAAAATATTGTTAAAGGCCTATCCCTCAGGGAAATATTCTGTCTTTGAGTGACATCACATCGAAGGAGATATGGACTAGCTGGTATGCACACTGGATTATCACTCTTCTACATGTACCAAATATCTTTATGACTTTTAATAACACTTTGTGTGTCAGGCCAATGGATGTTCTATGGGATTTGTGCATTATAGATAAAAAAAAATACACATGATGGCAAACACTAGAGTTAAATGTAAAAAGCACCATTCCTCCTGTAGTTTAGAGAGGGAGATCAAGTGTATGTGCATACATGTGCAGTACACTTGGATACATTCATGTACGGTAGTTCTGATTGCAATGTAACATAAATAAACATAACATTCATGTAACTGTAGCTACAAAATATGTAGGCTACCAAGCCATTTCCATGAATTGTAACCTTATCTCCAATTACGACCAGGATATAGTGTACAGCGTACATGTCTAACAGTGTAGAATTCAAAGGCATTTCTAGCTAAAAACTTGTATCTTTCAATGCAATTTCCATGAATTGTAATTACAAACAGGATATATACCGGTAGTAGCATAATGTTCACGTGTCTAACAGTGTAGAAATAAAGGCACCTACATGTACATGTAGCAGCTAAGAACCTATCTATCAATGCCATTTCCATCATTTTGTAGCCATATCTCCAATTACGACTAGGAAACAGCGTACAGTATTAATGTTTGTTTAACAGTGTAGACTCAAAAGGCACCTAGCAGCTAAGAACCTACATCTTTCAATGCCATTTCTATCAACATCTTCAATTACGATCAGGAGTGTACAGCGTATAAGGTCTCACAGCGAAGAATTAAAAGTGACATAATACATTATGTATCTTTCAATGCCATTTTCCAGCAATACGAACAGAATATGCCAGTAGTATACGGTCATTTTCACAATCAAGGGTGTAACATTTGGTTTTTGGGGCCAAAATTTCAAAATGTGTTTCCATACATGTTTCTATAAAAATCAAAAGCAGAAATGTCTAAATCATTGATTTTTTTTGGTTTTGGAGCATAGGCTACTTTTGAAATTTGAGAAAAAATAGAGAAAAGATGACAAATGTTATTATTTTGACAAAAAACAACATTTTTATTTTACTGCATATTTTACAAAAGCTTTTGTCAAATGTATGTGAATTACCATTTTCTGATATCCCATACATATGTACTTAAATGCAAAAAGATCTTTTTCCTTCAATCTTATTTGGTATTCTGAAAATTTCGATATCTTTTTCAAATATCAGACAAAAAATGGTTAAAACATTGCATTTTTTAGATTTACTTATCTTGCAGGAGAAAATACAAAATAAGAATTGTTATACAAAAACCTTTCAGTGGGGGCTAGTTTCCTGCGAAAGTTCAAAAGCAATCGCATCTCAAATACAAAAGTTGAAAATTTCACAAGTTTGTGTTTCGGAGACTTCAGCTAACAAAATGGTTTGTTTCGGAGACTTCAATTTTGCTAACATTGTTTAAGATTATCTCTAGGGTATAATAGTCATTACAATTTAACCTTTATGTTAACATCATATCAAACTGTAAACTTAGCACTACAAAACAGGTCAAACAAAGTAAACCAACTTATAATTTTCAAGTAACTGAGTGTTTTTCGAGTATGCCTATCCACGCTCAAATTAAATAATGGCAACAATTACTTGTGTTGAATCGTTGGACAATATAAGCAACAATAAACTGATATGGCTCAGCAAATTTCACACAGATGGCATTCAATGAAACATAGAATGTTAGAATGGTAGAATGATCAGCAATATGTGTCTTGGAAGCTTCAAGTTAGTGACAACCTTATGTTTCGGAGACTTCAAATTTGCTAACATGCTATGTTATTCTGAATAAGGTAGGCTTAGTAAGGAGCATGCGTTTTTTGTCTTTAGTAATACCTTTAACTGTCATCAAATGTACATTTTGAAGCATTGCAATAGAGAGCAACTGAGTTTAAGATTCTATTCATTAGCTTGAATACTAATCCGGCTTATTTAATCTTTTGTATTGGTATTAAACATTACATAAGAAGGAAGAATTAATATGGGTTCTTTATATGTTTATACTAAGTATTAGAATGATAAATACTAATAATTTCGAGGAATGTTTAACTTGCCATATTAGATTTTGTTTTATTTTCTGCATGCATTATGTAATAAGCAGTTCTGTTTCGGAGACTTCAAAGTTGCTAACACATTAAATTGTGAGTGAAATCTGAATTATTAGAAGCAAAATGGAACTTGAACTTTTGAAAACATATTGAACAGTAACTCAAACACATTTACATTACGCACACCAGGGGCCATATTCATGAAAACCTACTACTTTAGTATCAAACTACATGTAGGCCTAAGTGAGCTCCCAAAAGGCTTAGTTACCAAGTATGGCACATACAAGCTATCAGAACCATGCATACTTTGGTGCAAATTAGACCTTAGTGAGTGGATAAGTTGCTAAGATATGGAGTATGCGCTGACAATCAGAATGATCACAAAAGTGTTGTTGAGAGAAACATATGGTTCCTTTATTACCCCAAATTGAAAAAAAAAAGTTTTGCAAGGGAAGTAGGATCATTTTTATTCATTATTCATAGGTAGTCCACGGTTGAATAGAGTTATATAATGGTGGGAAACAAATTATCTCAAAACGAAGAACCAGTTTGAAGCTCAAATACCAAGTAGCTCGATCACCACATGGAAGCTAACTAAATTGTTATTCATTGCTGAGAACATTGCTCCCTACTTTTATACTAGGACAATCTACTTAGAAACTAGATGTTTTTGACAGTGATATTGTAAAAGTAATGTAAGCAGAATCATGTCTATCACTGCAAGAACAATAGGAACAATTAAGGCCACATGTAAACATGGTTCTGTAGCTAGTGCACAGCCAAGTTTTTTCTATACTTTTGAACATGGACCAAAATACTAGCTTATAGTTTCTTGGCTGTACATGGATACATGTATGTCTGAGTCTGTTAACATATGTCTGGTAATAAAGACTAAGCCCTCTGCCCTGTCCTCTTGCAGAGAGCAGGCAGGGAAGAAGGCTGTGTCCTTATTTCCAGACTTAGATTTGTGCACACTGAGTTGTGTCCATGCATTCCACAGACTTGAAACTAGGCCACCAACAGACAAACTATCCTCAGGAGGTTAATCTCTTTTTGGCAGACAAGTTTGGCAAATTCATTGAGGATAAGGATGAAAACACTACATGTATCAAATTATCAACAACAAAAATTAGACATATTTTTATGTAAAGGACCTAAACAAAATTATCTCTATGCGCTTTACCATAATATTGAAAGTAAGATAATAACATACTTATAACATAATGTACAGTATATGTAGATTATGATAGATAAATACAATATAAATTCTGAAGATATTTATCAACAAGTGATCTGAGAGAACACGGTCAAAATACTTCATCATAACAATTATCTATTTTATAAAAAAAAATGCATTGACATTAGAACATGAATATATGTATTCAATTTGTAAAACTTATGAATTGTGAGCCAGTGAATATATGAATCTAGTAAACAAAGGAATTGTTTATTCAGTGTGTTTTAGATGTGTAGATTTTAAATGCCCTCCAGAGTGCGACCAAGATTGTGAAGCGTAGCTACGCTTAATACATCCTGGACCTGTAGTGGACTGGACTGTAGGATTATATTAAAAAGAGCTACCTGGGCAGCTAATTTGAGCCTATACATTTTGCACACGTTGAAAGATCACTAAATTTGTCCAATGGGTTCCTCTTTGTCCTCTCATCCTGAAAAACATATTTTCTACACACTACACACATAAAGTTTCTCTAGTTCAGCAGTTCTTCTTACCATATTGGCACATCGACAGTCAGTGAGAGAATGACTGAGTTGCTTACTAGTGACTTAGAGTAGCCCTATACCAACTCTGAATTTATGAAAGAATCTAGAATGAAACTAGTGCTAGTAAGATTTCGTGAATACCAATTTTTCTAAGCTAATCCGAGCCGATAATTAAAACACTTTTAGAGCGCAGCTTCAGTCAGGTCTGCAACTAACTGTGAAAGTAAGCAAATTCAGGCCTTTTAGTAGCTTACTAGGCTTAGTAAGGTTTCATGAATATGGCCCCTGGCTAAGATATTTCTCATATTTTCCCCAAAGTAGACAATAGTTTCCATTATTTATGATGGATTGTGACACAAAAGCAAAAACAAAAACAAATGTATGTAACAGCTAGTAAATACTGTCACATTTGCAGGCCTTGGAAAAATTAATAGCCACTGTGGTATGCAATACACAAAAGTACTTTTCATTTCAGGACAATTTACCCTTCAAAATAAATGTTCATGTTCTCATATGGAAATTCATTTCAAATTACAAAATATGCACCTGGTTGACAAAAATTCAACCATTCTTGGGAGGAGTGATTATGCTTTCAATTTTGAGTATAGGGTGAGCAACGTTCACATAGGCATGATGTATTGCTATGGTGTATCGCCTGTCCTGGTTGCAAAGTAGACACAACCCCGAGGCTTGTGTTTTACATTTCAAGGAAAAGTTAACTGCCAACTTGCAGTAATTAGCCCTTCTTCGTCCTACAAGTCCTACAACCTATAACTTTGCTGGATCCAGTGTTCATGTCTGTCTGTCAGAAATGCCTTTTGTGTCAATGAAGATGAACTAATTAATGTGCTACATGACTCCAGATGACAAATGATTCTATTTTGTAATGTCTTGAGTCAGGATATCCTTGGCCATCTCATGGTCTTGCCTTGCTGTCAATGATATGAATGATGTGGTATGTTCCATTATCTCATCAGGGACAAGCAAGGAAACATTTGGGGGTATGCTAATACAGCACAGCTTACAATATGTTCCTGTATGAATTTGTGTATGTATAAGCACATGTCACTACATGATGGTGTGATCTTATGGTCTGTTCCACTGTCTTAACAGTGGTGGTAAACATGCTTCTGTAAAAGGTACAGGTTATCCTTGGCCACCTCATGGTCTTGCGGTGCTGTCAATGTTATATGAATGATGTGGTATGTTCCATTATCTCATCAGGGACTAGCAAAGAGCTTGAAAGCTTTGTGTTAGCATAAAAAGAAGTCTCCGAAACAAGTAGGATAGCTATAAAAGATGCCTGATACTTTGAGAAAATGAATTAATATTTTTTAATTCTTTAGATGCTAAATCTATGAGAAAGATTGCATGACTTGTCTGCATTCAAAATTTTTACGAATTGGTGCATTTAACTTACATTTGGAAATCAGGAAAGAGGTGACAATTTACGTTTTGGGGGCAAAATTACATGCAGTTATCACAATTATATGAAATAAAGGAGAACTAAGAGTGCTGTTTATTTCTAATGTTTTTCAGTAGTTCCAGTAGATCGATATAAACAAATAATCAACAAAATAATAATCATGCAACTATGTTTTGGACTGCAACGACCAGAAATGTTGTGTTAGCAATTGGTTGAAGTCTCCGAAACGCTTTTTTCTAGTTATCAGAAATTATTTTCAAGAATTAGCTCAATATCTAAATTAATTAAATTTCAAAGCAGTCTCTACATGACAATACATCACTACAATAAAGATTCAGAATGAAATATATCAGGCTTGATGTGTAAAATATGCAAAATAGTATTTTTCATGTTCCGGAGACTTCATTTGTTTCGGAGGCTTCGAGTGCTAACGGAAAGTTGGTAATGTGTGGCATTTCCACACTTAAAGTTATATCTCAATAATTTTTTGATGAATGGTCAGTGAGGACATATACTGCATTTTGACATACAGATTGGTTGAGTACCATTATAAGTTTTTGCACAAGGCCACAAACTAATTTGTTTCGGAGACTTCATTTCAGCTAACGGAAAATTACCACTGTTCAGTGTGGAATCTGTAAAAAGATAAAAAACGCTGTGACCGGATAAATTTCATCAGCAATGGAAAGTAAGGATATGAGGAGTATCTCAATAAAGAAATAAGAGATATACAACTAATAATAATTTATGGGTTTTCCCTCAAAGTTTAGTGTCAATTGCTAACGGAAAATGAAGTCTCCGAAACGACAAATATCGATGGCTCGTTAAAAAAAATCGATCTCTAATGACAACCAAAAATAGTTTGGTGCTTTTCATTGAACATCTTACTACAATATTAGCACAAAAAATAAACCTTTGAAGGTACTGGATAAAATGCACAGCTTTATAAAAAAAGGTAATGCTTTTTGGGTACACTAAAAAGTGCCGATTTAGGGTACATAAGTACCTGCCAAAATTAAACGAAGTTACTCACGATGATGTCTATGCTACCCAAGGTAGGTCCTAACTAGATGGCTTATGTGAAAAAAAATAATTGAATTCTATAACTGTATGAGACCCCCAGGGATCAAAATGTTAAAAAAGCAATGTTACACCCTTGATTGTGAAAATGACCATACAGCGTGTAATAATGTAGAATTAAGAGGCACCTACATGTACATGTACATGTGCAGTAACAGCTAAGAAGCTATCTTTCAATGCCATTTTTGTAAATTGTAACCACATCTCCAATTACAACCAATACATAGCAATACATGCCAATGTTTGACACTAGTAATTACCAGTTTTATCTCTTATTATCTTGCTATTCCATGTAATGAGTCGCTATCTGATACCAGTAGACAGATGGCACATTTTGTACAGAATGCATGACTAGCTGTCTGCCTATTGCATTGAATGCAAAATAACTTGTCTGCTCTGCACATGAATAGTGTGGCACTCTCAATCTCTCAATTTGCTGTACTTGGTATAAAGTACATGTAGTCAAGTGAGAGTTCACACGGCATGCTGCTCTGTTCGTATTTAAATATCAATACAAAGACCAACATGTACAAGTACTGCAAATGTGATTCATATACTTTCACTACGTGTGTGCCAATCTCAAGCCCTTACACCTTTTTGAAAATAATCAAAATCACATTTTGGTAAAAAAAAATTTTACTAACATGAAGAGTTAATATTATGCACATATTTGGCATAATGGATCCTTTGGAACCTTCTCCCACACACATATTAACAGACTTAATGCTATACTATGGACAACAGCCACAAAAACGCGCACTCGACAGTAGCACATTAATTAATGTACAGTACTGTACAGTAGAGTCTATCCTGCTGATTTCAATGACATAATTGAACTAGACATCATATTTTGTGTCATATCTCAGAGCATGGACGAAATAATAATGCCCACTTTCATGCCAATTTAATAGTCTGATGACATGAATAAAGTCAACTTGTGATGAGAACAATCCCAATAAATCGACACTTAACATTAATTACATCTCTCTCCTATACCCCGGAGACCTTCCAGTGAGGTTATCCGCAGTGGGAGCAGATTCTGCGTAGGCGTTGTCACCATAGACCCACTTAAAGGGTTACTAAATTGGAAAAATAAGTTCCCACTAATCTATGTAAAATTATCCACTAAAAACTTATTTCACATTCGTTTGCCGCAATAAAGTCTCATGTTTATGAAAATTTGACGAAACGCACACCTCCAGTGACGTATGAGAAGTCAAAATTCCATAGATTGTACGTAAGTCAAAAATAGACTATTTCAACTTTCCCCCTAACTGCGTGGTAACACGTTATTGCATTCACCTGTGTCATTCAGATTCAATGGATAGCATGCACTTTGAATCTATTAGTTGTTGCTACTCAGACAAACCTCGGACAAGCTTTGGGGATCCCATTGGTAACATATTGTTTGAATGGTGTGAATAAAATATTTTAATTACGCCGTTGGCATTTATGGCATTTTGCCTTTATGTCACTGAAGGCGTGCGTTTTTTTCAAATTTTCGTCAAAATGAGACTTTATTGCGGCAAACAAATGTGAAATTCGTTTTTAGTGGATAATTTTACATCTAGATTAGTGGGAACTTATCTGTCTAATTTAGTAACCCTTTAAAGGAGACCATGACTTATCACGTTTCTACCATTTAGAGTTTACATGAATGCATTCATCTAAAGTGGTGGGGGCCGGTACTCACTTTTCTCTGTGATGTTGGGTGCAGTGGGCACTCGCCCTCGGGAGCTGTTGTCACCACTTTCCTGTAGACCCACTTGAAGGAGACGAGGACTGCTGCACATGTGACCAGTGCGGCTGTGACGTAGAAGATGAGCTCCGACTCCAGTTCTTTCCTCGTGTCCTTGTCCATGTTTGCTGACAGTTCTATGCGACTTCACAAGCTCAGCACAGCATATATCACTGTAATGCGCAGAAGAAAAATAAGGAGAGTGATGTTGACTCTTTATACTTCAGAGCTCCAACAGAAAATCTGCACTTCTGCTGAACTATATTTATTGTTCTGCACATGAAATCGTTTCATTCGTTTGTGCATAACCTTTTTGATGATTTTAAATCTAAGAACAAATGTGAAATGCTCAATGAATCTTACAATTGGCAACACACTTGAAATGTTTGCTCTTCAAATTGGCACAAATTAACCTCTACAGTAAATTTGAAAATTGCATTTTTTTTAATAAAAAAGTTTTAATAATGAATCTGACTACATGTACATGAAAGTAAGACATACTGTGTCAATTGCCAATTTGAATACCCCCCCCCCCCCCCTTAAAGAAAAAAAATCATGACCAGGGCCTTACATTATACCAGAGCAGATCAATATTTCGCTTTTAAAATAGTATGTGTTTTAAAATATAAGGATTTTTTTTTTGTAAGATGGAACAAACATTCCATATTGAAAATGAAGAGAATGCTAACAAAATACAATTTAGAGCATTGATATTGCCACTTTGAGTAGCTAAAGCATGATTTGAAGATTGATTGATATTCACCTTTGCCTTAATTACTTTGCAAAATCAATATGAAGGTTAACAAAACACCATGTACACAGACATTGTGTGTACCACCAAGCAACAATAAAGGATTCATCTTGTGTAGAAATGTCCAGTACGGTATGCTCTTTTATTTGATGCATCTTTCATGATTTTTGGTACTTGATATCAAAAGTCATACTTAACAGCCCCAAACCATGTTCTTGTTGCAAGATCCCAATTGGATTAATAGGCCTTGTGTGTGTTATACATGAGCTGTTCTTTGATGGAAATTGCATGGGTAAGGATTACTCTCAGGTGAGGTACTGTACAATCCCACTTGTGGGTACATGTACCTTACATTAATTAGTAGGGTTGTGAAAGTTATTTTAACTTCATTCTCCAGGAATGGTACCAAAATCTCTTGTTCATAATGAGAACTTGTCAAAATATCATCTTGAGTGTAAAAGGGAATGCTTCATGCCCATTTTCATTTCGCAAAGACAGTCATGCACCAGTTGTTGATAAAAAAAATAAAGTACATATCAGGTGACAGGTGCACAGATACGTCTCTGTGTGCATGTTATATTTTGAAATTAAACTTAAGAACAGAACACAAGTCACACTAGTACTGCATTAAAAAAATAGGTAATTCATTTTAAGATGAAATAGCCTTTAGAACACATAAAAAAATACATCTATTCACAGGTAATGTACAGTATGTAAAGTCAAACATCCAAGTGGTCAAACAAAAGATGCAGATGGTTTTGGTATTATTAACATTATAAAGAACATAATTTACACTGTATGTTCTGGCCCTGACAGGCATCATACAAAATAAGCCAATTGTAACTACACTCCAGCTCAAAGGAATTGGCATAGAGAAAGGGAAAGGGGAGAAAGGGAAGGAGCTGCAGTTTTAAACCGCGGTATGTTTTGTCCAGTTCAGCATGAAACACGATGCTTTAGCCTAAAAAGCGTAAAAAGATCATGTTTCATGCTGAACTGGACAAAATGTACCGCAGTTTAAAACTGCGGCTCCTTCCCTTTCTTCCCTTTCCCTTTCCCTTTCCCTATGCCTATTCCTTTGAGCTGTAGTGTATGTGCAATACAAGCTGCACTGCATGGAGCAAGTAACCCGTTGTGTGCCAGGAAAAGAAATGCTCTATGGGACTTGTAAGCATTACTCGCGAACGAATGTGCAACGTACAGAATTAATCCACCGACATCTCTTGCGATGGTCCCTACATTCCAGTCTGTCATCAACCTGATGAAGTCAATTAAGCACAACAAAAGGGCCTCCTTGATGAGAGAAAGTGCCATTAATCTCTCACTTTTCCGCTCTCCGCTGTTGGAATTTTTTCTCCCTCAAAGAGTTTCTGTCCCCATAACAGATTACTGTTGAGTAAATTGTGTACATGTCTGCATGCATGTATA
Organism: Arbacia lixula; assembly: GCA_963669155.1. Classification (NCBI taxonomy): domain Eukaryota; kingdom Metazoa; phylum Echinodermata; class Echinoidea; order Arbacioida; family Arbaciidae; genus Arbacia; species Arbacia lixula. Next base: position 24,745,088 of record OZ022579.1, on the reverse strand, counting down.
TTTGTACAATTCTACAGCATACTGCATGTATGTACAGTGTATGTACACTACGATGTTTGTAAAAAGGAACCAGCTAACAATAGCTAGTTCTTCTTTAGCTTCAAGTAGCTTTGACTTCTTGAAAATTATTTCCTGACTGCCATACAATTTGTGAGAAACAGAATACATGTACACTGTATAATGTACATGTACACTGCAAAGCAAGGCTGTAATTACACCAAGAACTACATGTATAAGGCACTTCATTTCCTAATTATCTCCGCATTTACTGAATGTTAGACCTCCCCCCCCCCCTCTCTTTTCGCTCTCTCAGTTGTAATGTATCTCCATTGTGACCATTATGTACATACATGTACCTGTCTCTCTTTCTCCTTAAATTTACCACAGATCTCTCTATTTTGCTCACTCTCTCTTAAACACTTAAAGAGTTCTCCCCTGTGCATTTCAAGATATCAAAACACATTTTCTGTTCACATTGATTTTTTGTTTTAAATGATCTACTAGACTAGAACTCACAGGTACATTAAGAAAAGACCCACTTCACACCCCCACCCTAATCACTTCCACTCTCTTCTCACTCTCTCTCTCTCTCTCTCTCTCTCTCTCTCTCTCTCACACACACACACACACACACACTCTTCCTCAGCCATCAAATCCTCCTACTTGACATCACATCTCCCTGCAATATTGCTTCCTGAATCCCTCCTCTCACTTTTCACCTAGAAACATTCCCCGCCTTCCACAGGCAGACCCTTGGATCTTAAATAGGATTAAATTTCTGGGCTGCCGCTATTGAACGCGATCAATGTCACATGTGTTGTGATGGACGCCCATAGCGTGCATATTGAATCTCTCTGGGGACGCTACCTGATACTCGAAAGCAAAAGGTCATGCCTACAATTAAGAGCTTTGATCTTGCTGGCATACCGATCATGACAACACATTTAGAGCAGCATAGCAAAAAGCATTTTCAAGGGGACATGCACACTAATTAAAGATCATTCTAATTTCAAACATGGTACAATGTAGGGCAGAACCTCATTAGATCAGTATACATGTACCAAATGTAATTTTCATTTTGGAAAAATATGTCCTGTTTTCATGACATACCTTTTTGGAATAAAAGAGCTATCACTGCTGCTATCAAATGAGAAAATATAATGCCAAAAACACATGTCATGTACCAGAGATAACACACACGTATCTGTAGAATCATGTGAAGATTTATTCATAGAAACCTCATCTTCAACAGCTTTCATGGAGATGTGTGCAGTTTATCACCTCTTCCTTTATATTTCTAGTGCCCCCCCCCCTCTCTCTCTCTCTCTCTCTCTCAACATCTCATCTCATCTCATCTCATGTTTGCTATTTATAATCTCTCCTCTTCTGTCTCCCGAAACATCTCAACATTCCACACAGGATCCACAGAGAGCCACGTCTGCATTAATAGTGAGACATGTCTGTCATCAAAGATGAATGATACTTGCAATCTCCAGTAGATGCTAGGTAGTAAATATCTACTCTAAAAATAGCCTGCAATGCACTGCAATGCAGGCAAGATGTGTTGTGTGGTTATGATTATCAATCATGTGCAGATTGTTATGCACGAGTACATGCACCGAATCTTCAGAAGATCTGAAATAACTGCCACAGATAGAAAACATGTCTATCATCTATTCTCATACGGGGGTGGAGGAGAAAGAGAGAGAAAAAGAGAGAGGGGGAAATGGGGGGAGGAGAGAGTGTGAGACAGAGAGACAGAGAGAGAGAGAGGGGGGGGGAGAAAGAGAGAGGGGGGGAGAGAGAGAGAGGAGGGAGGGAGATAGAGAGAGGGGAGGGAGATAAAGAAAGAGAGAGAGAGAAAGAGTGGGAATGAGAGAGTGAGCGAGAGAGAGAGAGAGAGAGAGTGGGAGGGAGATAGAGAGAGAGAGAGGTAGAGAAAGAGAGAGGAAGAAAGAGAGAAAGAGAGAGTGAGAGTGAGTGAGAGAGAGAAAGCTTCCATGGATAGAAGGCAGGCTAATTATCTTAGCTCATAGGTATTGTTGGTAAAAAATAGATGCATTCTCATGACTTAAAAACATTTTGTGAGAAAGTGCGCAATCACAGTTTTAGGATACAGGTTACCACTGAGAAATCAAGAGTAGTGGAGTGATTCAATTTCATGAGTACTTTTGCGATGGCTTCAGAACTGAGCTTTCGTAAAAGAAAAAATAGGGACTTGCACTTAAATTTGAGGCTCTAGAAAAAAAAATAATAAATAGGATTTCATGCATCTCATCTCAGCTTTTAAGTATCTACATGTAGATAGAGTACAGTATAGATTTCTGGACGTGACATATTGTGTTTGCACTGCATATTCAAGCATTGGTGACCAACTACGGAAATGTGAACACACATTACAACCTGTACTGCAATGTAGTACAATAATGAGCCGGTACCCAAAGAATTCCTGGACATTATGAAGTATGTATAATTTTTGTTACAAATTGTGAGACAAGCTCAGATCCCATTAGGTCTCTTCCATGTGTTGGGTTGAAATGTGGGTCCCAATTAAATACAGTTCTATGGTTCAATGAATGTGTGCTCTCCAGCTCAAAGGAATTGGCATAGGGAAAGGGAAAGGGAAAGAGCTGCAGTTTTAAACCGTGGTACATTTTGTCCAGTTCAGCATGAAACTTGACGCTTTTTAGGCTAAAGCATTGTGTTTCATGCCGAACTGAACAAAATATACAGCAGTTTAAAACTGCAGCTCCTTCCCTTTCTTCCCTTTTTCTTTCCCTATGCCGATTCCTTTGAGCTGCAGTGAACATACTGAAAACAGGTACACATACTACCAGTAAGGATGAAGGGAAACCAGAGGTCAAAGGACAGATGAAATGATGGACAGACAAGTTCTGAAAATGTAATACCTCCGGCCACATAATTTGTACACTCCTTGTGCTCTACCAAAACCCTGTCTGCTGTACTTATGCACATTAATGTACTCTAGAGAAGTCTGGTGTGTGGCAGACATACATTGTACAGGTATGGGGATTGCATGCAATTTGCAGCATACAGTACTCTCTTCATTCAGCTGCACAGGAGGGGAAAAAGAGGCCGGCCCATTAAGAACATCACAAGTATTCACACAAACACTAATTGAAACCTTAGAAATTGAGTCTAATTACACACATTGTACTTGTGCATGAGTTATGTGTATGTAATTGTAGAAACCTGTGTATCAAAGGCACTGTACTCTGTTTCTGAAATCCTACAAATGAATGCTACAGTGTAATCTCACTTCGACAATTACTCAGTGCATGCACATTCTGCATTTCCCACTGCACTAGTATTGTATGTTACATGCGTTTGCACAATGTGAATTGTGTTGTACACTGGAGCTGTACATGTACATGTACATGCACCTGCACATTGTGCTCCATGCAAGTACTGCACAGCACACATGCTCCATGTATAGTACTAACTTTAGACATACAGTTGTCCTCAAAATTATTCATACCCTTGTTAATTTTTATGATTTTTTATTTTTGTGATGAAATGAATGCATTTTGTCAAGTGTGTATATCAGTTATATGTGACCAACATGTGAAAGAATAACAACAATACACAATTCAAGAAATTCATCATTTCAGGGGTATTTTATTCATGGATTTTCAAAAAATGCCATGTTCAAAATTATTCATACCCTAGGTTTACTGAGTCCAATGTCTTTCTTTAATAGTCAATAGCATAGCCTTTGTTTCTTATGACTGCTTCTAGACGGTTCTTGTACGTGTCCACAAGCTTCCTGCATGTCTTCTGGGGGATGTTGGCCCACTCTTCCTTGGCAAAAGCCTCAAGCTGGGACAGGTTGGTCGGTTTCCTAGCCAACACTCTGGTCTTCAAGTTTCGCCACAAGTTCTCTATTGGATTCAGGTCAGGACTCTGACTTGGTAAATTCGAGGACGTTGACATCATTGTCCTTGAACCATTTCTTCACTACCTTGGCGGTATGTTTTGGATCATTGTCCTGCTGGTACTTCCAATTAGGGCCAAGCTGGAGTTTCTCAGAGGATTCCTTCACGTTTTTATCAAAGATCGTGATGTAATCCTCCTTTCTCATGATTCCTTGGACCTTGACGAGGTTGCCTGTGCCACTGGAAGAGAAGCATCCCCATAGCATTATGTTTCCACCACCATGACGGTGGGCACAGTGTTCTTTGGAGTGTATGCTTCTCCTTTTTTCCTCCAGACGTATTCAACATCCATATGGCCAAATAACTCCAACTTTGTCTCATTAGACCACAGGATGGTTGACCAAAAGCTGGAATCTTGCTTTAGATGACCTTTAGCAAAGGCTAGGCGAGCCTCCAGATGCTTCTTCCTGAGCAGCGGGGTCTTCCGAGGCCTACGTCCATGGAGACCTCCTCTGTGCAAGACTCGCTCAATAGTGGACCGTGACACCTTCGTCCCTGCCTGGTCAAGCGTTCGAAGTAGGGCCTTGGTTGTGGTCCGGGGGTTGTTGTTGACCTCTCGGCAGATTTTCCTGGCAACTTTGGGGGACACCTTTCTCTTCCTGCCACGCCCACAGAGGTTTTTAACAGTATTGAACTTCTTGTGCTTGTTGATAATGCTCTGCACGGTTGCCACAGGGACATCATATTGCTTCAAAATGGCCTTATAACCCTTTCCTTCAATGTGGGCACGCACAAGACGTTGCCGTAGGTCCTCACTGAGCTCCTTCTTCTTGGCCATGATGATCAGAAACTGAGAATGACCAGAACACGTTTCCTCTATTTAAAGTCTTATGGAAAGATGCTATGTGTTTAACAATAGTTTAACATTTGGTCAACAAAAAAGGTATTTAATCCATTGGAACATCTTGAAATAACTATAGGACAAAGATTGACACATTCTCAGGAAATGAAAACAATGGATACTATGAAGAAAGAACATTTTTGTTGAGGTATTGTCAGGGGTATGAATAATTCTGAACATGAGGGAAAAATAACTTTTGGACTTATCTATTATTATGCAAATGAAGTTTAGCCAACTCATATGTGGATTTGTGCATAGCAACAAGTAGACAAAAGATACACAGGAAGTACCAACATAATAGCTTTTACAAAGGAAGAATCTAACAAAGACTGTTATTTTCAATGGGGTATGAATAATTTTGAGGACAACTGTACATGTAGACTCATACAGATGTACAAATATGTGCATGTTGTCATTCTGACAAATTCTCCAACACAATTCGGGGCCTCTTCAATCAATAACACACGCCTCTCTGAGCCCCTGTCGAGCAGAAACTAGACCCCTCAGTAGGCACACCCCACACGCATCATGGATTAGATTATGGACAGTTGGAGGACCAATGCGCATTTCAATTTTAAATGTACTGCATTGTATGTTTACGCATCAGTGATTATAAACTCATTAATACTATTGTGTGTACCTGATCAAGAAAATACATGTACATGTATCAGGCCTTGCATTCAGCTTGAAAGTATTAGGTTTGCATTTTGCTCATTAAACTGCTCGATCGGGGGCTCTGTGACCAACAGAGAAATAAAAGCACAGGTGGCCTCTTGCATCAGGGTGAATTAATCCTATACCTGACCAAGAAAATAACAGACCTTGGTTTTAGTTTGAGACTACAGGCGAACCCCATTATAACGAGGTAGCCGGGACCAACACATTTTCCTCACTATAGCCGATTGCTCGCTATATCAGTACATGATCAAAATATACAGAAATCTATGCATATGGGACTACACACATGTACAATGACCTAGTCACTGCTAGTACAGGTGTCTTGTAATCGTTTAAGGGTTTTGCAAACATAAACAGAACTGACTAGCTTTAAAAGTCACTAAAATAATTAACAGCACATGTATGCAGTTGAAAATGTTTCAAAT
>OZ022579.1:24509188-24734188 GCA_963669155.1 Arbacia lixula | reverse complement strand
TACAAAAAAAATTATACACAATTTATAGCAGAGTGGCTGGCAAGTGACGTCACAAAAGTCAAGAATTTAAAAAAATTCATAAGTCTTTTATCCTTTAATTTTGTCAAACCTTAACCAATTTCTTTCCTACATGGTTCTGCTTTTATTAAAACCAACTAAACTTCAGGGTGGACTTTCCCTTTAAGAATAATGCAACAAACAGATCGAAGAAAACTCTGCATCAGACTTTTCGACTCTGTGGCATTCATGGTGAAAGTATTATGTAAGTCGTTTTACAAGTTAAAATGTTTTTCAAGTAGTCATATCTCACCTTGAAAGTTGCCTCCAGACTTTTGTGATAGGGCGTCTTTTCATTTAAGCCCGAAGTTTTGCAAGCCATGCCCTGTAGTACGTCTGTCTAAGGAGACTGCGCTCTGTGCTGGTCTCCTTCATACCGATGAAGTAAAAGTCTTTGAGGTCGTCGTCCGTCATCGTCGCCGTGATCATGTCAAAGTCCAGCTCTGCCTTCTCCCTTGCCGCGAGCCGCTCCTGGCTCCTCCGTGCATTGTTCTAGATAAATAAATATAAATATCGCTCAATAAAGTATGTCATCACAATCTAACTTCGTATTTTTTCCCTCTCTCTTATTTCATGTTCACGGAAGACAAACATATTAACTAGTTATGTGGTGTCGTTCGATCAGCTTTGCCGAGAAAAACCGTTTTGATGTTGAAGATAAATTAACACTAAACTACAAGCAGACAAGAGTAAAATGAAAGATTCACACCTTCACCGCGAGGACCTTGTTTGCCACCCAAACGTCATCAGCCTCCTTGATGACGTCACGCTCACTCCACCCATCTCTGGCCATGATGGACGCCACTTTGCTGATGGTCGTCAGCGTTCTCTTCTCTGCTGCGTCATCAGTGAAGTCGATGTCGAAAGCCACGCCTCCCTTGCTACTGCGGGTGTCGTTCATTCTTGCCATTGGGTAGACGGAGCTCTTCTCTGCTGCGTCATCAGTGAAGTCGATGTCGAAAGCCACGCCTCCCTTGCTACTGCGGGTGTCGTTCATTCTTGCCATTGGGTAGACGGAGCTCTTCTCTGCTGCGTCATCAGTGAAGTCGATGTCGAAAGCCACGCCTCCCTTGCTACTGCGGGTGTCGTTCATTCGGGCCATTGGGTAGACGACGGGGCTCTTCTCTTGCAAGCACACGGTGGTTTCGTCGTCATCCATCAGCTCAAAGGCCACGCCTCCTAGCCTTTCCTTCACATTGATCATGCTCATGTGATCGCTGTCTTCCCGTTCCTCGTCTGTATCACAGTGATCTGAATGAATAAGACCCAAGAAATATAGTAATTAGAAGATGGGAGAGATATTTTGAATTACAGATAGGGGGTATAAAGACAAAATGATATAGGTTGGAAATACATTTAAATGACAGTTGAAATGTAATTGCACAATCTAAACACAAATTCTCCCATCGGTTTACTGTTTCCCCAATTACTATAGTTATACAATTCATCTTCAATTTTCATATCTTAATCATGTTGTTGATCAAATTATTCACTTACCAATAACAAGGATATCGTATCCCTTGTCGTGCTTGCCTTCTTTGTTTAGGGGCGACGTCATTTCGCCTTCGCTGCTGTCTTCATTGTGGTCAGAATTATCGCTGGTTTGGGGGTTTGCAGCGAAGAATCGTCCTGATAGAGAAAATGATTGTATGATTATCGATGGCGTGTGCTCGCAGGTGGGAGGGGGGAGGGGGAGGGCAGTGAGAAAAATAACACATATTACATTGAAGATAAATTATGTTCAATAAGTAAAAAGATATGGACGTTCAGGATGATAGAAGGAAGAGGAGGAACAAAAAAATCACTAAACCATGATAACGATAATCATCGTTATCATGGTTATAGTTCTCATCGAAATTATAACCATTAATACTTCTTTGATAAAAGCGGTACGCCCAAATTTACTTACGCCTAAAGAAGACGTCAGAACTCCCCGGTGTTGTGGGCGTAGTAACTGTTCCTGGCACCACCTAAATAAGACGGAATGGAAAATTATGTTGAGCCAATATCATCCAGATTGGAAAGAGTGCATATTTGCATATTTCATTATATAGAAACATAATTAGGAATGAATTGCTCACTATTCATCGGATTTGCACTAGAATGTATGGATAACTTTAAACACATCATCGCCATTCTTACTCTGTTTTTCCGAAAGAAGACGTTATTAACGCCCCTCATGAGAAAATTCCGATGACGAGTTTTCCTCCGATTCGCACCAAAAATTTCCGAAGTATCCACTTTGGAATTAATGCATCCCATTTTGCCAAATTCACAGGGAAAGTAACAAGATTGGATGAATTTTGAGAGAAACTGTCAAAGACAAGTTCACTCGATGTAGATTAAAACAATAATCACCGTTGGACATAGTTTTTGTTGACAAGTTGGGTTTCTATAGGGATGAAATATGCGCGACGCGCATTTTGGTCATATGGCTGCGCGTTCATTATGACATCATAATATTTCAGGAGCGCACCCAACCTCGACTTTCTTCAACTTGACCCAATCGCTCATATTTCGAAAGTCTATCTACTTATGAACTCAAATAGCTCATTTAAAGAACTACATTATCCCTCATCTGACATAGCCCAAATCCCAAATTCAAGTAGTTTTCCTGAAACGTAGAAAAAAAGAGCTTTGTAGTTTGAGACTATCGTTATAGATATCGAAGTCAATACCATGTTCACTCCTTTCGAAGAAGGGTAGAATTGCAACTGCATTTGTATTTGGCTCTGACCAAATATTCAACAAACAAATATAATTAAAATGTCGCGTAAAAATTTTGCATATATAACAAAATGATCATGTTTTTATTTGTTAAAATGCTCCGTAACAACCCTGAACAGAAGAATTGAATTTTAAAATGAGTCAAGGAACATTGCTTCAACGGTGGTAACGTATCTGACAAAGATTTATCTACTTTAAATGTTCTCTGTAATCTGATCGATCATAATAGTATTTGGTACATTACAACTTTCACTTTCAACGCATTGTTTTATTTCTACGTTTGATGTCTGCAATCATAGAGCCAAGCAACAAACACTTTTACAACGGAATTTCCATTATACCAGAATAAATCAGTTGACAAACAACATGACGTAAGTTACGCGTTGTACACGTGTACAAACGCCATACGTGGCTTAATCCTACAGTAGTATACAGATGATAATCTGCGTAAATATTCATACTTGACTTGACAAATATATATAATATTGTCCAAATGCTCGTCCCTGTGCTTAATTTGAATATCAATCCTCGGATCCTTTGACTCCAAGGATTTACGTTTGAATTAAGATAGGAAAGATCATTCTTTCTTCAAAACACAAGGTAGAAATTCACGGCCATAATATACGTTATACCGCCAAATACATTGCCGGTAACGTATTTGACGGTAACGTATATTATGGCCGTTAATTTCTACCTTGTGTTTTTGGCGAAGAAATAACCTTTCCTGTCTTAATTTAGAACGTTTTAATACCCTGGTGTAGGATACCTTAGAGCAGAATATATTACAACTTCGTCAAGAATGTATTTTTTTTCTGTAAGGGAGCAGAGTTACAGTAACGTATCTTATTTCAGTTTAACGTAACGTATACCTTAATGAACAATATATCAGAATATCATTTTTATCAAAGATGTTCATTTCGCACAGTTTGTATTTTTAGAATCTTGAAATGCACTTGATTCGCCACACCTAGGCATAGAAAAATGCGTTATAAAAAAAGTAACGTATCTACAGCAATTTGGCTACAACCTCGCTAAAATCGCAAAAAAAATATACAAAGGTCATTTTGCAAATATGCTCTAACGTTGGGGCACCGAAGGGACTATAAGATGATATACAAAACCAGCATAAATTATACATACTTCATTGTGTCATTTCTCATATTTTCATCACCAACTGTGGACTTAGTTGATATTAATTGTAGTCATCATATTCGCTAGTATAAATTTAAGTTGAAAAATATGTTTGCTGATGCGATACTAGCATTTTATAGCCTCGATAATGTTGGCGACACCATAATGTACTCTTGGTGCCCCTTTTTCGGAGAATGTACCTGCAAGACGTCTTTAAGAAGCGCAATTTTTACCCTGCATGATTTTGAAATTGATAAGGAAGCATATCAACTTAAACATAAGCCTATGGCAAACATTAATTCAGATTGGCAACATGACTGCGGTCTACAGGAGGCTCTGGATGCGCTTTATACCCTCGTTGAAAAAAAGTTCAATCTCTGATTGCACCTGCCTACCCCTCCCCAAACACACACATACACTCTGTCTCTTTTTATGCCCCCTCACCCGGCCTCTCTCTCTCTCCTCTCGTGTGTTTCTAGCTCTCACCCCTTGCACGGTTACACCTATATTTTCTCTCTCTGTCTTTCAGGCTCATATCAAATCATGTTTGTCATGTCATTTATGCACGTTATCATTAAAGGGATATCTAACCTGAAATTATGTTCATTTCAATGAAAGCAGAAATATGAAATAAACATATTGGTGAAAGTTTGATGAAAATCTGTCAAAAGATTAGAAAGTTATGTCACTTAAAGGTGCTTGTACATAACATTTTATGTTATGTACCTTATTTTTCTTGAGAATATTAATAATTAATTGGTTATGTAATTTATTGTTAAAAGATGGAAAGAAATAAAGAAAACGTAGCTCTTCATGTATCACGTCTCTATATACGTTTTCACGAACAATGCACACAACCTAATTATGAACATGCATTACCCGATGTGTTTGCAATTTGGGTTGTTTAACCGAAAACGGCCGAATATAATTATGTGTAATTTACAATTTGGACGATGTATTACTTTCTCCTCCCCTCATAATGATACCGATTGGAGATATCATTGCAAAACTATTTTTTGAAGAAACATAATTTTTCCTTGATAGACATGAAATTATATTAAAATTTAATTTGTTTATAATTGCGTAGGCAAAATTTAGATTTAAAGTAAATATATTATTCCTTTTAAATCAGTAATGTTTACTGTGATATGAAGGCAATTCAACATGGCAGCCTCCATGTCGCGTGTGTGGTAAGGACGAATCTCATCTTTCTCGCGAAAGTATCAGTGAGAAACATGTATTAAAGCATTCATTTACGCATAATCGTATTGAACAACAATATTATGACTAAAAGTACACAATGTTAGTCTTGTATAAATATTCTTGGCATAAAACCAGTAAGTTTAAATACGCGACAGGTGTCGTGGCAAGACCGAAGTCTCGTGAGTCCTCGGCTCGGGCTTGGGCTATGGCTGGGCTACGGCTGAGCTGAGCCGAGCGGGCACCGGCCGGCGTGGGTGGAGGTAGCATTGCCTGTACCTATACCGGAGCGCCGAAGGCGTAGACAGCGAAAGCTGCCTCTTGGGATATTCAAAGAAAGAAAATGACATTCTCCTTTTCCAGGCTTATACAAGAACAGACTTCGACTCTAGATCTGATTCAGATTGTGAACCATTTACATTTTCTTGGTTGAGAACTTGACTGGAGTTTTGGAGTCTGGTCGAGGACGAGGTTGATCACTGACAATGTCATTGTCAATGTCAATGGCAGTGCATTTCTCAAAATTTAGAGGAATTAAATTAGGGTTTATGCATTTGTAAATATATGTATGTTGTTGTTGTTGCTGGTTGATTGTAACTCTAACTTAGAGTTAGGCATGAGGCATGACTTATAAGTTTTGAATTTTCCTTTCAAAATGTCAAAAGAATAATAATGAAATATGTGACAACAATGACCAATGTGGTAGCTCGTCATGAAGTTATAATTATTTGACTTGATGGATTTGTTCAAGATTTTTTTTCAGATGTAAAGCTAGATGGTCTACCGTCTAGTCTACCTTGTGCACATTGGGGGTAATTCCCCTTGAACCATTTAGACAGGAATAACTGTCGGGGCATTCTTTAATCAAAATTACATTTGTTTTTACACAAACGTAGTTCATTTGTTGATGTTTGGAGGAGCCAGATGTAATTTGATATTTCAGCAGATCCAATGACCTACAAAGACTGAATTTTTGGTCTAATGTACCATGAATCATGATGAAGCCTGCTATTTATTTTAAGGTTGAAATGGATATTTTTTTGTGCCAGATCTTACATAGTTTTATAATTAAGAATTGATGCACTTCTGCGATCTACATACAAAGATTCAACATAATTTATAGAAGGGAAGATCTTACAGTCCAGATGACGGTTTTGTCTTCTTCTCCAGACACCTTTTTGATAGACTGCTGCCGTACATGTTGAATCCTGAGTCAATCCATGTTCCTTTCTGCAACCAAGAGGGCCTTGTGTCAAGTTTCTGCATGGCCCAAGCCTTGTACATCTTGGACTCTCAAGCATTTACTGCCAACAAGACTTTCATGTAGCCAAACATTTCAGGTAAGATATTACGCTGATGAGTAGAACTTGAAACATACTGTATGGTTGTTCCGCAGAGAAACAGCACAAAAACTATTCAATGTTTGATGAAAATTATGCGTTTACATCATAGCTTTATCATAATGTGTAATTTTAAATTCCAAGACTTTCAAATATGAGCCAAAGAGTTCGGAAGTGTATGGAGACCTCAAACAATATCAGTAGGTAAAAGAGGGGATTTCATTCCTTGAAATTGTTTGCTTATGAAATATTTTTTTACTCTCAATTGATAATGACAATGTATCCACTGAAATGTAACCAGCACTGTTGTCCTCCTATTTTTCATGCAGAAATTCAACCAAAGCGCATTTCTGATAAGGTTGTTCCATTCAGATCGGAGGAACTTCACCAAGCCCAGCATGACGGAGGAGGGAGGGACGACAGAGCCTGCTATTGTGGAGGAAGGGCAGGCAAAGATTGTCTTCCCAAACCCTAATGAAGTGTTCTACAACCCAGCGCAGGTCATTAACAGAGATCTCAGGTAATAGTCCCCTAATTGACAACAAAGTTGCACATTTTTGTTTTTATTGATGAATATATATGCAGCAAGTTACCATGGAGTTTTGTCACAGTCTTGCAGAATAGCTGACAAGAAAACAAACCATAATAACAAATAGATTTGACTATTTAGGCAGACAAAAACAGAAGACCAAAGGTTAACTTAAAGCCCCAATATTTCACTCTTTATTCCATAACTCAACAAAGTTTCAGTTTCAACAGGAATAAACTAAACTTGATCTAAGGTAAAGTTAAAGAGGAGTAACATTTTGGGCAAGAGTTGGCAATGTCAATAGTTAATGAGAATAAAGTCAAAGGTCATGGTTCAAAGCTGATTGCCAATTTTTCATGCATTGGACAAGCCAAATAAAAGGGGAAGTCCACCCTGAAAGTATGTTCATTGAATTAAAGATAAAACATGAAAGAAAGAAATAAGTGAAGGATGGACAAAAGCAAAACTCTGTCAATGGATCATAGAGTTTTGAATTTCTGAAATGTAAAAAATTGTGACATTATTTGGGAGTTGCTCTGCTTTAAGTTGTGTACTATATTCATCTCAGGCCCAACTGTATAAAAGACATTTATTCCTTTATAAAAAACAGAAAAAAATGCAATTTATGGAATCATACAGCACACAACCTATGGGAGAGCAGGTCCCACATGACATCATCAAATTACAACTTTAAACAAAATGATATCTCTCTTATCCTTGGACGGATTCTTGTGATACCTTCACTTTTATGTTGCGTTCATTTTTCTGCTATAATTTAAACTAATGTAATTTCAAGGTGGACTTTCTCTTTGAGGAGAGCTTTGCCGATGTTAAGATATGTGGAGGCATATCAGACAGTAACATTTCTACTATTTGTTTCCCATTTTGTTTACAGTTTGGCTGTTACTTCTTTGTTTGCTGAAGACTTCCTGAAAGAAAAAGGAATAAAAGGTTTGAATATTTCCTATAAAGTTCACATCATTATATATTTGTTTGTTTGTTTGTTTATTTATTTCACCATGCATAATAAACAATCACATTGACAAGAACAGCGTATTACATCAAAATAGAATACATAGTAGGAACAAAGCATAAACATCAATGTTTGAAGCGCAGAGTCCCTAGAATAACATAGTAGGTAATAAATTCGTTTCGTAAAACATGGCTTGAAATAAAACATTCATGATTTCATTTAATCGACAGAAATAAAAACAAATAAAATAAGAAAAAAAATGGTAATCGTGCCCTTATATCGTACTATACCTCCTTACCCTGTCATAAAAGGACAAAAACACTTAAGTGTACCTCAAAAGCTATTATGATGAATATTTGGAGAGGAGTAATTCTTTCATATGTTCAATTTTCATTCATGCTTTGTATATTTGTTATATTTGTGTTGAATGAAAGTTTTAATGCTAGTCTAAGCAAACATATCATTCTTCAAATTGATGTCTAAATATTGTAAAAAGGTGCTAATAAATGCATATGTTGACTCTCACAACAGATAAAACAAATCTCAATCAAATGTAGAATTTATCATTTTAAAAGAAGTAAGCAAACACTAGTGAGTTTTGAATATAAAAAACAAATTGTTAAATTGTTGTCGTGCGATCTTTTTGATCTACGGAATGCTCAATTGAAACTCAACATTATCAAATTTTTATTACACTTTTCATGAATGTAGCCTTTAATGAAGTGATCAAAACTCCTTACCTGCCACAGCTGATTTAATGCTTAGTGAAGTTTAATAAATGCAACATGAATGTTATCGTAGCACGCAGAATTCACGTTTTTTAAAATCAGTGTCCCTCATTACGTACCTCAGCTTTTGATAAGTCACTATTGTTCTCCAGGATCATCCAATCAAGAACAATAGATGTAACAGGATCCGAGCAGCTCCAGCATTTAGAACTGTGGTGAGAGTTGTAATAGCTTTGAGAATCACCTCAGTACTAACTATCGGACTTAGAACTCAGCTTAGAGTTGTCATTGTTTCAAGAAACGGCCCTGGGTCTTTTCTGCCAGAAACTTGCATTATTTATGGTACTGTGATCATGACAGTTGCTAGCGTATTAACAGGTGTAGTATTATAATCCATAACTCTTTTTTCATCTTCATAGTGTCTTATGAGTACCTTAAAGACGCCAATGGTGAGGGAACTCGGTCAAGCGAGACTTCAAGTACTTGTCACCCTGGAGTAAAGTGTGAGGTATGAACAAATCAATATGACACTAGTACTAAAACTCCAATGTTCTAATTTCTATCAAAAATATATTACATTTTCCCTTTCCAACCAGTAGTAGTTTGTGCATCCATTTTCAAGAAAACATATCACAAAGATGAATCACTAGTTCTGAGCTGTCAGGTTGAATGCAATCCAACGTGAAAGGTTAAAAGTCAATGAATCTTGCAGAAATTGGTTGAAAATGGCCACCCCCACCCCTACCCCCTGAAATCCTTTTCACAAAGCTTTAAAATGCAATGGTCTTTCTTCAAATGCTGGTATACATGACACAGAGGTACAAGGATGAATCCCTACAAGGAGATAGACTGATGAAACTTCAGGTTAACCTGTTGCTTACGGTTAGATTTTCAGGTTTCATGAACCAGTTAGGAAGTCAAAATTTGCCAAGGAACTGCAGTAACCAAAGGATTGTAGCTTGATTGCGCCCTAAGGAGAATTTGAAGTGTATTCATAGCTTGTCGTATCTTGTCCTTACAGCAGATTACTAGGGAATCATGCTGTTCAGTATCTGAGTGTAAAAAAGCCAGCCTGCATATACTGTCCTACTCTGGCGAAAGGAAGCAACTAACAAAAGAGACTTTTCTTGTAAATGAACGAAATGTGTCTGTCACTTGCATTGGCATCAGTGCAACAACACATCATGCTAGACTGATTTTTTTTTATCTATCTCGCAGCAAGGTGAATATTTCTTATCCAGACTTTGGCTGTATGTAGGGAATGCTGGGTACAATCTAAGAATACCAATAACCCAGATTTGAGTGATTAGTCACTTGCTTCCTTTTGTGAGTAATACCACTTGGGTGTTGATAGGGATGATGAGGTCAAAGTTCATCTAGGCTCTATAACAAATATGTGAAAAACAACTTAGCACTGCCACTGTTTACTGATTGCGATATCAGGCGAGACTCGTGGTTCGCGAACCACCTTGTAATCATGATACGCCTGTATTTCAAAACAGATGAAGGAAATAATGTTGAAGTCCTGTAATAATGGAAGAGACATTGATATTTGAAAGCATATGTCGTATGTTGTAGTATTCAATTACATGTCAGTTGAAATTAAGTTATTAACAGGGTTTTGTTCTTCTTAATCTTTAAATGCCAACTGCGATGGGCTCGTTAACGACAGGGTAACACTTTTGAAAGTCAATTTTGAAAAAAAAAAACATGGAAAATGGCTGTATAAGAGCTTCCCTCTCATTATAAAAGAAGGAAACCGAATTTGACAGATTGATATTGATATTGAAATTTTGAGAAGCTTTTGGGCAGGTCGTCGAAATCCTATGCGGTTCCTGTGGCCTAGAGACCGATACCGCTGTAAATAGTTTGCACAGATGTCAGTGATTGTCCACGGTAATACAAGTAGTGTGTGATGCGAGAACCATGCTCCTGCTCCCTGCGATAGAGTATCTGAATGTAGACAGTGGTTGCTGTGTTTCAAACGTAAACAAGGATAGCTTTTCACTTTTCCTGTAAATGTTTATGAAGCTTTGACTGGAATTTCACACGTTTTCCATAAGGTATACTGCTGGTTCCTGCCGAGTTTCATGAGTTTTGTGATTGGGCCACCCTGTTTTTTACTGTATAAAAATTTAACTCAATATGCTTTTCATGGATTGGTACTAAGAAGGTTAAGATTGATGAGATCTGTGAAATATCTTGCTGTTTGTCTAGGAGGGAATCACCTTCCTAGAAGCCCTCTCTGCCTCTGGCCTGCGGTCTGTCCGCATCGCCAAGGAAGTGCCTGGCATCAAGAGAGTGGTAGCCAATGACTTCTCAGAGGAGGCTGTCAGGGACATCGAGAGGAATGTCAAGTTCAACAACGTGGAAGATTTGGTCGAGCCCAGTCACTCGGATGCAGCGTAAGTAGAAGGCCTCGTTCTGACCTCACTGCATACAACTTACCATTAATGGTAACTCTGCCATCAAGGGTAACATCGCTTGATAGCCAATGCAATGCAAGGTTTCCTTAAAAATTTGCACTTGGAGGAAAGCTATCACCAATGGTTAGATTTATGCAACAGGGCCAAGAATTAGACACGTTTGAATTGCATGATTAGTAGAGATTGGGAAGAGGGGAAATGTCGGTATAGAAAGACAGCTCAAAGGAGTCAATAAATGCAGCCTTTATGAGCAGATGGTCTTTATGCACAGGTAACTTCATTTCAGGTTTCAATGGGAGACATTTTTCAAGGGAAGCACAAAATGTAGTTATGGACAAGTGGTCTTTCTATGCGGATGGTTGCTAGAGCAAGTTCCACATCTTATAATGTTCTTGCAGGCTCTTGATGCGCCAGCATCGCTTCAAATACTCCTTTAACAATGTGGACCTGGGCCCTGTTGCATAACACTTACCATTGATGGTAACTTAGCTTCCAATGTTAACTTCTTATGGAAACGTTGAATTTGATTGGCTGTTGAGCGATGTTACCATGGTAGTTATCATTGATGACAGAGTTACCATTCATGGTAAGTTTTATGCAACAGGGCCCTGGACCCATGATGTAGCGTGGCTGAGTCACTTGACATGTTCAGTCCATGTGTTAGTTTATGATTACTCAATTCATGTTGTTCTTGAAGGCTCCTGATGTACCAGCATCGTTTCAAAGACTCCTACAACGTGGTAGACTTGGACCCATATGGAAGTGCGGCCCAGTTCCTCGACCCGGCTGTGCAGGCCGTTCGTAACGGCGGTCTGCTCTGCGTGACCTGCACCGACATGGCCGTGCTGTGCGGTAACCATGGTCACGCGTGCTTTGCAAAGTACGGAGCCATGGCCCTACGCACGAAGTACTGCAACGAGATGGTGAGTGGGTTAAAAAATATAAGTATGAATTTGCCGGGTCTACTTGTCAATCCGGGGAACCGCCTTACAAGGAGTTCTGAATACTCTGAGTCAATGACACGTCTAATTGCCTGTCTGTGAAGTACTGAGTTACCATTGATTTCAAGCGCAAGATAAGTTGACATGCTGAGTCATGTCATGAATACTGGTATATTCTGTTGAGGACAATTTTTTTTTTACAGTGTCCCTGTTTGGCAATCCAGGAGGCTGAATTGCCCTGAACCCTCGTGTATTGCTTGCACTGGGAAGAAAAAGAAGCGATAGCAGATAACTGTAGGGGCCGTGTTGCTATGATGTAAAGTATAGTAAATGCAACTTGCGTTTAATGCACATATTTGACGCAAATTGCGTTTAATGCACATATGTAATGGAACTTGCGTTTAATATTTATCGCACATTGTACATAGAGATTTACGTTTAATTTTAAGGAGTTGCGTTTTATTTTCGGCTGATTAATCGTAACTTTCAGTACAAGACGTCCTGATTTGTTTTTATAGGTACTCCTGGCTTTCATGGCATTTAGGTGATTTTTCTCGAACTTGGACCAATTTTAGATCTTCTGCCGATCAACTTGGAATATGATCTCCTTTAAGAGCTTGTGTTTGCACCTGCCTTTATTCTCACAGGCTTTGCGGATAGTCTTACAGTGCATAGAAACCCAGGCCAACCGCTACAATCGATACATCGTTCCCGTTCTCTCCGTCGCTGTAGACTTCTACGTCAGGCTCTTTGTAAGAGTGCACATCAGCCAATCAAAAATTAAGCATGCACCAAGGTAAATAGATTGTTTTCTTTCTCACCTCAACCCTTACATTACCAGGCCTTGAAAATCTTATTGGCTTACTACGCATCTGCATGTCATCATATGGAATATCATATGACATAATTTTCGTGTCTCCTATCAATAATCACAATCTGTGAAGTTTCTTTTCAAATCCTTGAAAGTATCATGTTGAATTGAATAAACCCCTCCTGCACCCCTCTCATATTGGTGATGTGTTCCAAATATTTTCTGTTGTGCTTTTATGTCATCATATGGAATATTATTTGATACATAATGATATACAATCTGGGAAAAGTCTGTTTTAAAATCCTTAATGAAAGCATGTTGATTTACTTCAGTACTTCATTAATTACATTTTGTGATTGTTTCTTCATTGACACTCGAGTTTAACATTAACAAGGAAGTGAAATAAAAGCAGAAACCAGAAAGAAACATATTGGTGAAGGTTTGACGAAAATCTGTCAAAGGATAAGAAAGTTATGATCTTCTAAAATCTTAATTTTGTGATGTCACGTGCGAGGTGCTTTTCCATATTTTGTGTGCTGTATGCTTCCATAAATCGCTCTTTTCTGTTTTTGACGAAGGATTTTTTTTCACAGACTCGACACAGAGGTTTGTGTGTTAAAATGAGATTCTAATGATGTATCAAATGCGCAAGTAAAACAGGTAAAAGGATGTGTATCCTCTTGAGGAAATCAACATTTAAACAAAAATAGTACACAACATGTTGGCAAGCATCTCGCAAATGACGCCACAAAACTAAAAACTTTGAACAAACGTAGCTTTCTTATGCTTTGATCAAACCTTTCATCAAACCTTCACTAATATGTTTCTGATTTCAGGGTGGACAATCCATTCAAGTGAAATAAGAAGGTACATATCGAATTGTCTGTCAAAATGTTAATGTTCTTGTAGAGAAATTTGAAAATGAAGCACTCTTGAATGTATGAAACTGATGCCCTTGATAGTGTCATTCTGCTAGAAGAATCTATGTGATTGACTTGTGCAAGTATTACATTACAGTCATTGGATTTGTCAATGTGTCAATTTTCTTTCAGCAAGAAGGCACTGATTTATCACTGCAGTGGATGTGGTGCATTCAGCCTTCAGAGATTGGGCAAGGTGACTTTCAAGGAAAAGTAAGTAGGGTGGCTTCATTTTAACCTTTTTATGCTCTGTGTTCTTCCCCACCCCCTCTTTTTTCCCCGTCTCCTTATCCATGTCTGTCTTTGTATAATTGATTTCATGTTTGGTGATTTTGAAAACTGTTATTTTGCTTTTTTGCAGTAATTCAAATCCCTTCTTCCAGCCTGCCACTGGTCCCACAGTAGACAGACATTGTGAGCACTGCGGCTCACCATTCCATGTAAGTATGATTTAACAGTATACTACAGAGAGAGAAAGAGAGAGAGAGAGAGAGAGAGAGAGAGAGAGAGAGAGAGAGAGAGAGAGAGGAAGAGAAAGGGAGGGGGAAGAGAGAGAGAGAGAGAGAGAGAGAGAGAGAGAGAGAGAGAGAGAGAGATAGAGAGAGAGAAAGAGGAAGAGAGATTGAGAGAGAGAGAGAGAGGGGAAGAAAGATTGAGAGAGAGGGAGAGAGAGAGAGAGGGGGGGGGGGGGGATAGGAAGAAAGGAATGGGGAGGGAGGGAGAAGCAGAAGAATATAAAGTGAGATTTAAAGAGTAGCCTTTGGAAACTTTAAGAAATAGGCCTCTCATGATATAAGTAGATTCAAGTACTAGATTGATATATGTATTGGTCAAAGTTTTAAAGCACAACTAAAACAACTAATTATCCCAAAGGTGAGCAACAGGGAGAGTTCTTGTGCACTGTGTTATGATTCATTAATAATCAATGAAATCTGGACAAGACTAAATATATCAGGGTATTGAAAACAAATCTGGACCGGACTATTCAGCATTGACTCATTTCCTTAAAAACAATTCAGAAAGCCCCTTGTGGCATTTTTTGGCTTTGAAAGGAATGTCTTCCCATTTGATGGGATCATACAGGACACTCTAAAAACAATGTGAGAACATATTTGCATGGAATCATTGTTTCCTGCTACTTTAAATTTGCTCCATTCAGGTTGGGGGGCCAATCTGGGTGGACCCCATCCACGACACGGACTTTGTGCGTCGTCTGATCGCACACATTGACACCCACCCAGAGAGGTTCAAGTACCGTGACAGGATGAAGGGCATGATGACGGTAGTCAGTGAGGTGAGGATGGAGACATTAAAGGCTCGCAAGTGACCTCACAAAATTTAATAAAAGCTATAAACTTCTTATCCTTTGACAGATTTTTGTCAAGCATTCACTAATATGTTGTTTGCCTTTTTTAGCTATGATTAAAACCAATTTACTTTTGGGTGGACTTCTATAGGTTTTATCGGTTCAACAGATGTATGAGAAGCCAATTGAGTTTTTCTGGCTTGGTAATGAGAGAGAACATGCAAGACAGGATTGGTTACCATTGACAACCAGCAATTTTTTTTATCACTTTCATTTCCTCATCAATTGCAATGAGTACAAATGAACTGATCAGTTTCAGGTCAAATGCCAATAAACTTGGTTAAGAATTCCTCATTTGTGCCATTTGCTCTGGCATAGCCCAAAATTATAATCATCATTGCATGTAATTTGCATTAATATCAAGTATATTGAATGGATTTGAATTGACTTCACCTCCTCCCGCACCACTCTAATATGCAGGAATTGACCGACTGCCCACTGTACTACCTGACTAGCCAGCTGTGTCACATCGTCCACTGCGAGTGTCCATCTCAAGAGAAAGTCCGTTCGGCTCTCCTCAATGCCGGATACCGCGTCTCCATCTCACATGCGTCTGCTGAGGCCATCAAGACGGATGCTCCTGCGGGTGTCATCTGGGACATTCTACGAGCATGGGTAGGCTTATTGATGTGGTCAATTACAAATGATTGGCGTCTTCATTTACATCTCATTAACACGATAATAGATGCATCAAATGAAAGAGCATTACGAGTGTATGCGCAAGGTGAATCCATTTTTGTTGTTTCACTGATGTTTATCACCTTCATAATCATTCTTCATAGTGAAATGAATACGGATTAATCATTAAATCTTCAAATTGGCAAAGTGCTAGACAGGTTTAAATCAATATTTGCTTTAATAATTGGCACAATAATTGCTGCAAAATTGTATTTCTTTATTTATGTCAATTTACAATGAAATGTATGCTTCTGCTTAGTTACATGATAGAAAATGTTTCTCTTGCATGATGATCACTGAAATGTACGTTTTTGATGTATGATAGCAATCTGATTTTAACAACATAGTGTTGCCAATTTGAGAGCCAAACAGTGATTAGGTTTGCTTTATCGAGAAGGCTGTGGTAGTGACTGAGTTCCCTCCTTCTCCCTGCAGGTGAAAGAGCACCCCGTCAGCCAGAAGCGGCTGACCCCAAACAGCCCCGCCACAGCCATCCTGCAGAAGGAACCCAGCATCCAGGTCAACTTTGACCCCCACCCCGACGCCATCCCCAAGTCTCGGCAGCTCGTCAGGTTCCCCGAGAACCCACAGGCCAACTGGGGGCCGAGGGCTAGGGCTAAGATGATGTGAGTTTTATTGAGCGGACTTTGTTTTCTTTAACTCATCGTTAACTTAGTTCCTATTATTGCGGGCTGGCTTTCCTCCAATCAAATACAAATACAAACTATTAGTAGAAGTGTTATTTTTGCCTAACTATTATATCACATAGAGTTCATTTAATTGTTTCTGTCAATCCTTCTGTCATATTGGGGGGGATTATACTTCTGATAGAAAAATGTAGGTATAGTCAGAGCTGGTCTCCTCTATCCATTACTTGAATGATAATGTGAGCCTTATATTTCGAAATATTATCTAATTATCAAATTGTCATGATTATCAATGTTATGTTGTTGTTCAGTGTACTCAGGGCACCAAGGGAGAACAGTGCTTTGATGGGGATAGCCTGGTAAAAGAAGACGGAATGAATAAATAAAGTTGTTGTTGTCATTCGCAGGGCAACCAATGAGAGCCTTGACGAGAAGAGGAAGCGACTTCAAGGGAAGAGATCCAAGAGGAAACAGGGGGACGCCCTCGGCCAGGATAACAAGCAGGTACGGAGAGAAACAATTCCCTACAGAGTCCCGAAGTGGTGTCATCATATCCATTGTTATGCAGGTCGCTGGTTCTAACCAACTCAACATGAGACTTCCACTGGTCTGACATTGTCTAGCGGGCCAATGTCGGGCACTCCCAAAGAGAGTCCCCGCTATGATCAATGATGCTTGCTCTACTCATGTAGTTTAGAACCAGTTGTCTTGACAATATGGCCATATGACGTCACACTTCGGTACTCTATACGCCATATAGGGTGAAGGCACCCCATAATGCAATGCTTGGCGATATCGGGAATTATTTTGCAGCCATTATTTTTCCAGTCTCATACACTAGGAGACTAGAACGCAAATCCTCTCATGTGCGCATTCTGGAATACCAGTTTTCCTAGCTTGCTTATTTGCATAAATTTCAATAAAGCTAGGAGAAAACATAGGAGATGATTTAGGAGGAGAGTAAGGAGAGATTTTGGAATACCATTTAGAAGAAAACCTAGAGTAAGGTTAACATTTGAGAATACCACCCCAAATCACATTGACATTTGTGTACAGCTGTTACACAATATCGTATGAAATTTGCCCCTTGTGTCTTTTTGTACTTACACCACATGCGAAACCATGTCTTGCATGAGTTCTGGGTTCCACTGATTTGGATATATTAATGATAGTTATCCCATTAACCTTTATTTTTGAGGAATATTCAAACATGAGAAGTAGAAATCTCTGATCTGCGTCATCAAGGCATGTGTGCACGAGTACGGTAATCAGTGTTGTAGTCCATACTCGAGACCGATACTCAAGACCACTTTATTTATAAAGTAGATTGGCTGTTTCCATTTAAAGGAACAGTTTTTGGGAAGCTAATAAATGCTGAAAGTTTGTTTGATATTTTTTAACCCTGTTCGTGTACCTTGCAGATGAAGAGTGATGCCATGGAAACAGAAGAATCCAAAGCAGAGTCTGAGGATACAGCAACCAGATGACCCAGCGCATCCAATTGTCTTCCATCAGACAGACTTTGCAGAGAATATGTGAAGACGCCATCACGCTTCATTAGCTCTCCACCAACGTACGTTAGCCCCCAAGAGGGCTATTAAAAACTTGACAAGCCACATTCCCATGTGTTTCAAGTCGATCCAAGAGTTGCAATGTCTTTTCTGCCAGAGGCATCATGAATAATTAATGACGCTGATTGCAGTTGATCGTGGATTGACAGATGTGCTGCACATTTATTATCTCATACACACAGATATGTTGGTCCCTATTTGTTAAAAAGTGAAAGGCTATTCAAAGGATTGTTACAAGAATAGTAATACTTGCAGACCACTTTCAATATGTATGCAAATGAAATGCACTTCATTAAAACAAGATGTTACTATTGGTAACCCCAAAGCTTGTCCGAGGTTTGTCCAAGTAGCAACAACTAATAGATTCAGAGTGCGTTCCACACATTCACTCTGAATTAAAGATACATGTGACTGTAATACCTTATTGCTTCAAATTTCTGGTAAAAGTTGTGAATACATTACGAAAATGGCTTATTAAGGAAATGTCACAAAGTCTGCACCCCAAAAACTTGTCGACCCTTAACTTATGTTTAAATGTCGGCTGTATTTGAGTTGCACTGTTTTGTTTTTTTATTTTTGAGAAGTGTCAGATGCTTTTTTGAGACCAAGTACAGGTGTAGTTTTATTTGCCTATAGAGAAACTCATGCTACCGGTACTTCATTTCTATATTCCCTTCTAAGTCAAACAATATGTGATTTGACATGTTCAAATCAAGTTTATGAGAAGATCATTGTTTCATTTTAAAAATCATGGCGGCAAAAAGAGGAGAAAAGAGAGTTTTATCTACACTGTTTGTAAAATTATGAAAGCATTTGATTTACTGAATCCCTGTAGTGACAAGTTCCTGCATTTGTCATATTTTCTACAATAAAACAATTGTATGTGTTTCATTCATACTTCATCTTTTAAAGGCATAATACGCCTCAAGAGTTTTCACAGCACATCATTTGTGTAGTCCTTAGAATAACTGTATGGTTATTCTCTCGGAGTAGCTGCTCAGATAGGAGTCAGAAAGAGAGAAGATAGAGTGGAGAGAGTGAGAATATAAGAAGGGAGAATAAGAGGCAAGTTCAGAGAGTGATGATTTCCTTCATGATTTGTCTTATTCTTTACTTAACCCTAATGCTCCAGGGGGAGGGGGGGGGGGGGGGGGCATTTTTGTTGGTACTTCTTAACGCCTCGTTATTTCAAAACGAAATTTCATGACTTTTTTCTCTGATCCTTCCCGCACATTTTGTTACCCAATTTGTGGCGATCGGACCTACCGTGCGGGTGTCAGATTACGTTTACCGAACACATGCTACTGAAATTTCAGTTACAGTTATGATTATGATTTCTCTAATTACGTGTATCAGAGATTTTAGAGGTAATGGAACATTTTTTATACATGTACCATGTTACAATGGACAGGCCGATATGTACAAGTATTTTTCTGTATGTAATAAAAAGCTTGTCTTTTACAAGATAGTGGAAGATTTTTTTTTCAAATACACTGTATCTGTTGTCAATTGTCTATTCTTAAATGTGCATGTGGGTGTGTCTGTAGGTGTGAATACGTGTAACAAGTTGGTTTGAATGAAAGAAATCTTAAGAGGAAGAGTGGTTAAGTTGAAGGAAGAGGTGACATGTAAAGGAGTTTTTGAAAATCTTGATCATTAGCCCAGAAACCAAGCATTGCTACGGTCACTTTTGCACTGAATTTGTCCAGAGCAGTCTGTATGCACAATATCTGTGGGCACTCTGTACAGTTGTTTTTAAAGGGTTACTAAATTCGAAAAACAAGTTCCCACTAATCTATGTAAAATCATCCACTAAAAACAAATTTCACATTTGTTTGTACATGATGTCCATGTTCATGTGTAGTGAGAAATGTTTCATTTAGAGGGTTACTAAATTGGAAAAATAATTTCTCACTAATACATGTACGTGTATAATTATGCACTGGAAATGGATTTCACATTCGTTTGCCGCAATAAAGTCTCATTTTGACGAAAATTTGAAAAAACGCACGCCTCCAGTGACGTCAGAGAAGTCAAAATGCCATAGATTGAACAGAAGTCAACAATAGACCATTTTTGTAATGTATTCGCAACTTTACCCCTAACTGCGTAGTAACGCGTTATTGCATTATTCATCTTGTCATTCAGATTCAGTGACGTCACTGGAGGTGTGCTTTTTTTTTCAAATTTTCGTCAAAATGACTTTATTGCGGCAAACGAATGTGAAATCCATTTCCAGTGCATAATTATACACATACATGTACATGTATTAGTGGGAAATTATTTTTCCAATTTAGTAACCCTCTAAATGAAACATTTCTCACTACACATGAACATGGACATCATGTACAAACATGAATTATACATGTAGGCCTACTGTATTAGGGGACGTATTTTTATTTGATCATTCTCATTGCATTTTTTTCTTGGGACTAATATTTTGTGATCTACAGGTATTTTTTTTTAAGCACCCAAAATATGGAAAGACAAATGTCCTTCAAACTTTGGTCCAAATAGCTCTAAGTAGAAAAATCAGAACACATAGCTAAAAAGTTCAAAGGAAGTAGGGTAACTGATTAATGAGTTAGAATATCAAGGGATCGCATGGCCATTGATAGTTGTGAGGGCAGAGCTCACTTACTTTAGTACTTATTTAGCATGTTTTGATATCTGAAATTTGTCTTTTCCAAAAAACTGATTGCTCTGTTATTACATGTACCAAGTAAATATGTTGTGCATGTAACGTGTTTTTGCATACATTAATATCAAAGTCCTTGATTTACCAAAACGTTATACATGTACATGTAAATGTCATTAAAAGAAATCATTTGATGTTAATGATTTCTTTTGTGGAAATTCCAGACATCAAACCATGCAAATTAATAAGGAGCCTATGAAATCACAGCTACATTGTACATGTAGACGAGTTGCCAATTGGCATCCACAATTTTGTTATTTTTTGTTTCTTGTTTGTTGTTTCTCAGATTTGTCTACTTTTTAGAGCAACAAATTTGCAGCTTAAAAAGGGAATGCAAACACACCACTGGAATTTCTCCCTCGCTCTCTACACAGCCTTCCACCCACTTTTCCTCTTAACATGCAAATCAACATCAACACCACCACAAATGAAGAAATGAATACGCAACACCCAATAGGATTGTTTGTTGTGTTCTGTATTATACACATCTAAATACAGACATATCCATTGCGAAATGGAAGCGGTCCAGTTGAGTTTGTGATAGCCGAAGTGATGATCAGTCCTGCGTGATTATCCAGTAAAATAGATTCTGTCGAGATGGGAGTGAGAGCCATACACCAATGATGCATCAACGTGGTGTTTCATTGGGTCCTGTATGGGCTAGCTGGGGTCCGATGGATGGGGCCGTCTAAGCGCGCAGGATCCTGTCCTTCCACTTCTGGAGGGGGCCGTGTTCGGGGTGGTACTGCACGCCCACTCCGTCCAGGGTCAGCTTGCCCTCGCTGCGCATGGTCTCATACGCCTCCTTCTTCCACTTGGTGAAGCCCCACTTGTTGGAGATGAAGATCTGCAAGTACGGATGTACAAAAAAGTTGAGCGCATATTATTGCTGAACATGTTTCCATCTTGGGTACCATATTTCAAATTTGATCCTGAAATACTTTACCCGACCAAATGCCCTACATTTTCTTTGAAAATTGTTTCTAATTCAATTTAATTCATGACAAGTAGTTCTTTACCACAGAGAAATCTGCAAATAATGGGTAACCGTACATGTATAAACTGGAACCAAAAATGGTTAATTTGGCCGAAATTTAAAGTTTAGGCAATGTGCGTTGAAATGGCTAAGAAATATATCAGCTGGTGGTTTGGGGAGGAATTGAAGTTCACCACAATATCCATTGAATCTTATTAACGCGAGTCTGAGAATAACTCAAATCACGTCTTACAGACTTGATTTCATCTCAGGGATAACTTCAAAAATTCACATGTGCTTTGCAACTCCATTAAACCTAGATACAAAGACAAATCCTCTGGACCTCTTTCTGACATAAATGTAAGAACATACAATACCATATTCTTGTGATCACACCTGGACAAGGTAAAAAGTGTTTAACAGAATATGTTGCCTATAATATTCATTGCAATTTACAGCCATCCTAATACCATGTTAACTCTTTTCTTCCTTAGTCCCACAGGCAATACATTGTGTTGTAACTGACAATGGATTCTAAATGGATGGTACTGTGAGAGAGGGTAAATGGACTTTGGCATTGCTCTGTTCACTACACAATCAATGATAATTTGAAACAATAGTGGGCCTTAAAGGGTTAAACCCCCATACAGGCTTACCTTCTGGCGTCCAGGGAACTTGAACTTGGCCCTGCGGAGAGCCTCAAAGGCGTTGGCCTTGTTGCTCTCCTTGGTCCTGACGGACATGATGGTCTGGCCGATGTGCACACGGGCCACGGTGCCCTGGGGCTTGCCAAAGGCACCACGCATCCCAGTCTGGAGCCTGCATGTACACACAAACACAAATGGTAGACTCGTGTTACTCCCTGTGAAGCATGAAATCATTGCTTGTTACCACTGTGGAGAGGAGTGAAAACATTAATGGGGCTCAGGGCGATATAGCCCAGGCTACAACACGAAAGAGGGCACTGTGAAAAAATATTTTCCTCAATAATGGTAGAAATTGAAACTTTCAAGATGTTATCATTTAGCAGGTTCTTACTTGTAATAGCATAATCTTGGTAAGTTAGCAACAGTAATTATGTTCTACAGTTTGCGTAAAAAAATTATGTCTTGTGTGTTTGTTTGGAAGGATAGCTTTCCTCTCAGAATGGTAGCGCACTGGACGCGAAACACACACAGCATTTCAATTAGATGAATTCAACTGTGCAGTCTAATTTGTATGCCTCGCCTTTCCTACAAACACTGGGGTACAGCTTACTCTCGATACAACGAGCATGGATATAACGAGGTTTCGTTATAACGAGGGAAATATCTCGGGTCCAAAATTGTCTACATGCAAACCTATGGTGCACTACGCCGCTTACAACGAGCACGGTTATAACGAGATTTCGTTATAACGAGCTTTTCATGTTGACCCCAAGACAAAGAAAAACATAACAATTGTGTCTGTTACAACGAGGAACGAAAAATTGAGGGCGAGCGGGCTGAAAGAAATCTTCTTACACACGTATTGCTTAATTGGCAACGCGTGGAGCTCGGAGCCAGACACACACCTCGTAAAACACTGTACACACAACGCGAGCATGTACTCCTTCGCATAGCTTATGTACATTGAAAGCACATGTATTGCATCGGCAACGCATGGAGCCTCGTAATACACTGTACACACAACGCAAGCATGTACTCCTTCGCATAGCGTACGCACATGTACATTGAAAGCACATGTCTTGCATCGGCAACGCATGGAGCCTCGTAATACACTGTACACACAACGCAAGCATGTACTCCTTCGCATAGCGTACGCACATGTACATTGAAAGCACATGTATTGCATCGGCAACGCATGGAGTGAGACACACACCTCGTAATACACTGTACACCCACAACGCAAGCATGTACTCCTTCGCATAGCGTACGTACATGTACTGTACATTGAAAGCACATGTATTGCATCGGCAACGCATGGAGTGAGACACACACCTCGTAATACACTGTACACCCACAACGCAAGCATGTACTCCTTCGCATAGCGTACGTACATGTACTGTACATTGAAAGCACATGTATTGCATCGGCAACGCATGGAGTCAGACACACGTGTCTCGTAATACACTGCACACATACGGGAGCATACTCCTTCGCACAGCGTACGTACATTGAAAGCATGTGGTTTGAAAGTCAGATTTATGTCATGTAACGCAATTAGCTATTTAAACGGCGACAGTATATCGAGGTCGGATGATGTGTTGAGCGAAAATATATCGTCTTTTCCATTTGAAAACGCATGTTTCCAATCCCCCTTTTCCCGTTTGATAACGCATGTTTCCGAGGCAGCTATATAGATATCAAAACATAGTAAAACACAAAGAACACACAAGCACACATATTTCAATGTTTTTTTATTGTTTTTTATGCTGTTTGGATATAACGAGGTTTCGTTATAACGAGGAAAAAGCTCTGGTCCCGACGACCTCGTTATATCGAGAGTAAGCTGTATTGCCATAATCTCATACCAACACTTCCTTGGCCTTTACCTTGAAAATGTGCAATTTAGTTTTAGACCTTAGCTTCTGATACATACACTACTCGGATGAAATTTACGTTCATCTTAAACATGTCTTGCACAAAAAAAGCAAAAATATTTGTATCATGTTCGATTATAAATTCTGTGGAATTCTTTAGAGTTTTCCAACTCTGGAAAATGTCCAGAGTTGAAAGCCCGCTCTCACCTATCAGCTCCAGCGCACGACAACATTTTGTTGATGCGGACAACGTGGAAGGGGTGGGGCCGGATGCGGATGTGGAAGGCGTCCTTCCCACAATGCTTCACCATGTACTTGTTGGCACAGATGCGGCCAGCCTCGAGGGCCTCGGAGGAGAGCTGCTCCCACTCATCGGACACCAGGTGGATGCACAGGGGGAACTCGTCGGCCAGCGCCTTCTTGCGACCCAAGTCGTAGATACGAATCTTAGGATCTGAGGTTCAAAGAAAAAGCAATATGCTGATATAACAGCTCACAAAAGTCATATTTATCTTAAGATCTGGGTCGTATCTTATAAAGAGTTTGATTGATCAGACTCTAGACAGAGGCAACTCGTTGGCCAGACTCTACCGCAAGTCCAATCTCAACGTGCAGTTACGATTGCTTTCAATTGTAAGATCGTTATGATTAACCATAATGCTCTTTAAGGCTGGGCCCAGGATTTAAAATCAAATGACACAGTAGAATTATCAAAGGGTTCAATTGGTGAAGCAGATTAATACGAGCATAGGATAAAACAAGTTTGTGTACAGCAGGGATAGTTTGATCACATTACATGTACAGACATGAATTCTTGGCTTAAAATGATGATGAACAAAATTATTTGTACACTTTACCCTCTTTCAATCTCAACATGCATGGGTCCATTAATGGGGTTGTCAGTCAACATGAAACACTGGTCAAAACATGTCTGATCATAATATCAATGACCACAAAATTATTACAAATAATGACTTAAGTCGCTTTCTATGTGGTCTGAAGATGAAGAATAAGACATTAAAAATTGAAAAACTTAAAAAACCTAAAGGCAGCCATAAACAGAAAAGAATCTCCTTTTTCCAAAAAAAGGCATCTTGAATAATTTGTTGTACTAAAATGGCCGTGATGTTGCAAAAACACACAGGTAAATCGAACAATTTTCTCACCTGGGACACCACGGCAGAACCGGGACTTGGGGTATGGCTTGTTTTTGCAGTAACGATAACTGTTCAAGAAAAATAATGGCAACTTTTTTTTTAATACATGTACATATCAACATTGATATAGTTTCAACTTTGAAATTAACAAGAAGTCATTGAAGTTTGAACAGTGCCGAAACGTTTGGGAGAGGGTTTGGCAGCAACTCGTTTCAACTGGTAGCATATCGAGAAAATTTAAATAAAAATTGTTGAAATGTTTCTTCATCACAAACTCAATTTAAACGACCACGCCTGCGACCATGTAACAAATGGGCATGGGCGAGACCCTAGATCTAGGCCTTTTCAGTGCAATGCCGATGGAGCATGCAAATTGTTTTCACTTGATTATCTACAGTATTTTGGCCGAACAACTGCCATTTTCATACCAATTGGCAATTCAGTCACATAATCACTGATGATCATGTCATGAGAATTTGATATTTTCTTGACATGACTGCATCCCGCCCTTGCATATATCGCTGTTGTCGCCACACATTATTGAAAAGGCCAGTTGAAACTGAACTTCCCAGTAGACACGCAATACTGCATACGCCATATATTTCACGGGGGTTTATTTTCGTGAATCCAACATCACGCGAAAACAGGAATAAGACATGCATGAGCACAGTAATAGAACTAGTACTCCACGATCACGTATACAACCATTTGCGAAATTGTCTAGAAGTCCTGATTTGCGACAAATTAGCCTCACGAAATATATGGCACATACAGAATGAAACTCAAAATTTCAATGGAACTAGAGTATAGACAGTAGACTTGTTGCTACTTGCATTGATAGGGACGCCCATGTGTCACTAGATGGCGCTTCGCACGTAAGTGCAAAAACGGAATGGCAAAATGGTGCGCGCAATTTGTGAGATGCGTGATCTGTTCGGGTAGCGGAATTCCGATGTAGAATATAATCAAAGTAAATTTATGGGTTGAGATTTTCAGCTCGACAACCCTGTGAGTTCTTCTTTCATATGCAACAAAAAGTTTTGGGAAAGCTGCGATGACCGAGCGAGATCGAAGCATTTTGCGGTAAGTTTTTGTAAATCCACTTCACTTTTTCGTGAATTATGGTGAAAACGAAAATGTTCCGTTATGAGGATCAATTCGAAACAAGAATAGTGTCAAGAGTAAATACTGAGCTTTTATTTGGCTTTTGATTTATAACGTTTTACAAAGGCGCAGTTGTGCCGCAAAAGGGTTTTATGAGCCCATGTTTAGATCTATGAATATGCGGTGTTGATAAATGTTATGAAATTCCGGAGGGGGCAACGACAATCGTCGCGCAATTCTAAGCCTCGCTTGTCGGCTGCTATGATAGCTCCGGGTAGCCGCGCGTGGCCGCCACCGTCGGCTAAGCTAAGCCGAGCCGGTCGGATCGGCGCTATATATAGCTGACCGCGATGCGTGGCTTGCGCGGACATGGCGTCCCGCACACGCGCGCACTATACTACATGTATATCGGAACATGTATCGGCCGTGCTGTGCCGTTCGCATGCGCCGACCGCACGCTCGCAGAAAGTCCGATTGGCAATTGAATATGCATGCATGCCTGACGGAACAATAGGCTGGCTGATCCCGTGCGGATTCAGCAACCCACCGGAATATACGCTAAGCGAGTACCGGTAGATCGTTAATTAATATTATAACGTGAATTTTGTGTACAGTGTAGACGCAATATCTGTGACTCGGAGACGATGCTAAAATCTTGTTTAAATAAATACTTTTCTTGTTATTTTGCCAAAATTAATGATTTCTATGGATTATCAATATTGCAAACAAGCATATATGGTGAGCATTTGTATTTTGGAGTTGTTTTAATATTTTGTGGGCGTCCCTAGCATTGAAAGAGAATGTGATATGCCTCCAAAATATCCTACATTAAATATCAATCAAAATTAACGTATTTATTTGTATTCAGTTAATCCTGATCCTCTGACGGTCTAGTTAAAGATCATGGCCGGTTTGAGACACCCACATCATAAGTTGCAATACTAAGTAAAGGCAGTAATGCAGGCACAGCTCCAGCGAGCACTGCACTGCACTATACGACCTATGCAAGTAGGAGTCCCGTAATGCTGAACAATACGTACCATCTCGCTGGTCGTCGCCCCATTTTTCAGTATCTGTGTAAAAATGAAAATAACAATTCACGTTATTTCACATTACTTTGTAAAGCTATGTATCATTCATATCACCTATTTCATGAAAACAAATTTGATTGGAAGATTGGTGTGATTATAGAGGATTTTTAATTTGGAGTTCAATTAGTTACATGTACCTTGGTGGTGAGACGAGCTCACGAAAAGACCGAGATAGCGGTTCAATTAGAAACATTCTTTAAATAACACATTTTTATTTGTATTAAAAATTGTCCTGCTTAAAAATAGAATTAAAATAATTTACCTTGCATATAATTAATTTTATATCGATACAAAATTGCAGATTAATGTACTGCTAATTTCTCCCCAAATAAGCTGTAGCAAATAAAGACCACTCATACAATTGGTAAAATTACTGCTAATTCGAGGCTACGCTCAATAATGGCAGATTATTGTACGGTAGCCGTTAAATTTATCACAACAATGCGGAAACTCACTTTTACCCATGGATGAGAAACGATAAAAAGATTAAAAAAAATATGTACAGGCACATAAATCAATATAGAATAATGCATATACATCAAGTAAATACTAGAGGATATATTAAGTTGAAATTATATTCATAGAGGCCTACCAGATAGTTACTCATAATGGAGATAGTGAAAACATGATACTTAAAAGTTATTTTTTACTATGTTTTTAAGAATTATTATAAAAAGCTTCCCAAAAGGACTTCGGAACACCACCTAGGATACAGTTTAAGACCCAATAACTTTTTTTCAGAAAGTAGCTCGACTTTAACCACCCATTTTTTTTATTTTTATTTTTTTTATAATAGAAGCTGCTACTTGTGCCGCAGAGCTTGTAGAACGTGTCAAACATATTATTTCTCTCTACCTTCAGGTCATGTCATGCTTGAATACTTCGCACACTCAGCTTGCTCGTTTACGCGTATTCACCTCGAGTTTTGGCTTCTATTTGTTAAGATGTGAACAAAATCTCTATCTTTTTAACTGCGTTCATCAGGCGGTTAGGGCGTTTATTTCATGATTTTGCTTGTTATCTCAACAGTTCTCCACGGATGATGTACATATTATGCTACATATAGAATAAAACATTACCAATCCAGCGCGATAACATCTGCTGCGCTACTGGGAGACAAGCTGTTGTATTTTTACTAAAATAAGTTTGAAGAAATTCAAACATGGATTTTGAACTTGAAGAAGACAAGATGTAAGTATTATGATAAATTGTGTCTGACTCTGGTTCTCAACTCCTCCTTTTCTGAGAGTGAGAATGAGTGATGCTGATTGATGCTGGACAATGTCAATCAAAATGGCAATGCTAATTAATTATGGCAATGCCATCCAAATAAAATGGCAAATAACAACAATGAAAATTGAATGAAATGCCAATGTCCAGTAATGCCAATATCAATGCCAATGATTTCTGTGATAACTTGATACATTTCAAAGACCCTGTGTCCCATTTGATTTGGCTTTGCATCCCGTACAATAGGAGTCTGAGACCATCCTACTATTAATTTTATGAGTTTTAACCCGGCCTCTATCTAGAGTAGTTTTTAGGTAAAAAACCTATGTAGGCCTACACGTATGTGAAATGAAAATTTCATCTCGACTAATTCTTGACAAATTTGGTATCAATTGAAAGATCTAGGAAAGACAAGTGCAGTAGTTTTTGAATTTTTCAAATCGGATTGTTATTGAAGAAATTAGGCTACAGCATTTTAAAAATCGCAAAAAAATGCTTTTTTTTTGGTAACCGAAATTGTACAGTATATCAATAGGACATAGAAAAATGTTGTGACAATCAGT
Source organism: Arbacia lixula (assembly GCA_963669155.1). Classification (NCBI taxonomy): domain Eukaryota; kingdom Metazoa; phylum Echinodermata; class Echinoidea; order Arbacioida; family Arbaciidae; genus Arbacia; species Arbacia lixula. The sequence continues at coordinate 24,704,803 of OZ022579.1, read as the reverse complement.
AGATCTCATCCAAACTTAGAAATGACATCATAATTCATATGTTAACGCCACGGGTTAAGCCACAAAGCTACTCAGCCGCTGCTGGCATAGACCGCCGCTGCTTCGCGGCGCGGTGGAGCTCCCGGGCCGGGTTAGCTAACGTGTACACAATAGTACTGACATGGAAATTAGTGGAGTTAAAAAAAAGTATTGTGCAACGATAAATTTGAATCAAGATTCTAAAATGTGTTAAGTATAGTTATAATCAATATATCATTTAAATAAATGTTATCACTTTCCTTCATGAAATATAATCACAACTCCAGAGTCCAATGACCAAATATTATCATCATTGTACTGGCTTGTGTAGAACAACTACCAGTAATCGTTTTGACATTTTTTTTTTGCACACAGTAGTTTGTGGTCTCACGTCTTCGCTGATACCTTCTGTTTGCATATTGGCATTAAAATACGAGAACAGTGAAAGCTTTTGTTAGGGTAGCCCCCCTCCCGTCACAACATCAACCCTGGTACAAAACGTAAAGCGATTTTGGGACAGTTTTGCGAGCGCGCGCACGGAGATTTCACATACCTATCTAAACCCTAACCCTGACCTTTACCTTCAACCTAAGTTGTCCTAACCCTGACCTTAACTCCAACCGTAGACAAAATTGTTGCTTAATTCATCCAAAAAAAGTGATTTCTAGGTCACTTTCTGCCGACGACAATCAGTATTGCAGCATTCCCATTCATGCCATTGCATGCATTAGGACTACATTTGCGATACTGCCTGGTCCCCTATTGTACGGCTTTGGCTTTGTTGACTTTGGAATTTGCAAAATTAAAAGTCATGAAGGAATCACCAGTCCCTGGCCTTGCCCTTGGCACATATGAAATTATACAGCCATACACATAGCTTTGCCTTAACAAACATTTTCAGGAAAAGTGAAAAAACTGATTATGTTAGAACTGCAGCGAGCATAGTCTACACTGCAGACTACATTTCATGACCGCATTGTCCCTCAGTGTGCAATGCGAAGAATTGCTCCCATTGAATGCATGCACTGTGGAGCAAACCATAGTGCACAGCAGTCTCCATTCTCTACTAGGCTACAGGTTTTGGACGAACAAGCCCAAAACATAAAAATCTACTGATCGTTATGATTTCGCTAAGTTCAAGAAAGAGTGTCCCATTTGCAGACCTGTCAAAAAAATAAAATGTTGTGAAAACCAGAGAAAATTGAAGGAGATACTGTACAGTATTATAACTTTCCTCCCAATAATTGAACTGGAAACTGGCTGTAAGCAAAATTATATCAATCAGACGATTTTGAGGAAGTTTTCGGATGGTTAACCGAAACCTACAGTATGCAAAATGGACACCCTGTCTTTGATTTTATTTACACTGTATTCTCATATTTTCATCATTGTCATGAAGTAGAACCTTGTCTATTATTACAGTTTGTAAACAGTGGTCAATATAAAATGTGAACAATTATTACACATACAAGTCACATTTTTTCAATACAATAAAACCTTGTATTAATTATCCTTCCAGAGGTTTGCTTGCTGGCATGCAATATTGCTAGCATATTAGCTGTCCTTTATCAATGGGGAAAGTGAGTGCATTATTGTTGCAATATTCAACTCTAGCCATGACAATTGCGCATGGGTTTGATTGCGCGCGCTCATTTTTTAACATGCGCAAGGCAGATTTGATACAGGTGAGTAAACCCCTGTTTCTCTTTAAATTCTTTTCTTTTTTTGGTTTAAATTGAACCCATTTATGTTGTCGTTGAAAGTGGTTTGTATGGATAATAATAATAATATTGGATTTCTTTTGTGGTATATCAGATATTTGCATTCATCAGCATGAATATTGCACTCGTCTTTGACTCGTGCAATATTCATACTGATGAATGCAATATCTGATATACCACTCAAGTGCATCCATATTGAATTCCATTCAAGTCACCTCCATCTCAATTTTGACAATTCTTCTCTTAACTCTTAGCCTGCCCCAATGAATAGAGCCCACTGCCACTGATCCCCAAATGTTGTGCCCGCCCCAAATTCGCCCTGTGCCAAGTTAATACAGAATCAACAAAAGCAAGAGAATTTGACCTATAGAAAATTTCTATAGGTCGAGAAATTATTGTTTGTTGGCTCTTTCAAATTTAATTGAATGCAAATACACTGTATAGCATCAAACACAAATTTGTAACATACAAATGATGCATAAAAAATGTAAAGAAATACATATGCTGTATGTGATTGATGATACTGGAAAACTTTTTTGTTATTATATAACATTTACAAAATTTCAGTGCAGCTTTCTATTATTATGATCATGTTATGTTGTAAAACTTACTTTTAGTCTGTGCACTGGCAAGGGAAGAAAAATGGGATGCTGGAACTTGCAGCGTTAGCCCGATATGTAGCTGAGCAGTTGCAAAGAGTGTTTTTGTGTATATGCAGTGAGCTTTATGTAGTTTCCTAAGAAGAATGCTGCAACATGCATGCATGTTGTTTTGCAAAAGAGTTGTAAAATGTGGTGCAATCCAGATGGAAATTCAAGCTGTAAATGCATTTTGCAAGTCATGCTATTTCCCTCCTATAATCTTGATACACACCAACAGTATTCAGAATGATGACTTGCATTTTTTGTTATTTTTGTGCTTGGAAGGACTTAGCGTACTTTAATCCTATCTTAGAATATCATAAAGCAAGCACATTTTAGGAGGTTACATAATTTCACACCTACAGTGTACATGTACAAGGTGTATTGACTGCAGTAATGTGGCTGATTTAAGACTGCACTTTACTCTTTACACTGTTTGCACAACACTCATCATAATCATGTCAGGATTTGGATAGTCGATTGCTGCCCTCTATTGGCCATTCTTGGTATAGTTCCATACATTGCCACATAGTTATTGTGTGATTTATTAACAGTCAGTTAGAGGAGTGTTTTTTTTTTTAATGGGGACACCCAGGGTGGTCACCAGAAAATCTTTTACGCGTGGCTCAAAAAAGCAGAATGTCATTTTTTGTCAGATATCTGTGCTGGACGCGTGGTACACAACTATGGAACGCGTGGCTCAAAGAAAACAAAAACAATAAGAATAATAAGACTGATACTGATTTTACGCATGGTGCAGTGAATTTACACGTGGCTCACAATCACTTTCTGGACCCGACGCGTGGTGTTTGCACCGCATGTTTTCTACACTGGGGACCACCCTGGGGACACCATACATTCATAAAGTTGTTACAAGGTACTATTTTTGTTATGTGTGCAGCTTTGTACATGCACATTGGATAATCATGAAACAAACCATGTACACATTGTCTTGACAGATGTGACAAAACCGAAGAAAAAATTGTGTCACATGCAGTACCCTGTCTTCAAAGGTGGAGTAATTTGTTTTGCATAACTAATCCATTTGAAATCATGATCGACTTGTGAGTACCAAAATTAAATTGATTATTTAATTTGTTTGAAAAGAGATCACTTGTTTCATAGATTTTGACCTGGGGAAACTGCTGAAATTTGTACACTACAGCTCAAAGGAATTTAAATAGGGAAAGGGAAAGGGAAGAAAGGGAAGGGGCCGCAGTTTTACACCATTGAAGCAGGAAACATGATGCTTTAGCCTATTAAAAAAGCATCATGTTTCATGCTGAACTGGACAAAATATACCGCGATTTAAAAGTGAGGCTCCTTCCCTTTCTTCCCTTTCAGTTTTCCTATGCCAATTCCTTTGAGCTGAAGTGTAGGTAATGATTGCAAACGTAATAAAACAAGGAAGATCAAACATCACAATGTATGATTAAAATCTGCATTCTAAATGAGGTACAAACATACATGTACACACACACAAACACACACACACACACTTGTTCGTGTTGACACACTATCAATTCTACTTTAGTGCGTTAGCTGATCGAGCGGAACATTCCATTAAACTAGTAGTGCATGTACATGAAATGCAATGAAAAGCTTTACACTTGAATGATCTTTCCATATATTTCTGTGATAAAAAATTCTTTGTTGGTTCATAATGTAATACACACTATACTATCGACATGCACAGTACACATCTACTATGTACATGTACATGTAGGTGTTTTGCATACTGTGTACTGTACTGTGGGACTAATGTACAAGTGCTACTTTTCATACATTGTAGTGGCACAGAGAAAATAGGTTTCTTTTCTTATCCCAAGGACTAGCAGATCAATATATCCCGCCCAATGAAGACAAGTTTTGCATGACAATAGCAGATCCCTCTATACTCTACCGACCATGTGTAATAATAACACCACTGCTTTTGGCAGTTCAGTTTTCCTGCCCTGAAAATATCCGCAGATTTTTGTACCTGTATTAGCTGTCATCCTACTACAATGTATGTACTTTAGGTCAAACCCTGCAGTCTTGTTTACATACATTGCAAACTTAGGGCTGCATATCATTGTAGCAAACAACATACTTTGGGGATTAGAGTACACTATTAAGGGTGTGTATTGAATAGATCTTGAGGATCTGAAAAAAAAGTTTAATCGGTACTTCATGAAGTTTGTCCTCTCTTTCTCCGGGGAATTTCATTGTATTCCTTGTTCACGGTTCAAGCTCCACCGATCAAGTACTGTTTTCTTGTAGTGGCCAAGGAGTCCTCATACAAGTATCAGTCTGAGCTGGATTTTATTTACTATAGGAACCTTGGGATATTCTTTTCAAAGGCTCTATCCACGGCTCAACAGTTTCACCAGGAGCTCCACTATTGATTTCATGTGTGAACAGTTAGCCTGTGTACTGTATTCATGCACTAGGTGGAAAGTGCAGTGAGGGGGAGGGAGAGAAACTATAAATGCTCAGTGAACAGAATCCGCAGTAATCCACCAAACTATACCAGCAGAAAGTTGTGAGCAAGTTGCAGGCAGGGTGTATATAGTTGGACCTCATGCAACCCAACCCCATGCAACATTTGTAATCATGTTTGCAGATCTATGTGCATATTGTATTTGTCTGCATCATGACTTCTGAACGATTCTGAACGGAGTGGAGTATTTGCACAGTGGAAGTGTGGGACTATTGATCATAGAGCTTGTTCATATTGTTTGAAACTTTTTGTGCACGTTGAAGCATTGATTGGCATCATTCATGTACTATATAAGAGATAGGAACATTGGAACAACGGACTGGCACTGGCAGGATCAGAGAGGCATTTGAGATTAAGTTTTGAGACTTCCTGAAACTTTGGTGGATTGAATAACTTTCTGTTGCTTTGTTTTGACATGGACGTTTTGTATTGTATGTTGATTCCTTCTGGAAATTCAATATTTGAAGAACTGTGGAGGTTGCATTAGAATGTTGACATTCTAACACGCGCTTATCTCACATCAACTGGAGTGGGGAGAAATATCACAAACTGGACATACTGTGGAATGCGTCATGGATTATCATTAGAGTCAACTTATAGTTTACTTTATTCTTGTTGATTTTCCTTCCTTGATCATTCAACTTCATGTACATGTACATTGTATATTGTACAGTGTACAAATATACAACCGAATACTTCTTTGGATAATATAGTTCAACATAATACTGGTACACCATGAACTTTTATTACCGTGTTCATTAAGCGGAGAAAAACCATCCAGAACTACTAGATATTACTGTCTGTGTGTAGATTTGCGCACGCATGTCCCTCGTCATATTCTAGTTAACATTGTGAGCACCTGATATTACCCATCATGCCTGTGGAAGTGATCAGGACGACCGATGGGTTCGCTGCATGTGAAGATAAGCTGTAAGTCATGTGATCAACAACCTCTTTACTTACTTGGTTGTGGGAGGTGAACCGAGGCGGAACATAATCAACTAGTCATGGGGACATGTTCATGTATAGAACACTCATTAAAAAGAGTAAATTGAAACCATATTAATGAGTTGAATTGAATATATATAAGTAGGAAAATCTGAAAAAAATTGGCAAAAGTTTTGTAGTAATCTAACAAGTTGTTCAGTTGGAACACATATTTACTCTTAAAAAGTAAATTGACACCATATTAATGAGTTTAATTGAATATTTTAGGAAAATCAGAAAACATTTGTAGTACTTACATGTAATCAAACAAGTTGCTGCTGCACTTTAATATATACATAAAAACAAATCTTTTTTTGAGTGTGTGTGGATTCTACTGGTACTTTCAACAGAACTTGTAACTTGACAAATGATAATACATGTGACGTACATGTATGTATGTTAATGAATATCAGCCTGAAAGAAGACATCTACAATACATGCACCAATTATTTTCTGCACAAAACAAACAAAAACAACAAAATGACACACACACACACAAGCACTCAACACCCCACATGTACACAAACACACAAAGTACACATTGGCATATTTGTCAAATGGATTTTGATGATGCAGAATCAGATGACACATGCCAATGATGAAGCTTTCTCTACTATAAACTAGTCTTTTTTCATGCAACCACTTTATATTTTACTCAGTCACAAATATAGTCTATACACAGACAATCTGCAAATTAATATTTTCTAGTTTAAAACTCCTTCACGACCAAGGTACTTTTCCAGCAAATCTGATCATTATTTGGCGTTCAAAGTGGCAATGCATTTAAAAAATTGATTGTAAAAGATAACATCTTACGTTCCATTAATTACGATTGATCAACACAAAAATACAATTTTGTAACTGTGCCAATTGAAAACTGTTTCCACCATTGCCAGTTTTAATATATTTAGTGATTGTTCAGCATTTATCCTGCTATGGAGATGAAATATTTCAATTCAGTTCAAATTCTATTCATTCAATGAAATACATGTACATGTGTACATTGAAAGTATGTGAGAATATACCAAAGACCTGACATAAATTAAAACATCGTTTGCACATACATGTACAAGGTTTCTTTCTTTCAGCCATTTAAACTTGACAGTTTAAAGCAACATAAATATACACAATCCCACAGTGTTTGTAATAATTGTACGTCTTTTGCTGGTATTATTGTCATTGTCTGTCTTTTGCCAATATTATTGATAGTCTTTGTCAGTGAAGCTGTACCTTTGGACACATTAAATAGAGTGTCCTGATGAAGGAAGATAAGGTGTGGCATGATGACTTCTGGCTGTAAATTGAGTAAATAATCTTTTTGATCACATGCTCCCTACAAATGTAGGCTGTGCATATGTTTGTTGCGAAGAGATGGATCCTGGTGTATCAGAGAGTGGATTCAGATCTCCAGGGTAAATCTACACCTTTTCAACTTCTTGCCTGGCACAGAGGAAGGTTGTCTTCTCTCTCGCATAAAAGTTCGCTGACTTCTGAACAATTGCAAACTTCATATGTTTAGAGAGTGCTGACTTTTGGTAGCAATGCTGAGGTAAAAGCCATAATGTTCTAATACAATTTGATGTATTCCAAGAATGTACTTGATGTTGTAAGCTTGCATTGATGTGATACCACTAACGATCACAGACTGAGTTTGGTCTAGTGTAGCTGATTTTGAAATATGTGAACAGTGTTTTTTTTTTTTTGTCTTGGGGGGAGGGGGGGGGGATTTATTTATTAATACTATTTAACCAGGGTAGCTCCTTCAGTGGTTGAACACTGTTAACTGTTTAACACTGACATTTAACACAACATGGTTTACATAAATACAAACAAATAACATGTACTGTACATGTACAGTTCAGTGGCAAATTATGGAATTTGCATGTTATCAATGGACAAAATTGATGAAGAAGTATCTCAAATTGAATAATTTTTCCTGTAAAACTGGTAGTGGGCATATTGTAGTGTTACCAGTTTACCAGATTGCATGCTGAAGAAAGAAATTGCATAAATACCTCAGAAAATGGAAGAAAATACACTCACATGTACAGTGTATTTAAGAACTTCATTTGCAACGTTGGATATCTGCAAACTGACTTTAAGTGGGATTATACATATTGATTGCGAGATTTTTAGTTTCATGACTTTTGTAAAAGGGCTATGCGACTTCAATTCACTTTATTCCAAAGGTTATATTACTTTTGGCTAGGTCAGAATAAGAGTTACATGTAGGATAATTCTCAGTTATGACATTTTTTTTCCCGGTCAATGTTAGGTTCAGTGTTTGGCACATGTATACAGTCCATGAAGTTTCAAAGGTTTTGATTATTTTTTTTTAATTGTTTGACTGATGATTGTACTTGTAACTTAAATATGCTGGAACCATATTCATAAAATCGTCATAGCCTAACAAGTTGATAAAAATGCATTTAGCTAAACGCAATTTAGGTGCTTGCTAGGCTTGATATTGAATATTTTGTGAATAAAGCCCCTAGGTACTGACTTTTCCAAACAGCAAATTACATGTCTTTGAGAATGGTTATTGGAAGGCTTGGTACGTCGGTGTGATCACACACACTAGGTGATACAAAGTCCACACTTACTGTGAAGTGACTTTGCTTTGAGCAAATTTAAAAACACCATTCAAACTTTACCATGGAATGAGACAATCGGTCTGCATTCTTTCCTTTCATAGCGAGTCTGTCATAAGGCTATGGAAATTTGTAATTGTGTCATAGGTATTTGGGTTTATTGTATTTTCTCCCCTCTATTTGAAATGGGGGAAAGAAGTGCTAAATGTGTGAAAAGGATCCAAAAAAAGGGAGGGAACTACATGTACATGTACATACCACCTGGGAGAATTTAAAGATAAATAGAGAGACAAGAGAGAGAGAGAGAGAGAGAGAGAGAGAGAGAGAGAGAGAGAGAGAGAGAGAGAGAGAGCTGGACAGACAGAGAGAGAGAGAGAGAGAAAGAAAGAGAGAGAAAGAGAGAGAAAGAGAGAGAGAGAGAGATTGTGAGAGATGGAAGTGAGAAAGAGAGAGAGGAAAGGAAAGAGAAAGGAACATAGATAATGAAAAATAATTAGGGAAAGAGTAAATCAGGAAGACAGAAGAGAGAGAGAGAGAGAGAGAGAGAGAGAGAGAGAGAGAGAGAGAGGGGGGGGGGGAAGGGAGAGACATCTTTTAAATGTACATTATGAATTATGCCTCGGTTACAACTGGCACATGCATTTGTCCAGGTGTGATCCTGACATTGCACAAACATCCATCATTCCCAACTAATATGGGTGGTTAATTTTTCAGTGCAAATGATACATGTATGTTACATTTGTACCAATATTTTATCAGGCAAGCTAGTAGTCTTTGCTTTATTTATGTGCGTTATTTACGTACATAGTATGTACAAATGTAGGAAATGAGGTACATGTAGATACATGTATTGAAAGAATGATATCAAAAGGTGTGAAATTAATCCATTTCAAAGAATAATAGAAGAATCAAGTTGGTAATCCATGTATTTGTCTCTTCCCCCCACCCCCAGGGGAATGGAGGCGATCCCCGGGACGGTGACCCTGCAGAAGGACAGCCAGAACCTGGTGGGGATCAGCATTGGGGGCGGGGCGCCCCTCTGCCCCTGTCTCTACATCGTGCAGGTGTTTGACAACACCCCCGCCGCCAAGAGCAAGATGCTGGCCGCGGGCGACGAGATCGTCGGGGTCAACAAGAAGTCTGTGAAGGGGAGGACCAAGGTGGAGGTGGCTCGCATGATACAGGCGCTCAAGGTATGAGGGGGCGTTTGTTGTGGTGGGGGGGGGGGGGGGGGGGCTGGTTGTATGGAGGGAAGGGCAGTTTTAATGGAAGAATTGATATTATATTTTTATATGTGGCTACATGATAAGTATGCTCAAGGTATGGGGGGGGGGTGTTTATATGGGGGAAGGGGCGTTGAATGGAGGAATTGATATTATTCATCATCATGGCCTACATGTACATGAAATGTATGCTCAAGGTTTGAGGGGGGCTTTTGTATGGGGGGGGGGGGGAGGACGTTTGCATTGAGGGGCGGCAACGTTGAATGGAGGAATAAATATTCATCATGATGGAATATATGATATGCTCAAGGTATAGTGTGAGTGGGGCATTTGTATGGGAGAGGGGGTGTATGTATGGGGGTTGGGGCATTTGTATAGAGGGGCAGGAGCTCTGAACAGAAGAATTGATATTATTCATCATACATAGCCTATATATGCTCAAGGTATGAGGAGGGTGTTTGTAAGGAGGGGGCGGCAGCTGTGGCTCAATTTATCATTATACAGGTTGTATTGCATGAAACAGGTTGTATGGTGGGTGTGTGGGGGGGGGGGGGGAGATATGTATGTAAATGTGGGGTGGGGGGCCATGTTGGAATGGATGAATGAATGACATGTATGCTATTTTTTATCATCAGAGTAATTAATGCAGGCTATTAATATAACATACATGTAACTCGTATAAAAATATAACAAATTGGTGTCTGTCAAAGTAAGATTTAGCCCGCTGATTCCAAATGAGAACTCTTCAAAAACTTGTTCTTTTCTCATACTGGGTATAATGCTTTGGGTGCTTGTTTCATGATTTCAGGCTTGAAAAATACTCCCCCCTAATTTATTGCTATCTCTAGTTGCTGTCTTTAGTTTAATATGTGAACATAACCAGCACTACAGAAAAACAGTCTCATGAAATATTTACAGAGGAAGAGGAGAGAACTCACAGTCTCACAACTATTAAAGCTACATGTATACATTGTATGGTGACTTCTTTTGGAAGGCTTGGGCAATGCATTTTTTTTTTGTCATGGTTGTAATCGTAGATCAAATTTTAGGACTTGTACTGGCTCCTGCCTCATGTAACCCGAATACACCACATATGTACATGTGATCAAGCACTAAAACGGTAGAATGTTTACTGTTGAATGCAAAATACGAGGCAATTGTATGATATTGGTATGTAGCTTTGGAATGGTATTAACTGCTGTAAAAGGTATTCCAACTACTATGAATACATAGTGTACATGTATGTTTTTTGTACTAGTATTAATCTGTCAAATATTGTGTACAGACATTGACCATGAAAATACCATTAGATACCCAACAGCTCAAACAAATTGGCATAGGGAAAGGGATAGGAAAGAAAGGGAAGGAGCCGCAGTTTTAAACCGCAGTATATTTTGTCCAGTTCAGCATGAAACACAATGCTTTAGCCTAAAGAGCACTGTTTCATGCTGAACTGGACAAACTTTACCGAGGTTTAAAACTGCGCTTCCTTCCCTTTCCCTTGCCCTGTACCAATTCCTTTGAGCTGTAGTGTATATAGCAACATCATAAGAAAATACACGGATGACGAAACAAAGGACACAATACAATAGAATATAGATGACAGAAAGAGACAACAAAAATGAAGTGATTCACTGTAACCCAAGGGCATGTAGACGCACAAGAAGAGGAAAAAAGTTAATTCAAAATTTTTTGGGGCTACATTTTGAGCACATTGATCGATTTTAAATTGTGTCTATGGGAATTTGGGGGGCTCTTTCAACATTTTCCAACACTCTTGTAAGCGTTGGGGGGGGGGGGGGGGGGCGAAATCGCCCTGAGCCCCCATTTTTTTTTTCCCTACACAAGAATGACATGAACAATACTGAGCATTGGGTAAACCCTTTCATAACCAGTGGCATGAAGATATGTAGAAATCAAATGGGATATTCAGATTTTGGCACTGTGAGGTTTAACGATTCCCCAACCTTACATTTAACCCTGCAGGGAGAGGTGATCATCAGCTACAACAGCCTGCGAGCGGACATCAAGGAGGGCAAGTCGCTGGACATTGCTCTGAAGAAGGTCAAGCATCGTATGGTGGAGAACATGAGCTCCTCCACGGCCGACGCCCTGGGACTTAGCCGCGCCATCCTTTGCAATGGTGAGGAGGATATATATTCCTTTTTTTTTCATTTTTTCTTTTAATGGTGTATAGGGTTTTTTCCCATTTCGCAGTTCATATAAGTGGAATGTTACAATTAAAGCCCTGGAGGGCATTTCATGAACGTTGTCAGCACCGACTAAATGGTCAGTGCTGACAACTTCAGTGAAATCCTCGGTTTTGATTGGCTGAGAGGCACTAGCCTCTGACTGTTACTATGGTAACTGTTGGAGAAAGACAACTTGTCAGACAAAAAATGTTGATGAAATGCCCCCCTGGTCAGGAACATATCATGCACACATATGTGCACCATCTCCACTCCCTGGGGAGTATCGGCGCTGGGTCAAGATCATGCACATTCACTTGCCAGGTACCCATTTATACTCCCGGGCGGAGAGCAGCAATGTGGATAAAGTATCTTGCTGAAGGACGCAAGTGGGGCTATAACTTTCGGTAACTCCATGTGATACATTCTTTCAGGATATGGGGTGAAGAAAGGGAAAGAAAAATTGAAAAGAGGAGAGAGCTATTTCTACTATTAAAAGCCGTGAAAGATGCATCACATGAAAGAGCATAGATTTCTGCACGTGATGAATCTATTTGGGCCATTTTTTGTGAAATGTATTACTTTTGAAGTGATTTTTCAAAGCAAAATATGGCTCTTATGATCTCTAAATCCTCAAATTGGCAACAACCTGCATCGGTTGAAATATAATTTTTCTCCTTTAATTGGCACAAATTATTGCTGTAAATTGTATGTTTTTGATGTCATGTCAATGTAAACAAAAATACTGTGGCCAATTTAAAAGCCAAATAATAATGTATATATCCCAACATAACTTTTGATGTACAGTTGATTCAAAACCATTTTTTTAGGCAATTGGTATAATAAATCATTTGTTAATAATAAATCATTTGTTAAACCCAGGGAGCAAATTACACTGGGACTCCCGGTGTGTAACAAGATAATTGCTATGAAAAATGATTTGTCCTCAGATTTTAATTGAAACCATATTTCATGGTGTTTGTCAATGACAACAGGCTTGAAGACAACATACAACTCAAATTTGAATACAAGTACATGTACATGAATAATGTAGGAAATGTATGCATGCTCCTCTTTTATGTGGCAGTAACTGCTGGAAACGGGTTTGAAAAAGTAAAAACACCAATGCAGTTTCATTGATATGTTTTTTTTTCACACATATGAGTATAGATGCAGATAAAATAAATTTGAGTTGGATAACTCAATATGTGTGTGTGTCAAGCATTAAGACTGGGTTGCAGTTGATATTTCCTACAAAATACAAACAAAAAAGGCCAATCCACATCAATGATAATGAAACAAAATAAAATAAAAGTTCTTCTCCTCATATGATGTAACTACTAAACACACCTTAGTTCAATGTGTTTGTTTTTATGATGAAAAGGAAAAAAAGCTTGTTGTGAAACGGACACCCTGAACTATGTTGTGCACTATGACACCATATTCAAAATCATGGTTAAATTTAGACCGCAAACTAAATGTAAACCATCTTTAATGGGGTGCAAAATTAATTAACTGATACTGTCACAAAATCATTGGTATTCATCACAGAATCACAACAATGGGTTATTTCCTTTATGCGCCGTAATCTCGGACAAGCTCAATATACCACAGTAATCCGGAGGAAAAAATCAATGATATTTGTTCAATAATACGGTTTCACGTTGTGTTATTTGGTGTCGCATAACATTAGTCCAAGGTTTAGTACACATATTAAGACAGGTTGTCCCTTCTGCAAGTCAAATTCATAACATTTTGTAAAAACAACGGAAAACGGAAGAAGATACTCTCTTTTGCTCTGCGAGGGCTGAATTGCCCTGATATCCCAGTCAGATTTTTCCCCACTGATTATTATGACATCAGGGTCCTGTCCTATAAAGAGATGCGATCGATTGCAACTTGACTTGCGATTGAAATCAATCGTAACTCTGTCCATTAGAGGTAGGGGATTCAAATTACCATCGAGTCAGATCAATCGCAACTCTTTCTAAGATGGGACCCAAGTTCAAAAAGCAGCACCTGCACATTATTTGATGATTTTGTTTTTCTCCTGATTGTAAATTGTATTTATTTATTTATTTGGTCCATTTAAAAGATACTTATATGGAAATTCATTTTGTTCACATGATAAAAAAATGATAAAAAATATCTAACATTGTACATTGAACATTGAACAAGCAAACTCATTTTTACAGATTAATTGACAACATCATACATGCACGGTACTAGAACAGTGAAATTAAATATAAACATTCCAAGTCAAACCGATGGGTTTACGTAAAAAGACAAATAATGACAGGTTTTGCATAAATCAAACTGGTGTTATATCATGATGTTGCAGATGTGCTAATCAAGAGGCTGGATGAGCTGAATAAGACATCCCATCTGTATAGAGGTCTGATGGACCACACCAAGAAACTGCTCAGGATCTTCTACGAGATGTCATCCACCCACAGAGGTAGGGACTGTTGTGTTGGCTTGCGTATCAGGGGGGTGTTTCACCAAGCTGTTCGTAAGTTACGAACGACTGGTGATCCCCTCTTGTGCTGAATCAGCTTCTAAATGACAAAAGAGTGGTATCTCATTTAGCAGAAGAAGGGATCACCAGTCATTCTTAACTTACGAACAGCTTGGTGAAACACCCCCCATGATCAACTATAAAGTTCTATAGTATTGGTAAATTATAAGTCGAAGGAGGACCCGCAAACCCAAGTGTATTAAAGGTTGCACTGCATTTTATTTGTTATACTTGTTATTTGTTTTATTTAAACCAAAGTATAGAATTAAGAGTACCGGTATCCAATCTTCCTTGCTCTTTCTTGCCTCCTTATCTTGTACTAGACTGTTCTGTCTCAAATGTTCCAATCTTGTATTTTGACATGTATATCATATTGTTTGTTATGCAATTTATTTTTTTCATCCAATTGTTATTCAGTATATATCTATGGAATATTCTGAAACTATTCCCTAATTTGTTTTTATGCTGTGCAAGGCCAATAACTGAACCTTGAATCTTCAATTCAATATGATTTTTCAATTCCGTTTATATCCCTCAAATTAAATCATACCAAATCAAAAGTTTGTCATTACAAATAGTGTGTACAAGCAAATAATAGTGTTGAGGAAATCATGAAAAACAAAATGCTTGTCAGAGATAAATCCTTTCAGTTATAAATTTGACGTGTACCGGTAATCACACGTTCTGAATCTTAATCTTTTGCAGCATTTGGCGATATCTTCTGTCTCATTGGGTCGAGGGAGCCCCAACCCAAAGCAAGCGACGCGTTCACAAAGTTTGGCGACGCTCATCGGAACATGGAGAAGTTTGGGATCAGGCTTCTGCGCACGGTCAAACCCGTAAGTCTGTCTGTTTAACGAGTTTGTTGTGAATCAAGGGAGAGTGGTGTGGCTCAGTTGATAGAGCGTTTGTCTCTCAAGTACAAGGCTGTGGGTTTGAGTTCCAAACAAATCCTTGCAAAGCGTTGTGTGTTTCCGGGCTGCCCCCCTTTGTAGGAAAACTTTCTTCCCTCGGACAGGGCATTGATGTGTATAGAAGAGGCCACAGATCTCTAAGATCTCGACCGTTGATAGCGCGATCGCGACGAAAATTGGCACGTACGTCACCCATGACATAATCTCCATAATTCAATTGTCATTGCACCAAAATTATTCAAATTTATTTTTAATTAATTATGCTAATTAATGCATAAAATCATAATTTGGCTGTAAATCTTTAAATATAGCCCCTAAAATGCTAGATTTCAGTCCGGACACGCTTCTTAGGATTATTATCAAATTAGGATTTTGAAAAATGGCAATATCAAATTTTTTCTTGTGTATTTTCTTGTTTTTTTAATTTCTTATGTATTTCTTTGTCTTTTCAACTTACTGTTTTTTATTGTTTTTTTCAATGGTATATTTATGAGTTGTGGCTAGATACCAAATTTGCATTGGATTTGTACATGAAATCACGTTTTTGAGCAATTTTTGGTCTGACATGCACGTACAAAATGTTACGCATCTCTTCACGTTACAAATTTATCGCGAAAAATGTAGAGGGGGGGGGGGGCTGTTTTAATCCACACAGGCTAGCTCTATGTATCTAAAATTAGGGATGACTCAAATGATGAATCTGTTTTCCTGATGATGTCTTGTAGATGCTGTCAGATCTTGGGACGTTCTTGACCAAGGCCATTCCCGACACCAAACTGACCATCAAGAAGTACGCCGATTGCAAGTTTGAATATCTGGTGAGTTCCATGTTAGTTGATTGTAACTAGCTTTAGCAACTGCTACAAGCTCAGATCTCATTCACTATGTCCATGGAAGATCGGCGTCACTTCATATTCTAAGGCACCATGCATGATGGAATGAGAGATGAAAATCACTTGGTATTTTGCGGGATGTCAAGAACATTTTGTGCAATTTTCACCCATATTTGTAACATTTCAAGAACACATAAAAATTGTACTTTTTCTTGATTCATGAAAGTACACCGTAATTTCTTTAATATCAATTACACTGTTAGCATTTTCTTTTCTTTCCATGAATGTAAAGTGTTCATGAACATATTTTTGAGAATGACCCCTATTTTTGGAAAAGTTTTTTACATTGCAACATTCGATTTAAGTAGTAAACTACCACTCTCTAGTGAATTGCATGATGTCTTTGACGCTCTACCAGTGCTTCCATTTCATGTTAGTGTAGTATAACTATATGTATGATCCCCCTCTCCTACGAGGTTTCGTGTGGCAGGGTTGTGCTGTTCTCTTGATTTTGCAACTATATTTACCACTTTTGACTATTATACTAGATGATACTTCTTTTTCTTTTTTGTTATTATCAATTTTTTTTTTGCTAGAATGATTTTTTTTTATTCACATTTACTGTTATTATCTTTATTTTTATTTTGTATGAATCATGAAAATCAATAAAACATGAAAAAAAAAATAAACAGCTTCACCCTTCTTTCTGCCCTGTAGTCGTACTGTTTGAAGGTGAAGGAGATGGACGATGAAGAGTATGCCTACGCTACTCTGGGAGAACCACTTTACAGGGTGGAAACAGGCAACTACGAGTATAGGTAAGGGTGAGGGGAGCTGTTGCGGGGCCACTAAGGTGCCTTGTCCAAACTTGTTAACCGTGCCCGCCGTGTCTTTTAGACGAAAGAATGGATGGGCCTTTATACTTCCGTCTTTCTTGAAAAGCGGTTCGAAGGTTGAAAAGACCGCAAAGGACAGTGTTCCGATAATTGTCTGTCCGGTCTATTGTTTCATTCCGCCGCATCGTATTATAGTATTTTAGTATTATAGCATGGACCCTAGTAGGGTCCATGATTATAGTGAGGAAAAGGACTGCACGCGTCTTTTGAACAAAACGAATGCTGGCGGCCGTATGGGATTATTGAGCCTTTCATAGAAGAGAACGCATGCGAGATTCCCGGATAAACTGTAACCACAGTCTTTTGTGCTTTGAACCTTTGACAAGAAGCCTTATGTACTGCAAACGTGGTATATTTGGCGTACAGATATTTTTGCAAATAGTGACAACCCTAAGCGTGTCGGGAGCCCTTATTTTCGCGGGCCCATATCCCAGGCCCAACGCACAGGCCTACGAAATGATAAACACAAGTCATAACGCATCATACTAGTATACTGACAAGAGACATACTGCACCTGTAGATAGATAACTAGTAATGAATAAAATGCTTAAAGATTGTCCGTCCCTTTTGCAAGCTTAAAATTTGAAATCGTCTATCACGATCGTAAATTGAAGAAAGTGTGATTCAAGACCATTTCTAAGAATATAGCATGTTGAAGCTTTCTGTATATGTAAAAAAATTCAGCCGTTAAATTTCAAACCGACTTTTTTCGTACCACGAAAAAAGTATTAGTCTTTGTTACAGTATATATGTGGTTATTATGCGTGTGTGAAATCCTAATTTTATGAGTAACTACCAAACTTTGGAGATGATTCCTTCCCTAGAACATTTTTTTGTTCATAATGCTTTTTATAATTTAATAAACAGGTTAATCAATAAAGCAAATATTTCGACACAAACTGCTAAGAGTCTGAGGTAAAGACTATTAATCAGACGTTGTTTACGTGCATTTTTTGAATTCTAAACTACGTATCAGTTTTAAATTGTGAATATAGAGCTTGCTAACACTTCTCTATATGTTTTGCCAATGTTTCGATGGTTTTGTGGTGATCTGAAAAAGGGACTGGCTGTCTTTAAGATTACAGCGCATACGAGTAGTGTATGATGTAGGCAGCTTATTTGAAGCGTGTTGGAGCTAACAGTGTATGCCTACTGGATACAACAATCAACAGCTGTCAATATTTTCGCCTGTTTTTCACGTTCTGCGAAATTAACGACCTTTGCTAAAAATTGTAATACGTACGGCAGAAATTGAAAGGCACATTTGACAATGAAGTCATTAAAGGGCCCATGTAATCAAAATGTATGTTGACTTCTGTTGATGCAACTTAATATGTATATAACAAAATCACTAACTGTTCAATGGAATTATGTGTCCTATATTTTAAAATATTTTGTTCTATATTTTTCTTAGCACTGGTAAGCCCCGCCTACAAAAATATCCTCCAACTCAAGATTCTTGTTGTGACGTCATCAAAGATAAAAATTAGCAGGATAATAGACAGAATTATGCACAAATTACACATTGCAATGACTACCCCCACCTGCCCACAAGAGCATCACATGTCTTCACACAATACAACCTAATAACCTTTCATGTGGGAATGGTCGTTTCCTTGTGTCAGAAATGTGCTAGCTATGCCAAGGGGGGGAAATACATTGTATGAACATGTGATGACATTACGAGCACTTGCAGGTAGTCATTGTAATGTTTAGTTTGTGCATAAATTATGCCTATTGTCTTGCTAATTTATACCTGTGATGATGTCACAACAAGAATCTTGAGTTGGAGGATATTTTTGGAGGCCGGGCTTATCGGTGCTGAGAAAAATATAGAAAAATTATTTTAAAATATAGGACACATATTTCCATTGAGTCGTTACTAATTCTGTGATATACATATTAAGCTGCATCAACATAAGTCAACATGCATTTTGATTGCAGGGACCCTTTAAACCCTTGATGACAGCACAATGGCAGTGTCATGAATACAGGATAGTTGACCACTAGTATCCATGAAGTTTATCTAATGTGATTGTTCAACATGAGTTCTGGGAGTGTTGAGACTCATCCACCAATCATGTGTCATGGAATCATTCTCTTTCCCCTTGTACAGGTTAGTCCTGAGGTGTCGGCAGGACGCCAGAGCCAGGTTCGCTAAGCTGCGGTCAGATGTCATGGTCAAGCTGGAGCTGCTTGACCAGAAACATGGTAAGTCAGTCAAACAGTCAAATCAATTGACTGATCAACCAACTGGGTTACACCCATACAATAAACATACCAGGCGAGGTTAGATATCATGGTCCAATATGACTAGATGGGAAAGAAAATTTTGACCCTACAAAGACGCAATCAGACATATGGAGTAGACAGGCAAGAAGTAGAAGTAGACAGACAGATGTACATACTTACATACATTCAAGCATAGATAGATGAACGAAAACAGAGGGACAGTACAATTATAAACACACAGACAGACAGACATATATATATATATACATACATACATACATACATACACGCATACATACATACACACATACATACATACATACATATACACGGTATTCATGTGTACATATAGATAGACTAATAGAGACAGGTGGACAGTACAGTTATGAAGGGACAGACAGAGGGATAGACAGATAAACTGGATGAAGGGTCAGCACATAGACGATGGGACAAATTCCAGCTGACCTTATTGGTTGCTGTACACTTGTACTTTATTACTATTTATTTTTTTGTGGTTACAGTCCAATATATTGTTTCTCAACTGCACCGGCCATTGTCCTCTCATGACCCAGTACCTGCAGACTGTGATACATGTATTCACTTTACTTTACTTACTTTACTTTACTTTACTTTACTTTATTCCAATTACTTGACGTACAGTCTAGGACATTGTGTTCCAACTGCACCGACTGGTGTCCGCCATGACCCAGTACCTGCAGACTGTGATACATGTATTCTCTTTACTTTACTTTACTTTCCTTTACTTTACTTTACTTACTTACTTTACTTTACTTTACTTTATTCCCCTTACTTGACGTACAGTCCAGGACATTGTGTTCCAACTGCACCGACTGGTGTCCGCCATGACCCAGTACCTGCAGACTGTGATACATGTATTCACTTTACTTACTTTACTTTACTTTACTTTACTCCAATTACTTGACGTACAGTCCAGGACATTGTGTTCCAACTGCACCGACTGGTGTCCGCCATGACCCAGTACCTGCAGACTGTGATACATGTATTCACTTTACTTTACTTTACTTTACTTATTTACTTGACGTACAGTCCAGGACATTGTGTTCCAACTACACCGACTGGTGTCCGCCATGACCCAGTACCTGCAGACTGTGATACCTATATTCACTTTACTTTACTTTACTTTACTTATTTACTTGACGTACAGTCCAGGACATTGTGTTCCAACTGCACCGACTGGTGTCCGCCATGATCCAATACCTGCAAACTGTGATACATGTATTCACTTTACTTTACTTTACTTTACTTTACTTACTTACTTTACTTTACTTTATTCCAATTACTTGACGTACAGTCCAGGACATTGTGTTCCAACTACACCGACTGGTGTCCGCCATGACCCAGTACCTGCAGACTGTGATACCTATATTCACTTTACTTTACTTTACTTTACTTATTTACTTGACGTACAGTCCAGGACATTGTGTTCCAACTGCACCGACTGGTGTCCGCCATGATCCAATACCTGCAAACTTTGATACATGTATTCACTTTACTTTACTTTACTTTACTTTACTTACTTTACTTTACTTTACTTTATTCCAATTACTTGACGTACAGTCCAGGACATTGTGTTCCAACTGCACCGACTGGTGTCCGCCATGACCCAGTACCTGCAGGACTGCCACCAGCAGATGAAGAACACCGACCTCTTCCCCATCGAGGTCGACCTCCTGCGGACCACCATCAGCTACGACCGGTCGGCGCAGTTCACCGACGGCTACGACCAGGAGGAGGACGAGGATGATGATGAGGATGATGAGGGGAGCGATGACGCGAGGGGGAATGGCAGCAGGGAAGGGGGAGGTGGGGGGCTGTTGGAGGGGAACTTGATTGATACCTCATGAGCCAGTCAGGTGTGGAAGACATCATAGGTCACAAAGCCTGGTGGTTTGGCGGGGGCCGGGGGGGGGGGGGGGGGGGTGGGTTACTTTTACTTTTCATTCTGCCAATGGCTGTGTAAATGTTTATATATGAGGGGGTTTGGCAGTTGATCAGTCGTACGAATCGTACAGCTGAATCGTAGGACCCGGTAATGGGCTTTGTGCAGGAAGTTGACATCACATTTCCGGACTGTTTTTAGTTACAGTGTAGCATATAACGCACGAACCCATTTTGTACTTTGAACATGAGAGAAACAACTATCTTTTGTACCATGACTCATTTATCTGATAGTAGCATCTTCATGACAAGTGTAATTTTAGATTATGGTGATGTAAGTTATTTTTCAGCTTTCTTTAGACTTTGTGCAATATTTTAGTACCCTCTGTTCTTCGAATGCTTATAGGGACGTGTGTGCTGAGAAGGTCACGATACATTAACCTCTTTAGCATAAAAGCATGGAGTTAACCCTTTGTGTAACCAACAAAATGATGCTCTATGGGACTTGCATGTATTACTTGTCAAAATATACACATGTGGTACACAAAGAGTTAAGTGCCGATGATTGGATTATGATATTTTCAAGGTGGTGTATCCATTTTGCAGGCTAGAAATGAAAAAACAAGTTGTGCAAACACCACAGCATATAGAAGTGAATAATGTTTAAATTCAGGATATACATATAGGCTCTGAAAAATGACTCTTATTATTTTATTTTTTTGTAGTCGAGTAGTTGGAAGATCATTTCACTGACAATGTCATTTTGAACATGAGAATCTAATCAGAACAATTAGATTTCTTGTTCAGCTTGTGATACAATCTGATCATAGATTCAAATGGAAATTATAACTGTTCATTTCAACCATAACTTTGCTTTTGAAAACGTAGCTCAGCCTAACGGCAAACTAAGAGGTAGTATGTTGATTAAACATTTGCATTTTTGGCCGAACATTTTGAGGATTTTTTATTTAATCACTAATTACTCCATATGTGGATCATTTGAAGGTAAATAACTTTCAGCAAGCTTCTAAATTGGACAATACATGACTTTAAGACCACTGGCAAGAAGATTACTCACGATCACCTTTTGAAGGCTTTTTTGTCTTCCCATTACAGCATACAGTGTATTCCTTTTAATGTCAAATGTGGAGTTTGATGTTGCATAAACTTGCTCTATATGCTGTTCTTGAGGGTCATGATGTATTTGACAGAATTTGGTTTCATCTGCATAAGGATTACACTTCTTTAAAAGGGAGAAAAAAGCTTGATCATTTGAGTAGCCCATTTTTAAAATATACTTTATTTAGGTCAGGTAATTGATACCTACCTGTAAATGATTTTATTTATGTAAAATTTGTCCCAGTGGTGCATTTGCAAATTTTTCTGTTATTTTCCTGAAGTCTATTTGAAGCCTAATCAGCACAATTGTTCATGACTGTAACAATCTATATTGAAGGCTTTCCAGAAAACTTAATAATATTTGTTTTCATTATGCACTGTTTGTGCAACCTTGTCACAGTTACAGGTGTATTATCATATTCCCAAACTATCAGCATTTTCCACAAATTGTCAAAAAATGTTCATAGTAATCACACAGGATTTTTTCCTGTTTTTATAACACAAGATTACATAATTTTGATTCTGAAGCCAATATTTGGCTAAATGATACATTGGTGAGTGAATATTTGGCTTTTGCTTCATGTATCATTTAGTGCTTGAAGTATAATAGATATTTACAAAAAAAGTAGAATCATTATAACTGTTATTTATAAAGAAATTAATCACATCGTGAAATTCTGAACATTCCATGCCTGCTCTCCAGTTGTTGATTTAAGCCAAACTCTTAATGAAATATTCTGTGAATTTTCCATGGTAAGAGTGTACCTATTTATACCGGTACTATTTACAAAAACTCCTAAACTCTTTGTAAAACCATCATGGTTGTATTCTTTCAGGATATTAATCCTAAAATACACTGAAACAACACAAACTACACAGTGTAACAGAGAGTTTTTATATCTTCCCTGTGGTATTCATAAATTAAGTTTTTATTGTTGGTACATACAACGATTGTCAGTACTTATATGTAGGAGGTTGTCTCTATTAAAGGTTATTATTTACTGGTAATAGATATATCACTTGGCAATAAGGATATATCAAGTCTATTGCAATGGATTTTTTTTTGAAGATGGTCATTCATCTCTGGTCATACCATCATGTATTGATATTCCTTGTGTGGTATCGTTGTATTTCTTGTGTGGTATAAATGTAATGTTGCCATTCTTTTTTTTTCTTTTTTTTTTTTGGACAAAAGTTGTGAAACTCAGCAAGGATCAGCAGTATACCCTAACAATAACATGTATGAAGTCTTAAAGTCTTAATACTCTCCTTGTTGGAACAACAGCACACTGCTCACTTCAACGCATCACTACATGTAGTCCGCTACCCGTACGGCCTGCTATTATACGCTATTAGTACTCATACTACATACAGCACAAAACAGCCACCAGAGAGTTCGGTGGAAACAAAGGCAGGCATAGCAAATGAAGCGCACAGCTTAGCATTGAGGCAAATCAAGGCATATACCGATGATGCGCGCTATCGTGTGTTCACAAACAACGTCCTGAATCTGGACTACACTACACGTGGAGAGCTGTGATGCAAACTATTTGTGGTTCCGATATAACAGCTTCTCGAACCCCTGAACTCTGGACGACTCATCCAAAATTCAACTTAAAATCTTGCAATCATAATTCTGCCTAAAGTCAGTTTCCAGTTATGATATTCTGAGGGAAGTTCTGATACCAAACTTTCTTTGATTTTTAGTGGTATTTGTACAATTTCATTGTATCAACCTGCACAAGGGCTGCGCTGCCTCTAAGCACATGTTTCAAGGGATAGTTTGAAGAAAATCTGTCAAAGAATAAGAAAGTTGTGATCTTTCAAAATTTTGATTTTGTGACGTCACGTATGTTGTGTACAATATATTTTGAAAATTTTCTCAAAAGGATGTGCATGTGTTGTATGAAAGAAACGCTACTTGTCTATCTTAATCATTAGGTGCTTGATGTTTTCATGTCTTTTGAAAGTAGCCTACACTACTGTACAGTCATAGAGATAATTATGTACTTGTTTACATATAACTTGTACTAACAATTGTTTTTTTTTTCATTTGTTCTGTCATAATTGCCAACATTATCAGTACATTGTGAGAAAGAGACATTTGAATATTTGACAAATAAATAGTATTTATTTCATGTGGATTATCCATAATGTGTTTATACTATTGTACTTATTACCAATACTTGTTAAATTAGTGGATATGTGTAAAAGATGGTGCGTGTTTATCATTTACATGCTGTTTATGAAATAGGCCTACATTAACAAGAACATTAACATTAACATTTGTGAGTTTACTGAAAACAGCTGAAAAGAGAGGAAGAGAGGGGTAAAAAGATAGAGATAGAGAGAGGTAAAGAGGGAGATGGAGAGGGGGGCGGTAGAGAACTGAAGAGAGATAACAGAAAGATGCCGTTATGAATAATCCACCAAATAACTTTTTTTCTGATGAAACGGTCATTAAACTGTACTCTGTTAAGTTACTTCACTATAACCTTCCAAATTGACGTAATCAAGGATTGAAGTTGCAAAGAATGGGCATTTCTTTTTGAAAACTAAAGATTAAAACAACCAAAATCGTATATATATGCAGAGGCCTGTATATAAAAAATGAATTGCATACTTTTGGAGATTACGCGATCACTCGAATCGTTGCGCCGTGTTCCGTCGCGCCATGTGTACACTAATTCGGGCTGATGAAATGCGTGTAGAACCTACACCATCTGGAGCCGGGACGGTGCCTTATTCCATTTCCGTGATGAAATCGTTTTACATGTTGTTGCTTTGAAGGAGAGATTTGGAGAACACGTATCATGACAACACAACCTCGATACTTTTAAGTATGCATGTCCCTCAATCGGCTAGGTCTGCAGGACTACAAGTCCAACGGCAAAATTTGACCTAATTGTTCACCTTTTTTTCTAAAAACACCAGATTTGACAAGCATGCGTAATGATATATATGTATTTTTTTTGCAAATTTGAATATCAAGCCATTTCAACTTTCGCCCAGGAGAGATATGGCGGCCATTTAAAAAAAAAATACCGCCATGAAAAAAGAGAGGTATTGACAAATTTTATAGATAACATTTGAATGGCATATTTTCTCACATCATTATAGGTCCTAGATATTGTGGAAAATGCCATATGTGGCACACAAAAAGTTAAAGAGTGTTAAAAATTTTACACAATAATATCAGACGTAGCAGGCTCTTCGGTGATTTTCAAGATATATTTGGGCAACTAAAATGATTTTTAACAACTTTACCCCAAAGTGTGCATTTTCATAAATTACACGTTTCTTTATATTTCAAAAAATAATAAAAATGATAAAAAAATCACAATCTGCCAGCATATGTGTCAAATAATCTTTCAAAATAATGGGTATACGATAACAATAGTACCAAATTCTCCAAGTTAAAGAACACTTAGCCAGCATATAGGGATGTTAGATCCGATGCACATGGTCATGATGGTTGCGTGTTAAACATATGGCGGAAGACTCTTATGCGCAAGATGCTGCTTTAGCAAACATCAAAGTTTCAAATGTGATTAATCTTTACAGACTTTATATACACAGGCAGATTTTCAAAACGTTTCAGTTCATTAGTGAGAAAGATTTTTGAAATATGAAGCAATACGTAATTGGAGAAAAAAATACAACATGGGCCTTTTTCTGTTAAAAAAATACAATTTTGTCCAAAAGTTTCATGAAAATTACCCCAAAGCCCAGTAAGTTTGTTACCTTCTTGTTGAGAAATTGATATGATAAAAACATATTCCATTCAAATTTTGAATGGAGGCCATTTTTCAAAATGGACACCATAGCCTCCTTGGAAAAAATTCAAGAGGACTCGGTATCCAAATTTGTTTAGATAATTTAATTCTACCTATGCGCCAAATTTGGTGCTTTTAGACAAGAGGAAACAATTTTTCTTCATGCCGCTGGACAAACATGACTCATAAATCTGATATTTGGTTGAACAAGTAGTGATATGTCACAGCGCCACCTCGCGTTGTGTAGTGCTGCGGTGAAGTCGGGTACCATGGTAATGGACACACACACATGCTATAACGATTTCCCCAATGGTGTTAAGAATGAGAAAAAGAAAATAATCATGTAAAAAAAGACGGTGATAATCAGGCTATACCTATTATCGTCGCAGATATTTTATAAATCTATTTTTGCCTCATGGAAATTTGAAGGGCAAATCTTGTATTCTATCGCTGTCCTTGAAACTGAGGCTACCAGCTAACATTTTAGACGCTTGTGCGACGTCAAAAACTCAACTTCCATGAATTCAATCAGAGACCAAACTGTGCTTAGGCATTGCACTGGTCGGAGCAGACATACTCACTTTCTATGCTTTTATGTAAAGAGTTGCTGGAATATGTTAAACTGATTTTATATCAATATTTTGTCGATGATGATAATGTCATCATTGGCACGCTTTAGGGACTATTCCAAAATTAATTTTTATGTGAGCAACCTTACGCAAGCTGGGGATATCCCTTCACTTTGAAAGGAAAAAAAATCAGGCCGGGGTTTTCCTCTTCCTCGTTCTTTGCATTACGTGAGTTATGTTTTATGAGCGGAATATGATCAGAAAACAGCGCATTAAATTTTGTGATGTTTGAAATTTTAGGGAAATAATTATGAATGATTTAATAATACCTGCCTTAAGTCTTTAAATATTAAGCGGTATTCTGGCAGTGACGTGTAAAATTTATGTTGTCAGTATAAAACGAAAGAAAAGATAGCTGTAGTTAGCTTCCCAATATGCAAACTATAGTAACATTTTCTAAGCAATTCTTTCAAAATTGCACTTTTTAGTGACTTTCTTTGACGCGCTGTATATCTGAGCATTCATGTTTCCTTTTTCATTATTATCATTGTTATTTGTTATTATTGTCAGTATTTTGAGAGGAGCGAACACAAAGCGATTCCACATTGAGAATTTTTAATGATGCACTGCTGAAACAGCCTCTTAATTCTCTGTACTCCAAATTGTCTTTAATCATCATTTGGGCATTTTCACGCTAACTGACGTTACACGCCACAATTATACACACCTTTTAATGTGTGTATCTCTCTTGCTAAAAATAACTAGAGTTTGTTATTGATACAGTCAATACAGTTAACGCTGGTGTATAAACTGATATTAAGATCTTCAGCGCAACTGCATTTGTTACACTTCAGTGAGCAAAAATGTGTCGGTGACTGACGTTACACGAAAAGGACATGCAATTTTAGGGTGTTCAGTAACATTTAAATACCTCATATCCCTAATTGGATAGAGTGATGAGTACAATGTGTAAATATACCTTTGTCACTATGTTAAGATATGTCAAAATATTAAATGATTTGTTATTGTATTTTGAGGGCTATGATTTTTTTTTTCATGACCATGTTGGTAACTGACGTTACGTAATTGACGTTACACTTAGTTTTGTCGTTTGATTTAGATAGACAGTCTTGGTTATCAGTTTGTAAGATCTCAAATCCCAGACTTATCAAAATTAATAACATCCAACTGAAAAAAAAAATGCAAAAGAATCGGTAATAACTAAGATTTTCCCATATAATTGCATTTTGGTTATATGTTGTTCCACATATACAATGTTATGTGCAGTTCATATACTCGTTGACAGAAACGTCACAGAAAGAAATAAAGGTGGTAAATGGTAGCCTCATAGTTCCTGCATAATTCCTGATGCAGTGAACTTTGAAAACAAAATAACTTTTGAAGTAGATCCATTGAAAAATGAGAGGGATGTCCATCTGTCGTGAACTTGCCCATTAATACCCTTAAAGGTGATATTCATAGAAAATCCAAAAATATGAAGATATTCATTTACAGAAAGCTTATAAGCCATACAATGAGCTCGGATGACATTCAAACAATATATCATTTTCCAAAAAGCGAAATTAGGGTGAAAACAATCACCGTATTCTCGGGAATAAATTTGACCTACTGTCATCCGAAACGGCTTTTAGGTCTGACGTAAGAAACGGGAGACGTTATTGTACATCACACATGCCAACCCGCAGCTTCTTTTCCGCCAGAAGCATCGGGCATTGTTAATGAAACTGTGATGGCAGTTGCTAGTGGATTAATGTGAAGCATATCCCGGCTGTGACGTACACACAACGCCACTTTTCCTCAGGCGATTTCGATGGTCAGGAAGAGAGTCAATTTAGTGAAATTTGACTTTCATTAAACACATAACTGAACACTTTCATGGCATGTTAGCTGCATAAATTGCTTTAATAACTCGTTCAATTTTATTTCCTATGAATATCACATTTAAAGGGAAAGTCCACCCAGAAGTTAAATTGATGTTGATTACAAAAAAAAAACAAAAAAAAAACAAAGAAACATATCAACGAACATCTGTCAAAGAACAAGAAAGTTATGACTTGTTTATAGCTTAAATTTATGACGTCACTTGCGAGCTGCCTCCCATAAATCGCGTGCTTCATGATTCCAGTCATTGCCCCTCCCTTTTTGTTTGGATGAAGGTATGTGTGGAGAGATGTGTCTAATATTTTATCAAATGCACAGGTAAAATGTTCACTTCATATCCTTTTGAGAAAATTGACATTTTCAAAACAAAACTGATACACAACTAATAGTAGAGAATAAACCTTGCTAGTGGCTTAACAAAATTAAGAATATGAAAACTCATAACACTATTATCTTTTGACGGATTTTTGTTACTTAATGTGTTTCTTTCGCGTTTCTTCTTTAATAAAACAACACCTCAACTATATACAGGATACACTTTGCCTTTAATATTCTTAGATGTAATCTTACAAATGGGAAGTTGAACTATATTCTGTACTTTCCTCCACCGGTCCCATTTCCACCTGCTTGCTGCAGTAAGTGCGTGGTGATCGCGTGAATAAAACATTTGTGGGGAGAGGAAGAAAGAAGTAGCGAGATAGCTCGAAGAGGTGTCGAGGGGACTGACTACCAGGTAGTTAACGTGAGACCTGGGAGAGGCACGGGGAAGGGCAGAGGAAGGAATACAGGGGAATGCAGAATGCAGGACACATTAATATGGACATAATAGAGAAAATGAAGGAGAGAGAGAGAGAGAGAGAGAGAGAGGGGGGGGGGGCGTGCGGTAGTGAGCGAGGCGGGGGGGGGGGGTGGAGTAAATGAAATGGGTGCTCAACTGTAATACATTATCTAACTTCCTATTTTCCATGAATTTTGGATTGTATAGTGGAGTGAGTGAAAGAGAGAGAGAGAGAGAGAGAGAGAGAGAGAGAGAGAGAGAGAGACCCCCAACATGTCACATGGTGCTGGTTTAAAAAAAGGGGACATTGGGGTAGGGTGGAAGAGTACAAGGAGATGGGTGAGGGATGGAGGGGGAGTGGGGGGGGGGGGGCGATCAAGTGATCAGTTGGAGAGTTCAAAGACCTAACTCAGGATCTGGAATTATTCATAAGACCCCCAGAGGTGTTTCCTGATTTACATTCGAGGAATCGAAGGCGAGACACTCGAGAGAGATTTTGTTCACGCCAAGGCGATCGCGATTGAGCAACAAGTCAAGGTGATGCTTTGCACATGGAGAGCGGAGTAGCCCCCCCCCCCCTTCCCTCTTAAGACAAATCAACCTTACATGGTCATCTTGTCCCCACAAGGGCCACAGGCGAAACAGATCGAATCTAAAATCTCAAGGGGGATTAATATCAGGGTGCCTCTAGCATGACGACCCCCCTTTATGTTAGGTCCCCCTTTCATCAAGCCCCCTTCCCTCCTGCACCATAACCCCTCCCTGCCCCCTCCTGGCCCCCTCCCTTCTCCCTCCGCCGCACTCCAAGTCTTCCGGTCGGGCCATGCGTATCATCCCAATTATCTCATCATGCTTCATGTATCTTCATCGAACCTATACCGAAAGTATTTGCTCGAGATTGGTGATCATTATCTCGCTTTCCTATCTATTACTCAATCGCCTCCTCATTGCTCCCCCCTCCCCTATGGTGGCCTGTTACCTTCCGGGCAACTGTTCTGACTGTATAATACAGTACTGGCGATTCGCCGATGTTTGCAATTTATAAACATATTGACCCCAATTTTTTTTGCGAACTTTGACGCCTTTTTTGCCATTTGATTGCAAATATGGACGTTAAAATACACGATGAAATTAATGTCTATCGCGAAAATTGGAGACAATATTTACAGTTATTGAAAAAAATGCGTCAAAATTGGTAAAAAAAAAAAACCCGCAAAAATTCACAATTCATCAGAAATATAGCCGTCAATTTATGCGATTTTCCGGAAGTCAGCCTGACTATTGACGTCAATATTCGCGATTTTGCGATGTCCCTCCTCGGCCACGTACCATACGCCCCCCTCCCCGCTCCACCCCCTCCCTCTCCCCAACTAAACACAATTTCAACTCCCGGTAGCTGATGCCACTATTCCAAGAGGTGCGAGTTTTCCCCGCCGCATATTCATCGTGTTTTCAGATTGATGCCCAAGCACACACTAGGAAACCATATCGGATATCGTACGTTAGCCACGACAGCCGCAAGTTCTGGAGCAAATTGCCAAATACCATGGTGACAGTCTATGTTGACAATCATAAAATACCACGTTACGTAGGGGAACGGGACACTAACAAAAAGTAAAAGTAGAAAAGTTCCTTCCTTTTTTTCAGAGTAATTTATCAATAAATCTGTTTTTATATGTCAACGTACGTATACATACGGATTTTAATAAACCCATCTATGCACGAGGTGTTTGTCTGTGTGACAGGAGGGGACTTCCATGGGGGAGTCGTATGAAAATACTTTCTACCTACTGGGCTCCGTTGATACGTGATAGCAAGCTTGAGAATATTATTAATGAAGAGATCACCGTATATATTATGCAGCTCAGGAACACACATGCACACACAGACACATACACACACACAGACACACACACACAGACATACACAGACACACAGACACACAGACACGCATACACACCCACCCACCCACACACACACACACACACATTTTCAGTATCTTTTTATTTGTATTTCATTCAAATAAAATTATTACATAAAGCATGGACTTCACCTGAAGTATTTCATCCATAATTATGTATATGATTATCAATAAATTGACAACAAAATGGCAAACTGTACTCAATGATATACAAATCATTTAAAATTACATACTCAATGATAAACAAATTATGCCAAAGCGAAAAAGGTACAGAATGGAATCAGTTTATCAAAATATCAGATCCCCCTCCACCCCATTAAACTAACTAAAACTGTTTTTTCAGTATTTTTTTTATCTGTATTTCATTAAAAAAAATATTACATAAGGCATGGACTTCACGTAAGTTTACAAAGTATTTTATTTATAACGATTGTTACGATCAGTTCACGCCAGAAAGGATCGCACAAAATGATACCAATATTTAGTTTATGTGTTCTTTATTATATAGGGTATTGCCCCTTTTGAAATCAAGACAAAGTTTCACAAATTTGTACAATGGGTTTCTCATTTAATCTACGAATATTATACAAGTGAACGTAAGCTTACGGTGCTGGAGGATACTGAAGTCCAATGGATCCACGGCTCTCGCTGATGGTCCAGTTGATAATCCGATCCAGTATTCCCAAATAATGATCGCAGTGTTGATCCCAATGTTGTATGCTGAAGAGCAGGTATTCCAGATAGTCAAGTCCAAATAGATGATCCAAGATGGTCAAATGTTATTCCACAGAGCTTTCACGGCTTCCACAGGCAGGATCTCATAAGCGCTATTTAACAGGCAGGTAGTTATCCACGTAGAGAAAGTCCTCGTATAAATCCACAGGTAAGTATTGAGCCAGGGTCACAACAATATCTAAGATGCAGGTTACTATATACCACAGGTGACTGGAGCGAGATCATAGGTAAACTCTAATGCAGGTTACCACAAGTGCATGACTGGAGCTAGATGATCTGTAAAAACTCTAATGCCCCTATCCAAGCACTTAACTGCAATCTGTACATTCTAGAAGGTTCTATTATCTGTGTTTCTAGAAATTTCTCAATACATCTAGTTCTACATTGTACATATGCTTGTAAACATGACAAACAGTATTGACCTGACCTAGATTACACTGATGAATCATCACTGGCATACTCCATTCAGTGCCTCCTTTATTGTGCTAATGAGTGTAACATTCTTTTATGTAATTACCACATGCCAGAACCTTCCACAGGCAGTACACATTTCGAAATGTTTATTTCACCAGTGAGGAATTTCACAAGCACACAGTGTGCAGCTCATTCAAGAGCTACATGTATGGCTATATATGTATAACTTATACACATTTGTAACGCGATATATGATTATAAATAAAATCAAAATTACATACTCAATGATAAACAAATCATTTAAAACTTCATGATCAATAATAATACAAATTATGTCAAAGCGAAAAAAAGGGAAAGAAAGAAATCAATTTATAATAAATATCAGACCCCTCCCCTATCCCATGCTACTAAAACTACCCAAGCCCAAGTGCAAACACACACACACACACACACACACACATACATACACACACATCCAACACCAACACACACAGCATACACATAAACACACTACGGTTACCCGCTGACATTCAAATTTGAACTGAATGTTTTCAGACCTCAATTTGTACAGTTTCCCATTTCTGTAGGTGGATCTGCTATCTGCCCGCTTTAATTGCCAAATTCTTCTCCTCCTCTATAAAATCGATTATAATTTGAAATATCTTAACCCTGGGAGGTAAGTTGCTTGTTCTACACATAAAAATAGTATATTTCAGTAAAATTATGAGTGCATTCACACATTTGATTCTATTCGACAACCCTAAAAATATGTCTTGCCACTCCATGTTGCTGATTTCAACTAATTTAAAATGTTAAATGATATATTGGCATAATTGTTTAACCTTTGCACAATGTATGAATCAGTGTGGATACGTTTCAGGTTCTTTATTACAAAAGGAGCATACACTGTCCCCCACAAATCCAAACTTCAGAAGATATTCCTTAGTGTACATAACACCATTCAGTAACTTGAACTGAGATTCTCTTTGTTTGCTAACAAGAGTGGTGCTCTTTGGTATAATACAATAAGCACTTATTTCTTTGCTTGTAAAATTAAAGTTATTCTGACCATCCCTAATTTGCAAGCTATAAGACTCTTGTAAATCCTTGACGAAAACATCGTAAATGTTCTCGATTTTAAGCTCTGAAAGTTAGTTCCCTGCCCAGAAATATTGAAAATGATGTTAAAATTTAAAAGATCAACGTGCTGAAATTTGACCGATAATAGGCCCTCCTTCCAGCTCATTGGCATAGCATTGTAAATATCAAGTGTCCTAAGTAGGCCACGCCCTTTTATACCTAAACTTTGAAAATGTGCCACAGGCTTTATATGACCCTTGTCAACAATATGATCTACATGATAGATGCCTAAATTGTATAAATCACTATCGAAAATTATTTTGCCATTAATGCATACTTTACTGTTGTTGAATATTACTGGATTCATAACCTCACCTGTAGTATTTCTAAATCTGTTCACATCTTGCCAGGCTTTCAGAACTTCTAAATAAAATGGTGGGGATATCAACTTCAATTTCGAAGACTCGTAATCACATAAGACAAAAAATCTTCCTCCCACAGATCTAAAACAATTATCAAAGTAACTATCTTTTCCATCCAACATTCTTCTCTCCATACAATAAACGTTTCACCCACATGATGCGTTGTGCTTTGACAAATAGCTTAAAGTTGCTCATTTTTAACCCCCCGTACTCATAATTTTTCTTTTTATTCGATGTTTTCCACTCCATAGAAATTTAAATGCAACCATTTCCACTTCTACATAAACCCACTGAGGAACCACTATGAGTGATGAAACATAGTTTAATTTTGACAATGCGTATGTCTTTCATAAATGTATTTTACCCATCAATGTCAAATCCATTTCCTTCCACCACCCTATTTTTTTTTTAAATTTACTTAGTATCTCCTTAAAATTCAAACTTTCCTTAACATTAACATCTCTGGAAAAAGAAACTCCCAAAATTTTTACTTCAGAAACTAATTTCCCAAACAAACTGGTCTTTCACATTCCTTGCCCATCCACAAAAAGTTAGTTTTTCCTTTGTTTACTCTAAGACCGCTGGCCTTCCCAAATTCATCAAAAATATATTGTAATCTATTAACAGACTGCGCATCCATCACAAACAAAGAGATGTCATCTGCATACAATATTTGCCTGATTTCAAATTCCCCCAAATTGATTCCGCGAATAGTGTTGTCTCTCCTGACTGCCAATGCCAATGCCAAATTTCAATGGCCAACAAAAAAAAGATACGGTAAGAGAGGATCCCCCTGCCTCACACCTCGCTCAATATTGAAGTACCCAGTTGAGTGTCCCCCGTTCATAACGCAACTAGTTATATCCAAATAAAATATATTGACCCACAATCAAACTGAATCACCAAAACCAAACGATTTTAAGATCTTAAACAAGAAATCACGAGAAACTGAATCAAAGGCTTTTTCGAAATCCACCGTAACCAAATATCCATTTGTATGATTTCAAGAGTGGAATAACATGTCATTTATTCATCTCACACTATCCCCTATATTCCTGCCTTTGATGTATCCTACTTAATCGTAATTTACTATTTCACTAAGTACCTTGTTTACTCTCTTTGCTAAAACTTTAGAGAGTATCTTGTAATCGATATTTGGTAGTGTGATAGGTCTATAGTTTTGAATATATTTTGCACCTTTGCCTTCTTTCTCTGCTTTTGTGATGTTGCTAATCTTCCCCTCTCATATGATTTATTTAATGTTTCTACTAAAATGTTTCCCAGGACTGGCCAAAAAATCACATAGAATTCCACAGTAAAACCATCATTTCCAGGAGACTTATCTTATTTGATATCTTTTAAAACATTAAAACATTAATTTCTATTAATTTTGCCCTCACAAGGATCCCTATTCTCTTTAC
The DNA here is from genome assembly GCA_963669155.1 of Arbacia lixula. Taxonomy (NCBI): domain Eukaryota; kingdom Metazoa; phylum Echinodermata; class Echinoidea; order Arbacioida; family Arbaciidae; genus Arbacia; species Arbacia lixula. Next base: position 24,669,501 of record OZ022579.1, on the reverse strand, counting down.
TTAGTGTTGGAATGTCTACAGGATTTTTTTTTTTATCATTCACTACTTCATTAATAGCATACAATTTTTCATAGAAAGATTTAATGATCTTCAATATTTCTTTTGTATCTTTTGTTAACAGTTTCTCCTGATTAGAATTTTTTTTTTTACCTCACTGTTCTTCTTATTAGATTTTAACAATTGTTCAAAGTATTGTTTTTTTTCTGTTCACCTTCCGCGAGCCACTCCGTTCTCGATCTAATTCTCAAACCTTGTCTAGAATAGTCATGAAGCTTTTTTAACAGTGATTTTTTCCCCTCATTTTTTCCAGTATAGATGTATCGGGTGTCAGCAATAGCTCATTTTTTCGGTCACAAATTTATGCCTCTAAATTATCGATTTCATTTCTTCTAATCTTTGCCTTTTCCTTTGAATAACTAATAATATATTCCCTCATTTTCATCTTAAGAAAAATCCCACAATACTAATTTGTCAGATATTTTAGACATCCACTTTTCCTTTAATTCCTTGATTTTGGCATTGAACTTACTCATAAATTCCCTATCTCCACACAAACTGTTATTGCCCAGACACACACACACATAATACACTAGTTTATAAAGAAATCTCCCCCAAGAAGCAAAGTTTAACTGAGAGTCCCTTTCCCTTCGACCCCTCAATCATGTCAATCAAAACATTCAAAATATTTGTGTCATTTGAGTTGTTCAGTACTCGTCTATGTTAGACCTGAAACCCTACATGCCCAATGAAAATACTTTTATCATGTTCATCTGCATTGCTGTTTGTATAATTGCATTATTTGTATTTGAGTGAAAATGAAATAATTCAATTCAATCACCATAATTAATGCATAACCATACCGCTACTCTTATTGCTACCACCCCCATCCAAATCACCATTACCCACGATCACCATTACCACCACCAGTACCTCCACCACCACAATCACTATCACCACCACCACCACCTCCACCATCGTTATCACCACCACCTCCACCACCACAATCACTATCACCACCACCACCACCACCACCACCATCAACAGCACCACAATCACTATCACCACCATCTCCATCATCACTATCGCCACCACCTCCACCATCATCTCCAGCACCACAATCACTATCACCACCAGCACCACCACCTCCACCTCAACAATCACTATCAACACCACCACCACTACCACTCCACCACCACAATCACTATCACCACACTACCACCACCACCATCTCCAGCACTACACTGCAATCACTATCAAAACCACCTCCGCCACCACCGCCACCTGCAGCACCACAATCACTATCACCACCACCACCATCTCCAGCATCACAATCACTCTCACCACCACCACCACCACCACCACCTCCACCACCACCACCACCACTATCACCACCACCATCACCATCAACAACACCACAATCACTATCACCACCATCTCCACCATCACTATCGCCACCACCTCCACCATCATCTCCAGCACCAAAATCACTATCACCACCACCTCCACCACCACCACCACCTGCAGCACCACAATCAATTTCACCACCACCACCATCTCCAGCACCAGAATCACTATCACCACCACCACCACCACCACCATCTCCAGCACCAGAATCACTATCACCACCACCACCACCACCACCACCACCACCACCACCACAATCACTACCACCACCACCACCACCACCACCACCAAAATCACTATCACCACCACCACTACAATCACCATTACCACCACCACCACCACCACCACCACCACCACAATCACTATCACCACCACCACCACCACCACAATCACCATCACCACTACTACCACCACCACCACCACCATCACCACCACCAAAATCGCTATTACCACCACCACCACCACCACCACCACCACCAAAATCACTATCACCACCACCACTACAATCACCATTACCACCACCACCACCACCACCACCACCACCACAATCACTATCACCACCACCACCACCACCACAATCACCATCACCACTACTACCACCACCACCACCACCATCACCACCACCAAAATCGCTATTACCACCACCACCACCACCACCACCACAATCACCATCACCACCACCACCACCACCACAATCACTACCACCACCACCACCACCACCACCACAATCACTATCACCACCACCACCACCACCATCACCACAATCACTATCACTACCACAACCACCACCACAATCACTCTCCTTATCATCACTACAATCGACATCATCGACATTATTAAAATGTCACAGAAGAATGAAAGACTCTCGAAGTATGAGTTTTGCAAGATTTTATTTTTACTTATTGTCGAATACAATTCTGTATCATCTTTTGAAGCATGTCTCTCTACGATCAAGATGACCTGATTTCATAATCATGATCATGACGCTTAACGATTACGAGCATCTCCAGTCAGCTAGTTTGAAAACCTACACGACAGCGGGACGCAGTAATCGTTCATCCCGTTCATGGACCTGCCAAACCTGATTTTATGTTTTAACAGAATGATGTAATACCGTAGTCAGACTACATAAAGGTTCGTACTAACACTAAATGCATATCTAGCATGCGGTTTGAAGTAAAAAAATACCTCATCTACTGAAGGCATACGAATAACTGCAATTTCAAAGCAGCGGTATGGGTGTTCGATACGGACTTAATCACATTTTAAAAATTAAAATACAATTAGGTGAGCAATTTCTTATCAGAGTTGGTGTGTCCGCACTGCCAGAGACGCACATCTGATGTAGCTCCATTGCGTAGGCGGGTCTATTCTATGAACAGGAGACGGTTGTCACCTTCGGGGTTGCTAATAGCCCCCTTGGTGGATTGCGACACCAGGATATTAGCCACATTTTCATTGGTGATTCCCTTTGCCTTGTGAACAGCGGCCACACCTGGAGAACAATAGAGTATTGTTATCGTTCTGGACTTCGGGTATGCAAGGAACTTTAATTTACGTTCAAAGTTATATGAATGTATAATGCTGAGATAAACATTTTTAAATCAATCTTGTAACCCGTAGATTTTTCCTCATGGCATTAGGTCTGGCTGCTATGTTGATTAATAGTTATGTTTTTTAGTGATTGATCTTTATTTCCAACTTTAGGGAATGTACAACCTATTTCATTTCAATTATATAACTCTAGGGCTTCTTGCTATCGTTATTTTTGTTGTAATGTTTGTTTGAAATAAAAGCACAGCCGCCTGAAGCTTCTGCTTATTTCGGCATGTCTTGTTTTCATATACTCTCAGTTAAATACGTTTACAGTACTATTATTGAAATATTGTAATTGTCAATTTTAATGTCTCATTTTTATGGTTTTATGGACAATCTGATTTGAAAGGAAAAAATGAATGTTTGAAATTGAATTGAATTGGATTAGTTCACCTTGAAATTATTTTTGTTTTAATAAAAGCAGACACATAAAAGAAACATATTAGTGAAGGTTCATGAAAATCCGTCAAAAAATATGTCCTTATACCTGTGCATTTGATACATCATCAGAAATATGTTTTTACACACAGATCCGTATGGAAAAATAATTCCGTTGACATAAACAGAAAAAGAGAATTTACGTAATTTTTGTGTACCTAATATATGGGAGAGCACCTCGCAAGTGACGTCACAAAACTAAATTTTCAAAATCCCAAAACTTTCTTTTCCTTTGACCGATTTTCGTCAAAACTTCACTAATATGTTTCGTTTGTGTGTCTGCTTTTATTGAAAAGAAAATAATTTTAGGGTTTCCATTTAAAGGCTTCCTAAACATACCAGCGACGTGCGGGCAAGCCATGCTGGTTCCGCTTATCGTGGTGTACCCGGTGTTGCTTTTGTAGTCGGCGCTCTTGACGTTAGTGCCGGGGGCAAAGATATCAACGCAGGTCCCGAAGTTGGAATAGGTGGCCCTCCAATCAGCACTGGTGGTCGCACCAACGGTGATGGCCTATAGAAAGGTGAGAGAAATAGATAAATATATATATATATATATATGTATATTTAGAGAGAGAGAGAGAGAGAGAGAGAGAGAGAGGGAGGGAGAGAGAGAGAGAGAGCGAGAGAGATAGAAAGAGATAGAAAGAGAGAGGGAAAGAGAGAGATAGATAGAAAGAGAGGGGGAGAGAGAGAGAGAAAGAGAGAGAGATAAAAAGAGAGGGAGAGAGAGAAAGAGAGAGAAATAGATAGAGAAAGAGAGAAGGACAGGGAAGGAGAGAAAAGATGGAGACAACGTCGGGAGAGAGAGACAGAGATAAGGAAACCAAGAGACACAGATACAGTGAGAGAGACAGCGAGAAAGAGAGAGAGAGAGAGAGAGAGAGATCAGTGATGTGGATCGACAGTGGACCATAATCATGACCACAAGTCAATAGTGGGTGAAACCAAGGATGTAACTTTTTTGTTTTATATTTATATGTTTTATTGAATCATAAAACCAAAATCAAGAAATATTAAAATATTTACAAATAATTACAGCAGATCAGGAAAATTTAAAAAGAAAGCACGATAAAAAAAAAACAAGCAGGCAGAAAAACTGTGGACAATACAATACTGTACAGTTGCTCAATACATGTAGGGGAATTCCCAAAAAGACTCCATCTTAACGCTGTGCCATAAAGCATTGTACAAAATAATAAATAGGCCTTTATGAGCATAAATAAACTAAACTGATGACTTGTACTAAGCATGATAAAGAATTCATATCATGCAACCATATTATAGACCTATATTTACATTTCCAAAAATTAGGATTTCATCTCAAATTTCCACTTTTTGAAGCGGATGGAGGGTTTGTTTCTTTTCTTGGCCAGATGATATTCCAATTCTTTCTGTTTCTTGACAAACACTTTACATGCTTCTATGTTTGGTTAGGCTCCTTTAAATTTACATATGTATATGAAATATTTCACCAATAGAAACAAATAGGACACGAATTAATCAGTGGTGACTCCAAAGATCTTTTCAAAATTGGTCATGGTAAAATTAAAATCATTTTTACATAATATTACGGTATGTAAATGTTGCCAAATAGGAACAACTACTTCACAATCACAAAAAAATGTGAAGACTAGTTTCTTACACAAATCACAATTGGGGGAATCCCTCTTTTTAATCCTAAAAATAAAGTCATTAAAAGCAATACATCTATGAAGAACTCTAAAATAAAAAGAACGAATCTTTGTGTCTATATATATAGAGCATGTAAAATTACATATACTTTTCCCAATGAATACTTGGAGGAAGGGTTACTTTAGTGTCCCAGAAATCATAATGCTTAAAGGGCATATACTGTACTGGCAAAAAAGCCTTCAAAATGTAATTGTTAGCAATCTTCTTGCCAATGGTCTTAAATTCATGTATTGTCTATTTTAGAAGCTTGCTGAAAGTTATTTGCCCTCAAATGATCTACATTTGGAGTAAGGAGTGATTAAATCACAAATCTTCAAAATGTTCGTCCCGAACATTTTGAGGATTTAATCATTAATCATTACTCCATATGTGGATCATTTGAGCGCAAATAACTTTCAACAAGCTTCTAAAATGGTCAACACATGAATTTAAGACCATTGGCAAGAAGATTGCTAACAATTACCTTTTGAAGGCTTTTTTGCCTTCCCAGTACAGTATATGCCCTTTAATAGGAGACTGTTTGACACAGAGAATATTGTAAGCATGACTGGGTAACTTTTTGTTAGCTAAGAATTTTAAATTTAACATACCATGAATCTTAACATCTTCAGAGTTAGGATCCAGCCACTCTTCAGGAATAACCAAGGATGTAAGTTTGCTCCCAATGACAACTTCTATTACAACCTTAAATTTGAATGGCTGTCTATCAATGTTACTATTGCCATTGATGACAGTGTTACCATTAATGGACAGTTTTATGCAACAGGGCCCAGGACATGTTGCCATGGGATCACGGGAAACTTACATTGGTAGCGGATGACGGTGAGAAGGAGCACGCGTCGCTGTTGCTGTTTCCGGCGGCCACGACGACGGCTACTCCCGCGGCATGTGCATTGTCCACCGCCGAGTTGAGAGTCATAGAATACCCTGCGCCGATGGACATGGAGACGACCTTCTTGTCACGGGTGCCGTCGTTCGCGACTGCGTTCAGTCCTGGAAGAAGTGACAAGACAATCAGTAAGTGGAAGTGAAGTATTGTCAATAACGTTAGACGTTTGGAGCGTTTCGAAGTGCATTTAGAGGTGTGTCATGTGTTGTGTGACGATTCTCGGACAAAATTAGTGAGCAAGATTCCTTGAACATGTTTTACGGAGAGAATATCCAATCAAGAGGTTCTAAGAAGAACAATTGGTTAAGTGTCGGGATAGGTGTTAGTCCATCGGTAGATGGATGATAAACAATAAAAGGACATTAATTATGCACCAGAAATGGAATTCATCAAAAATTCATATGACAGCATCCCAAAATTACCCTTTTGACTTTTGAACAATGACATTTTTTGGTTTTAAGTTTTCCCACTCATGCATGACTAATTGGAATAATGTGATTTTTACACAGAATTTAGTCAATAAGTTAAGGAACAATTCTGCCAAATCATTTTGCCCAAAGCTTCATTGATAAAAACTTATTTTCCTCGGGGGGGGGGGGATTATTTTTTTCTGTTGTGTTTATGCAGCAACCTGCATAACAATGGAAATGACGACACCACTTCGGTACTCTATACTGTCATGAGCTTACCGTCGATGATGTCACTGTAGGATCCCCGTCCGTCGCAGTCCATCACACGCACACTCAGGATAGTGGCTCCCGTAGCCACACCGGCGGTGACTCCACCGACAGTCCCGGCGCAGTGAGTTCCGTGACCGTGGCAATCATTGCCCTGTACAATGCGCATTATGATAAAAATGATACGCAGTTTTTATGGCATCGTTCACCTTGAAATATAGTTGGTGTTAATAGAAGCAGAAACTTGTAAGAAGCATATTAAGTGAAGGTGTGACCAAAACCCGTTCAAAGGATAAGAAAGTTGCAATTGTTTACAATTATGATTTCGTGACGCCACATGAGAGGTACTCTCCCATATGTGTGTGCTATTTTTTTTTAAATGTCTATCTTCTTAAAAGGATACGCATCATTATATCCGTGCATTTGATAGATTATGAGAAGCACGTTTTTACACACACACCTCTATGAAAACAGAAAAAAAGAGCGATTTAGGGAATCATTCAGCAGACAACATGTGGGAGAGCACCTCGCATGTGACGTCACAGAAATATATAAAAGTTCATGACTTTCTTATCATTTGACAAATTTTTGTCAAACTTCATTTATATGTTTCTTTTGTGTTTCTGCTTCTATTAAGACCAACTTAATTCCAGGGTGCACTATCCCTTTAATATGAATGAGTATCATCTCTAAGCGCTTTACAATATCATTACCCCGGTCATTGCATCGTAAGTCTTTCTGACACCTTTCCAATCCCTAGGAATCATTCAGAATCATGACAGTTAGTACCATTAGTACCGCTACCATTCCTACCGGGTATCCAATTATGCACCTGGGTGGAGAGCAGCAATGTGGATTAAGTATTTTTTGCCATGGAGACTATCCGCAATGTATTCGTTAAGGTCTCTCTCTCTTTCTCGACACGTCGTGAAATGCATGTTATCGTCAAAGTACCGTTAAGTTCATTTAGGAATTTTTTTTTTCTTTCAAATGATCTTTATTCATATTCCAATCACAAAATCATAATAACATCGCATATTGATTTTCTTTTACATATATAAATCAACTTAATTAAACAAAATCCAGTAACTCATTTGGAAGACTATACAAAGCTTTACCAGTACAAATTCTATTTACCTCTAACCTCTTTCGTATCTCGGATTTAAATAAATATTTCAGTCTAGAATTTCTGTAATCGGTACCCTTATAATTACGTAGTATTATCAACTTATAAATGCTCCAAAAAGCTATTGTCATAAATTCATCTAATTCAACAAAATCTGAAGTTTTTATAAGAAGTCCAATATTAATGTCAACACGTAAGTGAAAAACCTTCTCAGTCAGGCAAATAATATAATCCCAAAACTTTCTATTCAATTTACAAGTTATTAAGGCATGTGTTAAATCTTCATCCACTTGACATGTTGTGCATTTAGCATCTTCACCCAAATTCCATTTACATAAATTCCTCTTTACTGGCAAAAGATTATATAACACTTTGAAATTAAATTCTCGCAATTTGTTATCCTTTACTCGTACTAAATTTCGTTCAAAACATTTTGCCCATGTTATATTTATGTTTACCAAATTTTCCCAAAAGAAGCAACAGCGTGTATATACCCCTTCTTGCAAAATCAACCGATGATAAAAATATTTTGATGTTATCTCACTTAATCCCCTCATAGATTTTCCTATTTTCATTTTCGGAACAGTCAGGGGTAAAACATTCTCATTCCTATTAATAACTATTTGCGTGAACCAGATTTTTGGTATAGCTTGACGTAATTTTGCATAATCAAAAATCGCTCTTCCTTTACTCTTTCTAGATTTCAAAACTCTGGTTATTTCCTCTACCGATTTGAATCTTCCATCGGTCAAAATATCTTCAAAACGCATAATACCACTATCAAACCACTCTTTAAAAAACAGTGATTTCTTATTAAAGATAACATGTTGATTGTGCCATAAAATATTCTTTTCCACCGGTAAATTCTTTTTAAGTAGCTGCTTGTCAATTGATGCCCAAGCTTGAATTATTTCCACATAAAACAAAGACATGTTCTGATTACACACAGATTGAACATTATATACTGTAAAATCACTATTTAATAATAAATCTAAACCCCCTAATTTATCTAGCCAATAGTTCGCTAAGTTTTTCCACAAAGCATTTGTACCATCAACTATTCTCCCTATCCATCTTAACTTGAAACTTAACACTTGTTTTTCAATATCAGTCATCTTCAATCCACCATTTGAATAGTTTTTTTATAACATCACATCTCCTGACCTTTTCCCATTTGGCCTGCCACAAAAAACGAAAACACATTTTATTCATCCTTTTAATGATAAGCGGTGGAACGTAATTGAACATAAACAAATGTACCACCTGGCTTATTATCAAACTCTTCAAAATTGTTACCCTCCCAAAGAGGGTGAGATTTCTCTTACGCCAATTGTCTAACAACCGTTGCATTTTATCTAACTTATTTTCCCAGTTTGCATTACATGCTACCACTTCGTTTGTTGACACAAAAAATCCAAGATATTTTACAGCATCTTCTGTCCATACCAGATCCATACATGAAAGGTCCCATCTGTTTTCCCTTGTCCCAATCCACAACAATGCAGTCTTTTCCTTATTAATTCTTGGACCCGCTATATTACCATATTCTTCTAATTCTTTCAAAATAAGTTTAAGTGATCCTTTATCTCCTACGAAAAATGTTGTGTCATCAGCATATTGAAGTAACTTCAATTCAAACTGATCATTGCTTTCATTAAAATGTATACCTTTAATGCTATCATTTGTGCGTATTCTATTGGCGAGAAACTCCGCTGTAATTACAAACAAAACAGCTGAGAGCGGACAACCTTGTCGTATGCCTCTTTGTATTTCAAATTGTTCTGTGATGAAACCATTTACTATTACTGAACTAAACGTGCGTCTATACAGCACTTCCACCCATTTTAGGAATGATTTAAAGAGATCAATGTTGATACTATGCGCGTAGCCCATTCGGGACCAAGTACCTTAAAGATGTGGTCTGGCACCATAACTTTAGATATCAACTATTAATAACAACATTAACATGTGCATCACATGACAGAGCATACATTTATGCACAAAAGGATGATTTTTTTTAAACATTCAGTAATATTTAATACCTTCGTTATGATTTTTCAAAACTAAATCTTCAAATTGGCACCGCGCTGAAAAGACGAAATCATACCTTTTCTCTTCAAATTGGCACAAGTATTGCTCCAATAAATTGGACGTCCTTGACGTTACCTTAAAAATTCATAATTAAAAAAGAGTGTTGCAATTTTAAAAGCTAAATAATGATCAGTGTTGCTTTGTAAATGTCTCCGTCTCGAATAATAAGTGATGAGATCAAAGCTTTAGACGACATAGTGTAGATTGCTCAAATACTGTAAATATTATGATTTTCGTGGTTATAGCGATGGCTTTCTTCAACAGATAGGAACACAAGTAAATATATTCAGCTTCTTTCGTTCTTCCTCACACATATCCTTCAATGTTCAAACCCTACTACTACTACTTCTACTACTAGTAATACTACTTCTACTACTACTATTACTACTATTACTACTACTACTACTACTGCTGCTGCTACTACTACTACTACTACTACTACTACTACTACTACTATTACTACCACTACTACTAAAACTACAGGCGAAATAAGCTTATTAATCTACATTAACGGGCATTTGAATGATTTTACTACTATTTATTTATTTATTTCATTTCAAGTTTTATTAAGACTACTTTTCAAAGAAGCACTGGGATAAAATTCACATATTATACATAGCAAAATAAGTAACATTCAAATACAATTATTACTACTACTTCTTGTTCTGCTACTACTACTACTACTAATAATAATACTATTACTGCTACTACTACTACTACTACTACTACTACTACTACTACTACTATTGCTACTACTACTACTACTACTACTACTACTACTACTACTACTATTGCTACTACTACTACTACTACTACTACTACTACTACTACTACTACTACTACTATTGCTACTACTACTACTACTACTACTACTACTACTATTACTACTACTACCACTACCATGACTACTACTACTACTACTACTACTACTACTACTACTACTACTACTATTTCTCCTAATACTCCTCCTACTACTACTACTCCTACTAACATCTAAAATCAAAACATTACAACAAATCAACGTTGAGCTATTGTACGTTTCTATGCTATTGTTAGGCTAGGTATTTCGCAAAGTAGCCAGTGTGAATACAATATGATGATAAAACTACAAACGTCGTGTTCGTACTCGCTAAAGACCACTCACATTTCCACCTTCTTCAAAGTCGAAGAATTCCTTGGCACGGCCTCCGAACTCGGTATGGGTGTACCGAATACCAGTGTCGATGACGTAGACGTTGGCGCCCGCACCGTTGCCTTTGAATAGAGAGAGAAAAAAAGGAGAGAAATAGATTACTCAAGTCGATTCTAAAATTCTTGACCTAGGATCAGGCAAAGAATACTCCCCAGGAAGTGGAGATAGTGCACATATTTGTAGAAGATACGTTCTTGTATCCATCTACTAGGGCTCTAATTGTAATATTCCTCTTAATTCTGCAAAGTGCGAAAAGGGACAGTCCCTCCACATGGTATATATAATAATCACATAGTGTCGATGACATAGCTGTTGGAGCATATATTACTGAGTTATGTCTTGTCCATTGAATTTGTTAAATTGTTTTTGTTGCTATGTTTTGTATTGAACTATTATTGTTGTTGTTGTGTATTGTAATGCATTTGTTATCCGTCAGGGCCTTCACTGACAGCAGTTTTGTAACTGAAGAGACCACCCTGCGAAAAAAGTTAACAATGAAGTTAAACCTCTTGTTAAAAGATTAAACTACCCACCAATGATTGAGAATTTGCCATCTAAATGCAGGTCATGCTGGTCAATACGATCCAAGCCCCAGAAATCTGTAGCGTCACGCTGGACGGTAGCAAGGCCGTTCTGCTCGACGTACTTCACTTCCGGAAGGGAAAGGATCTGAAATGCACCGAAAAAGAGAAGGATCATTGGGTACCTAAATATAGTTCGTCTCATTTAAGGGAAAGTCCACAAGCTTCAATAAAAGCAGACACTAGAAAGAAACATACTTGTGAAGATTTGGTGAAAATCTGTCAAAGGATTAGAATTACAAGTTAGTAGTTATTTTTACAGTTTTGATTTTGTGACGTCACGTACGAGGTTCTCTTCCATATGCTCTGTACATTTGATTTCGAAGAAAATGCATACTGATACCTGTGCAGTTGATACATCATTATAATTATGTTTTACACATATACCTGTAGGAACCAAATCATTCCGTTGTCAAAAACAGATAAAGAGCAATTCATGTAATTATAATGTACACAACATATTAGGAAAGCACCTCGCACGGGACGTCACAAATCGAAATTTCAAAAGATCATAACCTTATTATAATAATAATAGAGCACATTTATAACGCGCCTAATACTATGTTTCTAGGCGCTGTGTTGCTGCTGTCCCCGCAGTCATTAAGTGAAGTTCTATCCTTATACCAAATGGAAAGCTGGGACAGCAGCACCACGATTAAATTTAAATTACGAGAGGCAAATCAATTCGACCTATACAGATTTAAATAAGTGGGACTTTAACATTGTTTTGAAAGTATGCAGCAATGGGACGTTTTGAATGAAGGCAGGAAGGCTATTCCACAATTGGGGAGCAGCGACAGAAAGAGCTCTATCGCCGTATCTTGTTTTCACACGGGGACCAGGCATTAACTGAAAGTGAGAGGAAGTTGAAGCTCTCAACCTAGAGGGGGGGGGGGGGGGTGGATTTTACAAGACTGGAAAGATACATGGGGCAATCACCATTACGAATTTTGAAGGCAAGGAGAAGAATTTTGAACTTAATATGTTGAATTATTGGAAGCCAATAGAGATTATCCGTTGACGGATTTTAGTCAAACCTTCACTAATATGTTTCTTTCTTTTTTTTCTGCTTTTATTGAACCCAACTTTTTTTCGGGGTAAACTATCCCTTAAAGAACAACCATGAGTTCTAAGCCCCAGGAGCAGACAGCCAAAGGAAGCCCAGAGCAGCCAGAATGCTTCCACGAGTAGCACAATATATCACGAGACACCGCAAATATGCATGGTAGACCGCGACGAGGCTGCTAACATAGCTAAAATACCTTTTCAGTAAAGTCAATCAGTATTTTATTTAGAAGAATTTCAGGACAAATACATATTGGCGGCCTCTTGGCGACGATAACTGGCGATAGCTTTATCGATCACGAACTCTTGTCTGCTCCTGGCTGCCCTTGGCGTGTTTATCGAAAGACCCTCTTATGCGATATTATCGCATTTTTATATCGTCTGTGTGTATGCGACCGCAATGATATCACGAACAGAGGGTAACAAATAACAACCACCCTTTTTCTGATTGTGGAAAAACGATATTGTTCCCGACTGGGCAATTTTTTTATACAGATGATCAAATAAAGAGATCTGGAAACAGAAGACGAATCATTCTTAATTTCTTCTCCTGCTTGCCTTAGTAGTAGTACTAGACTCTATCTTTTTAGTTTAAATTAGAAATGTCTCACAGCTTGGTGCAAACCATGCCGGGTTGTGAGTGCAGTTTAATAAAAACGAGTAACTTTTGGAGACAACTTACGGATGGGATCCTGGATTCGTCAATGTTGAGGACAATGGCATTAAGAATCCCCTTGAGAACCTTCAATACAAGTCCACTTTCCATGTTTGCAGCGAAGCGATTCACGTCCACGTGATCCTACGGAAGAGATTCGGCAAATGATGGATTGATGGTTGATTGGGCAATTTATTGACTCATTCACCCTGTGTACCATTGATGGTAACTTTGCTACCAATGGCAACTTCTTCGGATACCATGAATTTGATTGGCTGTTGAGTGATGTAACCATGGTATTCACCATTGATAACAGAGTTACCACCAGTGGTAAGGTTTATTCAAAGGTGTTATGCTATTCGGTTTGTCTACATAATGATCACAGCAAATAATTGAAATCACCCGCTGATGTGATTTTGCGATGAAAATCAATGATTTTGTGACGGCACCAGATGATTATATCTGGCGTCCCATACGTTATTCCTGAATACTGGCCGTTATGAGAACAAGGGCAATTTCTAATGTGTGTGTGTGTGTGTGTTTGTGTGTATTTGTGTGTGTGTGTTTGTGTGTTTTTTTTTGTGTGTTTGTGTGTGTGTTTGTGTGTGTGTGTGTGTGTGTCTGTGTGTGTGTGTCTGTGTGTGTGTGTGTGTTCTGCGTGGATGAGGAGTACGTGGATGAATGACATGCATACCTCAACGACCACGATGAACTGGCCGGGGATGTTGGGCTCAACCCGGTAGAATGGAGCGAGACGGCATTGGACCGCCGCGAAGAGAAGGAGGACAAGAAATCCGCGCATCTTGAGATAAAATCCTGAATACAAGACAGGGGATCAGAAATTAAAATCAGCCAACATGAACAAGAGTAAGCTTAGGTAAATGACAATCAAGATCAATACTAATACGAACACTCCTTACGATGAATAGTCAACCTATTCGAAACGTTGAGTCCCTCCTAAACAGTCCAGGACAAACACAAAAAGAATGAAAGCAGTCCTTTTCAGGACTACCCCCTACCAATCCTTCATTGGACAGATACCAACAGTCCTGTTAGGACTACCACAACTTCTAGAAAGAATCTAATCCCCCCCTTTCTAACATGGTGTACTGTAAATTTCTAGTATTATCTAATCCACCATGGAAGACGATACTTTCAAGAGCGATACTTAAACGAAATAGTTCGAAGGACACCGAGAGGTTGCGATCGCACTCCCCGCCGCCGCCCAGCCAGACCAGACAGCCCGGAGAGAACCTTGCCGGCTTTCGAACCCCGACCCTGCAGGAGAGACCGATCGGAGGCTGAGGCAGGAGCGGTGCGAGAACACTTACCTTTGTCCCAAAGCAAGCTGAAGAACTGATGCCTTCCGTACCAGCCCTCCCAGTATTTATAGACCAAGAACGGTAAGGAAAACACACAGAATCGTAAGATACAACTACGTGCCCCATGATGAGACGAGGACAGGTGACGGAAAAAAATGATAACATTTTGAACATGAGAATAGTCTAGAAATGTTGAGTCAGGAGATGTGGAATATGACGCAATAAAAATTTAAAATTTAGCTCAAGTAAATACTGAATATTCGTTACGCGACGGCACGGAGAGATAATGGATTGCTCTATGAACGCCATGTTTATACTTTTGATAGTCGTTGTTTGGTTGTTCAGCCTTTCCTGTCACACGCTGAAGAGGGAAGAGGGTCCACAGACTAACACACTTCTCCTGGGCCCTGTTTTATAAATAATGGTGATGAGTCGCAACTAGACTTGCGAGTGATACCAATCGAAAATTTGTGCATTAACAGATCGGGGAATGGACTTGCGATCAATTCAGATCAATGACATTTTTTTTTATAATATGGGGCCCTGACCTTGTCACCTCTGTGTACAGGGTGGCACCGTCACGGACGCCGTCTCTTCATGCCGAGGTGTCGTGGTCATGTGATACGTAGGTCCGCACTGGAAGGTTACAAGTTCATCTCCCCGAGCCTACACGGCCCTACCCCGCATACCACCGCGTCAACGGCCAGTAGGCCTAGTATACCATTTTTTTTTTTTAGTTAGGCTTGTTTCAAAAACTCCCCCCCCCCCTACATGCCCTACTGCCCTAACTACGTAGAAACGCATTTTTACATCCCCCACCTGTATCTATATGATTGCAATGGGTGGAATACCAATAGATCAACACAAGCTTTGGTGTTACTTTTAGTAACGTATTATATTGGATAACGTGCATATGATATGAAAGCATAACGAAAATAAACTAACAAATACTATTTAGGAAATAATAAAACCTTTGGCAACACCATTTGATTGTAATCTTTCACGATATTGGACCAATTTATGGGGTGAAGAGAGGAAAATAAAGACTGAAGAGAGGAAAGATGTTTTTTAATTTGCACAGAAGACGGTTTTTTGATTTTGGTGATTAAACCGAACCTACCTGAAGTTAAATGAAAACAGAAGGAGAGAGAAGTGATGAGAAAAAGAAGAAAGAAAGAAAATAGGTGAGATACAAAATGTGGTGAAAATGAAGTCAGTTTTGCAACTAACTGTGCATTTATTCTAATATCAGGAAGACAGAGTATCAGTCCCGACGTTGAGGGCAGTGTGCGCTGCCCGTCATCAACATTTTGGAGACAATAGTGGTAGATATAAAAAAAGATAAGCTACATGCTATCAATGACATGAATGATAGGGAACCGAAGTGATGATCAATATTAATTACGTTGGCAAGCTACAAGACGATTGCTGACTCGGTGCAAATAATTGTAATGAAGGAGCACACGTCAGTCTATGTTTACACTGATACAGCATAACAACAAACTTCATAATCTATCATGTCTATCTTATCTCTTTTTTGTACTGTAGCTTGTACAGATGTTCGACTCACATCCATCAGAGTTCATACGTGTATAGAGATGACTCATCCCCAGCCTTGTCACAATGAACTCGCTGAAAGGATATTGACCATGAATATTGAGGCTATCGTACAGAAAGTAGATCTAACCACCATTTCCCATTACATCCAAATTATTACCATGACTATGTGTATGTTGTCGCTCATTGATTTTGAGCTAGTGGGAATTTAGCAGAATGATTCATTAATTTCCGTCTATGTTCGCTAGTCTCTTTAAAAGTAATGTGTCGTGGAAAGGAATGTTTCACTTCCCCAATACCCTCAGTCTAGAGACAGTATATCTATGAGGAGTATATGTATACGACGAAGGACGGAGGGGGGGGGGGGGGGTAGAGAGCGAGAGAGGGAGAGAGAGAAAGAGAGAGAGAGGGAGAGAGAGAGAGAGAGAGAGAGAGATGGGAAGGAGAGAGAGAGATGGGAGGGATTAAACAGATAGAGATGAAGAGAGAGAGAGAGAGAGAGAGAGAGAGAGGGAGAGAGAGGGAGAGAGAGAGAGAGACAGAGAGAGAGAGAGAGATGAAGAGAGAGAGAGAGATAATAGATAAACGGATAGAGGTGAAGAGGGAGAGACAAAGAGAGAGAGGGAGAGAGAGAGGAAGAGAGAGAGACAGAGAGAGAGAGGGAGAGAGAGAGAGATAATAGATAAACGAATAGAGGTGAAGAGAGGGAGAGAGAGAGAGAGAGAGAGAGAGAGAGAGAGAGAGAGAGAGATGGGGGAGGACGGTGAGGTGGATAAGATAGACAGAGAGAGAGAGAGAGTGAGAGAGAGAGAGAGAGAGAGAGAGAGAGAGAGGGAGAGAGCGAAAACGAGATTGAGAGAGAAGGGAGATGTTAAAACCGTGTATAGTCTGCAAGCTGAATAACAGATCGCCCTCGGAAAAACGGCCTAAATGTTTTTTTACTTAGATCTTGAAGCAGTTTCATTCAGTGGCGGACTAAAAGGAGCTGTGATCAATGACTGACCAGCCTAATGGACCTCGTTCCTCTCGGCACTCCATCTTAAATCTAAGTTAGTCGATCGCCTCTCCTAATTCCGAGGCAGATAAAATGAGCAGGAGGGAGTTGAGAACGATGGAAAGGGATTGAATATGTGCTCTTCGCATTAGACGTGAGTAGGTCTAACGGGCTTAGTTCGAAAAAGTGCGGCAGTTGTTATTAATCGGAGAGCAGGTGGCGACATATGTTCATTTCGTGTCACAATAAACCCATTCGTGACCAAGCACCGCAACTATGAGGTTCGGTGATATGACTTTTGATGTCAAGTGTTACAAATGATAAAAGATGAAAAATATATCACAGCGAATATGTTTTTAAAAACCAAACCCCCCTCCTTCATGTCGACCCCCTTCCCACTGTCTCCACTTCCCTCTCCCCTCTCTTTCTCATCAGTGTTTTCTACCCTACAATGCACTGTGCGACAACCGTTTGCTGCTAGCTTTAAGAAAAAACTTCTCCTTTTCTTGGAATAGTGAATTTTTTTTGGTTTATAATCAATATAATTCCTAATTACGCGTAATGCAATGGACCTAAAATCACTTTTTGTATGCGTATATTCATTTAATGAAGATGATATTATGAGTTATTTTCTGTATACAGTGTATTTTCATGTTTTTTAAATATTGAAAAACGTACTGATCAACATCACTGTCAAACAGACATGACTATCCCCAACACCTAACAAGGCGACATGTAATCAATACATTGTCATTGTCATAGTCATTGTCAATTTTCATTGGTCGACCTTGTAGTTCAGGGCACTTTTCGGGCATGCGCAATGCAGGCATAAACTCGCGGCGGCTGCTCGCGAGTGAACTTGCTGAATCAACAGTGTCTTAGTGAGGTCCTGACCGCGGTAAGGATCTCACTAATTATTCAGTTCGTAGTTACACTATGGTCGAACAATCTACTGAATCATGGGCCTATAGGCCTATTACTAGAATGCAGACCGGGATTTGTTCATAAAGTCATGTATAGCTGTTGTGGGGTGATGGATGTAAAGACATTTTACAGCGTACCCATAACAACAATAGAAGCAGGTGCACATGGTGGAATGTTCTTTCACTTCCTTCTCAGACATATCACAGCTGAATACTTGTTCTCGTGTCCGCATGATAATGGGTATGAACGTGGTTGACCATATACATTTAACTCAACTTTGTGGGTGGTACGCTTAACCTGAGGTCATTCGTACCTGCAATAATCTGCTCATGCGCACATTGCAACTAAGAACTAGCTTATCTCTATTATTATATATTCATTTATTTACGTCTTCTTTATTTACAAAATAGTAAATTATGCATGATAGGCCCATTCGGTTACAAAACTGTTTTAGAAAGGCGCCCTGCACTTGAACATACTAACAAAATCAAACATCAACGAAAAGTTATTGTAAAAAAACATTCAAGCATCTTGGGCTACTTATGTAATATAACAACAATGAAGAAATTCAGTTTATAAACTGCTGCATTAAACTGATCTCCACACACACACACACACACACACAAACACACACACACACACACACACACACCCTCCTCTCTTCCCCTCCCCAGCCCTTAACCAAGTCTTGCAATCATTAGAGAGTACTTATAAATGTAAGAAACCGTTTCTTAAATTGTTGTACTGAAGTGCACAATTGAAGGTCAACATGGTTAAGAGGAAGATCATCGAAAGAGGGTGGTGCACGATACGAAAAGGATTTTCGATTAAATGTTGTTTTTTCTCTAGGTATTGAACGAGTGGTATCAACAGCGCGACGTGTGCAGAACGAATATGTTTTTTTCCTCAGCTAACTGTAATCAATAAGATAGCGCTCTGTTATTGACGTCTAGAGGATAAGAAGACAATAATTATACGCAATTCTCTATTTGACTGTCTGCCAATGCGAAGTCTTTGAAAGGGAATGTTGAGAAACAAAATAGTCAACACTGAACATGTTGAGTGTGAATTCCCCTTTCCACTAAGAATGAATAATGCTTCTGGAGGCTGTTTCACCAAGCTGTTCGTAAGTTACGAACGCCTTACGAACGACTGGTTATCCCTTCTTGTGCTAAATCAGATTCTCAATGAACAAAGTGTGGCAACGCATTTAGCAAAAGAAGGGATAACCAGTCGTTCGTAAAGTCGTTCGTAACTTACGAGCTTGGTGAAACACCCTCCAGGTATGTCTGGCGAATGAGACCATGTGGATTGGCAGGTGTAATGGACAATGGGCATCGTTGTCTTCTGAATTTATTATCTGATACCCAAAATTGTGTTTGTCCTGATTTGTCAAAAAGTGCAAATCTAATAAAACATTCCAAAGTTGATAACAAGAATTTGAATTGATCACTGTTCTTCAAATATTAGCCGTGATCAGATTTCAGCTTGATTCGAACTTTTTTGTTACATTTTTCAAAAGTGTCACCTGTTTGTTAAACTTATTTTTCTTCAACAAGACAGCCGCGAGCTTTATCTAGTTTTCAGGATATTAACTTCACTTAATCAAATTCAAATTACTAGTTATCCTCAGGAATATCGTGTTTACTCCCCATCAAACCTAATGGAATATGATGATATATTTCCCGATATCTAATTAATCTGACACGTGTAATCATTCTGTGCGTCGTCACGTGAACTGTTCAACGACCTGATAATTGGCTCCGATGAAGAA
This sequence comes from Arbacia lixula, assembly GCA_963669155.1. Classification (NCBI taxonomy): domain Eukaryota; kingdom Metazoa; phylum Echinodermata; class Echinoidea; order Arbacioida; family Arbaciidae; genus Arbacia; species Arbacia lixula. The sequence continues at coordinate 24,649,524 of OZ022579.1, read as the reverse complement.
AGTCTGACGCGATTACCAGGCTACGTCACGGTGTCATGGCAACCATTCCATTTTAGGGGTGAATATGTCAATTGATATTTCGGTCGCCGTATACTCTCCATGTGTTTATGATTCGGGGAGTTAGTTAGACGTAAATATCGCGTAATGACATAGGCTACATGCTGATATCATGTTTTATTAACGGGTGTCAACAATTTTATCACTTTTGATTGATAATTACCGCCGAAAAAATTAATGAGATTCTGCTAGTAGGCCTATGTACTTAGCATTCAGTTTGAGTATGTAATGAGGTATAAGGTGGAGTCTTGATGCGTATAAAATGCTTATTCGTATTTATCTGGTTTACTCGATACATTTGAGGCTACGTTTCAGATTTTAATTCGAAAACAAAGAATAAAATATATGAACAAATTTAGGAATCTTTACACGACCCATTGCTAGTCAATGAGTATGTATGGGAGTGTGTACAAGCCAATGCCTCTTTTAGAGGCATTAAAGAAAGGGTGGCCGTTTACAAAATTCATCAAACATGTCAAACTCGATAGGAAACAGCAGTAGAGCCTAACGATAACGTGTATGAAATATAAACTAGTTTACCCCATTTTGTAGCGATCATGGTCTATTTTAAAATACTGTATTGCAACGCTCGGTGCATCGCTCAGCGGTGAGCCGCTCGCCTCAACGCAGCACTGTGCGTTATCGATCAATCAGTGTGTGGGACGAATGGTAGGTGGTTTGACGGCGTAGGATCACATCTTGGGCCCAAAGCCCCCCTGCCCCATTACCCTTGCTACTTGTAACCAGAGGATGCGCTTCCCAAGGCGCCATGGGCGACTCGCTTTATTCGATTCTTGAAAATCTTGGAGAAACAGGAAGTACTTGACCCATCTGCTGGTCACTACGTGATGACCATCAGTGACGGACGAGAGGCCACTTGTATTGGACAGTTTCACGGACACTTCTCAAATATCAAAATAGGGTGTGTGTGTATATGCGTGTGTGTGTGTGTGTGTGTGTGTGTGTGTGTGTGTGTGTGTGTAGGGGGGGTCGTATCTAGCGTCTCCAATCATACACACACAGACACACACGCACACACACACTTACACATACGCATACAAACGCACACTTACGCGCACACACATACGCACACACAGGCAACACACATTCACACACACACACACACACACACACGCATATTTAAAAGTTGGTAAAAATCTAATTTTTTTTATACAGCAGTTCACCTAACTGTCTCGTTTTATCCCACGTATTGTAGTTTGAGAGAACTTACAGTGCTCATTATACACTGGGGAAGGTGGCAATACAGATGTGTGTGAGTATGTGTGTGTGTGTGTAGGTAAGTATGTGAATGTGCGCGCGCGCGCTCGCGTGTGCGTGTGTGTGTGTGTGTGTGTACGTGTGAGTATGTGTGTGTGTGCGTGTGTGTCTGTGTGTGTCGGGGTGTGTTGTGTGAGTGTGTGTGTGTGTGTGTGTGTGTGTGTGTGGAGGTAAGTGTGGGTGTGCACGTGTTTTTGTGTGCGTAAATAATAATTCTGCACAGCTCTATAATGCTTACATAATTCATCTCTAGCCATCCCCTCCCTCCCTTCCACACACATGCATACCATTCCGGAGGTCGTAATACGTGGAATTATATTTTCAGATGTCTTGTTCTTTGCTCTGATATTTAACTTCTTGATCAGAATCGATGTTGTCACTTTGTCTTCCCTTGTTCTTAGTAAACCTCTTGGCGTTGGAAGATAATCCCTAAACTTTTCATTTTCTTATAACTGCGCACGTCATTGCATAATACATATATTTTCCTGCAGCTCTGAGACCTTACACTTGTCACGCATAAATTCTTTATCATTATCATTTCTATGTTTAATCGACATCATCCCGAGAGCGATTTCCACTCCAGAAATAGTTGACAAACAGGCGGATTGAGTAACGAATTATAAAAATGTATTCTGAGTAAATAAATTCCGTTCTGTGACAGTCAATAACAGCGTAAAGCAAATCGATTCATGGAATGATAACGACGAGCAATAAACATAATTAAAAAAAAGAAAGAAGAAAGAACACATACTATTTTGGGTAGTTTGCGCCACCGGCTCAACTTCTTGTTAGAATTCAAAATTGTTGTTGTTATTTCATTTTGTTATTTTAATCATTTTTTTTGTAATCTTGTAAAAACGAATATTGAATGTACTATCGCTAAGAGAAACACTGTCCAGTTAATTATTTTTTGTTTATGACACACACACACACACACGCACACACACACACATACACCTACACATACAGTCTGCTTAACATATCACGACATGTTCTCTCCTTAGTTAAGTAGCATTCTTAACTGCTTAAGGGAATAGATCTTAAATGCTTGGGACGAAATCTTATTTCGGTTCCCCCTGCCCCATATTATGTATGACCGTCGAGACCTAATCCAACTATAATGGATGAAACTTCAGCTTGTGATATATCATTCATCGTCACGGTATCCCCTCTATCACTTTCTCTTTGCAGCTTGTGACTTGCTATATACCCCACAAATTGCCAGGGTTACAAGACCGTCTCTCTGTCTCTCTTCCTTCTCTGTCTGTTTATCACCCACATATATACATATCTCTCTATCCCTCTCCCTCCCTCTCTCTCTCTCACTTTCTCCCTCCCTCTCTTTCTATCGCTTACACCTCTCTCTCTAACTCTCTCTCCCTCACTCTCTCTCACACACTTGCACCCCTCTATATCTATATCTCTCCTCTCTCTTTCTCTCTATCTCTCTCTCCACCACCTCTCTCACACACTTACACCCCCTCTCTCGTTCTCTCCTTTCTCTCTCTTTCTCCTTCTCCAGGCATAACAAAACACGAATTTGATTGAATTGAATTAAATTTATTAAGTAGCCTGTACACATAAACTCTATTTCTCCAAACCACATTTTAGGAAAAGCCATCCGATTATGTAAGGCGTAGCCCTATTCTGATTTTCTTTTGTAGTCATACCCGTTTTCGTTTGTAAAGGGATAGTCCACCCTGAAATTGAGTTCATTTCAATAAAAGCAGAAATATGGCAGAAACATTAGTGAAGGTTTGACGAAAATCCGTCAAAGTACGATAAGCAAGTTATGATCTTTTGAAATTTCAATTTTGTGACGTCACGTGCGAGGTGCTCTCCCATTATGTTGTGTGCTGTATGATTCCATAAATTGCAATTTTTTCTGTTTTGAATATTTTTTCATAGAGGTATGTATGTAAAATGTGTTTCTAATGGTATATCAAATGCACAGGTAAAAGAACCCATATCCGTTTGTAAAAATTGACATTTAAACAAAAAAAAAAATACACAACATAACACTGACGTTATGGAAGAGCACCTCGCACGTGACGTCACAAAATCTAAACTATAAAAGAGCATAACTTTCTTGTTATTTGACTTATTTTCCTCATAACTCCACTTATATGTATTTTTCATGTTTCTTCTTTTATTGAAACCAACTTAATTACAAATTGAACTATTCCTTTAAAGTACTAATGTAGAAACCGGTAGCAGGCATGACTGCAAACAACACATTGAATGTTGCTGCTCGGTGCATGATGGGAATTGGCGACAGTGTGCTATTTTATTACATAGGCCTGTCTCGACATGTCTGAAAGATGCAGGAATACATACGGTGATGGCAATGTAAATTGTATTCTGCCAGTATAACCATCGAGCACACACGATGCGCTCTGGATGCTTAACAAAATGCCGTGGCACCAGCTCTCTAGATCTCCGCCATGTTTTTATCTATGCAGCCAAGCTGTTGTGACGTAAAAAATACAAGCATCCTAACTTCTTCAACTTTCTCTCCCTCTCGCTTAACCTGCTCAATGTACCCTATACAACACTGCAGCTAGGTTAAGAATGATCTATCTAGATCAGAGATCTCTCGTCGACCATATCCGCCGACAGCGCGCAGCACCCATAAACAGAGCCACTTAGCCGGGCCGAACTCTGGTCGCTATTGCGATCGGCGATGAAACCCAATCGTGCTTGTGCGTACACACGCGCATTAGCGGAGAGATAGCGGCTCGGCGGGCGGCACTCGAGCGGGACGCACCGGCGTAGGAGTGGAGCGGCGCTTCCTATCGATCAGATCAAAATATCCGTATGGAAGTTCGGCACTCGGGGCCAGGGGGCGCGGGTTAGGGTGGATGTTGAGCTGCGGGTGTGAGAGGGAGGGTGGCGGAACAAGGGATACTCATAGCGGGGAAGTATGGTACGGGGTGGGAGAGAAAGAGAAAGAGAAAGAGAGAGAGAGAGAGAGAGAGAGAGAGAGAGAGAGAGAGAGAGAGAGAGAAAGAGACCGAGAGACAGATCGAGAGAGACTGAGAGGGGCAGCGAGACAGAGAGAGATGGACAGGGGAGGAGATGAGAAAGAGAGAGATGAGAGAGACGAGAGAGACGAGATAGAGAGAGAGAGACGGCGAAAGAGAATAAGGGGAGATTGTAAAGTGAGAGGGGAAAAAGACAGAGGATATAAACAAAACGAAAAATAGATAATAGAGAGAGAGAGAGAGAGAGAGAGAGAGAGAGAGAGAGAGAGAGGATAGAGGGCGGGGTTGGGGAAATTGAAATGGTTTGAAAGAAATAACGATAAAAAGTGAGAGAGTGAGGAAGATAATATAACATTTGTCAAGTGGATGATGACGTTTAGAACGTTTAGACATAAAAAATATAATAAATTGTGTCGTAATGATTTAAGTTACGAACGCAGGTGAAAGACACTGACAAATAGAATGACTAAATATATTGTAGCCTAAAATAATTATGTTGTCTTGTTTTATTTGCATTGGCGTGTTGGCCCAATATCTAGGTCATATACCTTTAAAAAAAAATCAATAATCTTGATAAAGGTCTGTGACGGAAATATTGAGGACTTTACTCTTCTCCGGTGTTTTTATTTATTTGTTTGTATTTTCATCTACATTTTCAGCGTCGTCGCAACCTCCTATGCCGCAAGAGTAATGGTACGGGAAGGACAAGAAAAAACAAGGGAAAAGATCGAGATAGAGAGAGAGAGAAAGAGAGAAATAAGTGGCATAGGAGCTAATGATTTGAATGTCACATGGTGCATGCAAGCATTTCCATTATGAAATGATAAATCTATGCAGGCACTAACCCGACTAACTTGTTTGGTGTGTTTTATACAGTTATTCTGAGTATCACTCTTTTACTAATTAAACATTAACAACATCTTTTTAGGCTTCCGAAGATAATATTACTTAGAAGTATTGTATATATCTAGTCCGTTCTCCCATCCACCCCGAACGACGTCTCTTTCTCTGTATCTCTCACTCTGTTTTTCTGTCTGTCTGTCTGTCTGTCTGTCTGTCTCTCCATTTACAAATTCTTCCTCGCATTCTTCACAGGGTATCATTGTGACCCCACCCCAGATCTCGGCAACGGAACGCTCGACGACCACTCATTTTGGCACACACGTCACCTGTGACGTGTGAATGGAATCTCTAAATGGAATGGAATCTCTAAATTTGGATAGGTAGAATTACGATCAGATCAACAATCCATTTTTTATTAATCCATTAAGCAACTCTATACCATAAAGGGAATGAGTTGCCTAGATGCCAATTCACCTAGGTGTAGTTGAAATTTTATTATGTCAGCCATAACTATTTTTGGTATCGATTACTAAGGCTCCAAATAGAAACAAATGCAACGACCTTCTTTTCCCCTGTTTGTTTTGTTTCATAATTCCTATTCATTTCTTTGTTTTTTAAACTTTTTTTATATTGTTTTTCCATAGGGCTTATACACCACATTACAAAAATGACCCGATTTAGGAATGACTCATTAATATTGACCTGACACAGGCACGTACGCAGGATTTTTGAAGGGGGGGGGGGGGGAAATCCGCCCTCTTTTTTTCCTTACGATTTCTTGCGTCATACATTATTAGGTAGGGGTACCGTCCGTCTACCAGACCGACCTCTAGGGAGACAAGCAAAAAAAAAAAAAAAAAAAAAAACGGAAAAGAAAAGAAAAAAAAAAAGGGGGGGGGGGGGTTAACCCCCTGAACCCCCTTGCATACGCGCCTGACCTGACATATCAAACAGATGTGAATACTGTCACAGAGCCATATCTTTATCTTGAATCAAAATAAAATGAAGGTTTGCGAAGATTGGGAAACCATGTTTCGCATTGCCCCGCTTAATCTTACCGGAAGTACTGGAAGAAGATTATGAATGAATTGGGCTTTGACTTTAAAACAATTTGATGAGCTTCTTTTTATTCATAAATGTATGTGCATTTTCAATTCGATCGATCGTACTCACAAGCAACATAGACACATGCATACACATGAATATTACACTCTAAACATTCTCATTCTCCCATGTCTATCTTTCTCTCGCGTACACATAAACACACACACACACACACACACACACACAAACACACATACATACACACACACTCACCTACACACACACACACACACACATACATAGACACACACACATGCATACACACGCACACATACATACACATGCACACACATATATACACACACGCCCACATACACACGCACACACACACACGCATACACACACTCACATACATATAATTTTGTTCAACCTCATCTTCATTCTCCCACCTCCACCATTATCTCTCTCTCTCTCTCTCTCTCTCTAACGCACACATATAAACACACATTAAATTATATTGCAGTTCTCTTTCTATTTATATATTTCTCACAAACAAATGCGAAACCACACACATACGTACATACTCTCATTCGCAACCCCCCCCCTCCCCCACGCAAAAATATGAAGTATCTTTAATGCACTCCTTCCAGTACAACCATACAATGAATGGTTAGACAGCCCTAAGCTACACTATACAAACTTATGTTAAGTCATTAGGCACAACCAATCACAACCTCGTAGTTCTATGGTGCACGAGTCTGCACAAAACTCTCTCCTTCAAACGCACATGGATTATCTCGTGATTTGATTTGTGAGTTTTTGTGTGCGCTTGATGCTGAGAGAGGCGTGCGAGCGAGGCGTCACGCTCCTAACCTATCACGTTTCAAACCCATATTTAGAACCGTCTGGCTCGTCATCAATGATTCAACGCGGGGGGTAGAAAGAAACACAGGCAGAATGCAGCGCGGCCATCGAAGCGACTCTTTCCATGTAACCTGAGAGGGCAGTGGCGGGTCAAAACTCCCAGAGCCATCTCTCAACAGAGTTTGGCCAACTCGGTTTCAATAGGACACAACATGGCGCGTGTTGCTTTGTTGGGCAAGCAAATAACAAAACAATATACGCCATGTTGTAACCGAATGGAACCGAGTTGGCCAAACTCTGTATATACATGTAGATGGCTCTGACAACTCCTACAGGAGCCTCCCTTTAACTGTGTTAGTCCCGTAGGCAATAAACTATGTTGTAGCATGGACCTAGCATGGATGGACTGCGCTCGGATAGTGGGAACTTATTTTTCTAATTTAGCAACCCTTTAAAAGGACTGCAATTGTGATACCCTGTCGAAAGTTTACTACTTAGTACACGCCTGCTATGTCTTTTCGTCACCCCACCATACCAAAGTTTAAGCAGCACTCGCACACACAAGTGCACACGCATGATTAATGCATGTGCGTGGATGTGTGTATGTATATGTGTGTATGTATGTGTGGTTTTGTATGTGTGTGAGAAAGAAAGAGAGAGATGTTTTGAGAACGTTATGATGTGTGTGTGTGTGTATATGTGGAAGAGAATGTAGATTGGTAATGTTGCTGATAGAGCACTTCATACGTATGTGTACGTGTGTATAGCGCAGAATGTGTGGTTTTGTATGTGTATAGGAGAGAAAGAAAGAGAGAGAGAGAGACAGAGAGAGAGAGAGAGAGAGAGAGAGAGAGAAAGAGAGACAGGGAGATGCTGTTTTCAATGAAGAACTTTATATAAATGTGTGTGTGTATGTGAGGTGTATATGTTCGCTTGTATTGTGCTATGATCTGTGTAATGATTGTGTTTAAACGAAATAAAAAAAATACTGAAAAACAAGAAAAGGAAAAAGAAAAAAGTATTTCTGTGGTTTTTGTTTTATATCTTATAGACGCGCGCCAGTCACGATGGTGATTAAATACATCTGGTAGCGATCTATAGCATCCCTATGAAAAAAACACGTCCCGGGTTCGATCTCTTCTCTGTGTTTGTCTGTATCAGGGATGTGTTATGGAAGGATATGAAACAACTTTCTTTCTTTGAACCCATGCGTGGCACCGCCGAAGAAAAAATGTTTTTTTTCAGCATGTGCTTTTCAGGTGTTTTAATAATAACGAAAAGGATTGCGTAGCAACGGTTTCTCAGATAGAACGAAAGATGTGTTGAGCCTTATTTCGCTTGTCCACTTCTGCTGGATTGCATCAATACATTTGTGAGGAAAAGAGATATCAGCGAACAAACATAAACAGTTTTTTCAACTAAAATATCTCAGTTGCACGCAAATGCATACAAACTCTGTTAATGAAAATAAACAGCTTAAGATATAATTTTGATAATGATTGAATCCCACATTTGCGGAAATCTGCGGAAAGTGAATAATTTGTTAATTGTGTAAGTAAGAATATTATCTTATATCTCCGTTTATTCATCATTCAACAATTATTTAGAAGAAAACTAAGTACAGGATCTTTAGTCGTGTTGCCCGTAACTTTCTTGAAAATTGCACAAAAATGTGATAAGAAACATAGGTTCCAGAGACAAAACAGTGAATTAAAGATATTGCTTTCCAAGTTGACAGCAGCTAAATGTCGGTGCCGCTCATGGGACATCAAAGCATTGTAGTGATTGTGGAATGCTTTTGACATTCATAAGCATTTAGTATCCATACAGATGTTTGAATATATTATGCTCGAGTTGCTTCTCCCTCCTAACACATCCCTGTCTGTATCTTCCTCCTGGAGTGTATCCAGCCGCGACCCTAGATATATATAGAAACAATCTGAAAACGAAGCACAAGCAGAACAAGAAACGTGGATAGCGTGACGTATGTTAGAATCCTCAATCTTGTTCACCTCGTCGAATTAAATAAACCTTTTCTCATTACATATGCGGTTATCAGCCTTTGATCCAAAAAACGCACTTACGCCTGGCTAAAAGGCCTACATAGTGTGCTCAAAATATTAGAGTAGGACAAATCACACATCCATACATACATAATTATGTGAATATCATGAATATCTGATTTAAAAATTGTCTTAGTCTGATCTTTTCAATAGAGTTGCTTCGCAAATTTCATCCGAAACACCGAAGGCGACGTCAAACCATACTTCCTATACCGTGTGTCTAAAAAAAACCTATACACTTTTGAAATGGCTGCCGATTAACAAATATTTAATTTTGGGGAAAATGATTTACATGTATGGATAGCTTATAGTCTCGACTTTTACCTGACATCAAAAACGTCTAAAAATTATTCTTGCTTTAATGAGCACTGCTCACTTTTATAAAGGGTATGAAAATTAGGCTGCGCAGTTATTAGCCTTCCAATTTTGCGAGAGATTGAATATTGAATATTCAATTGAATACTCAATTAAATATTCATTATTCATATACAATTTGCTGAAAAAGGAAAGGAATGTCTCATCTACTGGCTGCATATTCTTCAGGTCATCCATTGACCTAACGAATAAATTGCCGGCATCTTTGACATTCTTTTTTTTTCGATAACCCTTAATTGAATATTCAATATTCAATCTCTCGCAAAAATGGAAGCCTTATTCCTGCGCAGCCTAATTTTCATACCCTTTATAAAAGTGAGCTCATTCAAGCAAGAATTATTTTTGGACGTTTTATTGTCAGATGTAAGTTGAGACCATAAGCTGTCCATACATCATGAACATGTAAATCATACTCCCCAGAATCGTATTTTTTTTTATTCGGCAGCCATTTCAAAAGTGTATACCTTTTTTGAGACACACGGTTTATTTCTTACTAAACTTGTTAGGCTCTGTAAAAGGGATTCACTACGTTTAAAAATCTTGTTTTAACTCTTTGAATGCTCAATAAATTGAGGCTCTATGTGGTTTTTGTATATCAACGGTGGAAAAAAATCGCACATGGCACACACTGAGTTAAAAGACGTACAGTAGGGTGTTTCACCAAGCTGTTCGGAAGTTACGAACGACTTAACGAACGACTGGTGATCCCTTCTTGTGTTAAATGCGATACCACATTTTGTTCATTGAGAATCTGGTTTAGCACAAGAAGGGATCACCAGTCGTTCGTAACTTACGAACGGCTTGGTGAAACATCCCCCGGTAAGTTTATTTTCCCAGCGAATGTTACAAAAGCGTTCCTCGAGATTTATTTGAAACGTTGACCAACAGTGGACAATTCTAAGATTCGAACATGTTGAACCACGACGCAAATGCAACGATACTTTGTAATGCTGTATATATTGTGATATCATGATATTTTATGATCTGATATGAATGATAGCATAATATTTATGATTACAAAAATCATCTTCAATTGCGCACACAGTACTAAAAGATATTCCCACCAGCTAAAAGAAAATGCGGGGAGGCCACTTAGAACAATATTATGTGACATTCCTTTATAATCAGGACGATTTGGCATCCTCAAACGAAACGGAGCCCTTAGAACAACAACCAGAAAAGCTCGTGTGAAAAATGGTTACATTGAAAGGTCCTATGACATGAAAATGTATGTTGACTTAATTTGATGCTATTTAATATGTAAATACCAAAATCAGTAACTGTTCAATGGAATTATGTGTCCTATATTTTTTTAGATAATATTTCTTTTTTTCTTTTCTCAGCACTGATACTTCCCCGCCTCCAGTATATCCTCCAACTCAAGATTCTTCTTGTGACATCATCAAAGGTATAAATTAGCAGGATAGTAAACAGAATTTATGCACAAACTAAACATTGCAATGACTATATACCTGCAAGTGCTTATAATAGCATCACGTGTTTGTACAATGCAAATTATTTTGTCCTTGGCATAGCGCGCACGTGCATGAGGTAACAATTATTCCCACATGAAAAGCTGTTAGATGGTATTCTGTGAAGACATGTGATGATCTTGTGGGCAGGTGGAAGTAGTCATCGAAATGTCTAGTTTGTGCATAAATTCTGTCTATTATCCTGCTAATTTCTACCTTTGATGATGTCACAAGAAGAATCTTGAGTTTGATGATATTCTGGAGGCGGGGCTTATCAGTGTTGGGAAAAAATAAAAAAAAAATATCTTAAAATATAGGACACATAATTCCATTGAACAATTAGTGATTTTGTTATCTACATATTAAGTTGCATCAAATTAAGTCAACATATATTTCCATGTCATAGGACCTTTAAGGTGTCTAATTCGCAACATGGACCAGTGTTCCCGTTTGATCAATAATAGCCTCCGCAAACAACTCGGTAACCCCCGCATTCTCGTTATGGATTAATTGTAGTCACTGTACGGCAGACAGGCAATAAAACAAAAACCGCACCAAGAACAATAAAAATAACACGAACATTACAACAAAAAAATTACCAATACTCAGGTAGGAATAAAGTAGGCCTCCAGCGATAAGCAGAGCGGTAGAAGGAGATGAATATTCATGACAAAAGTGTTGATTTCACCAAGCCGATACATCAATCACACACAGCGTTGGGTTATTTAAAGAATATTTTAACGGAGAAAGGTTTCTAAACCAGACAATAAATTTACAAGAAGAAGCCCACAGAAACTGAAACGAAAATAGTTGATCAACAAAAGTAAAAGGAAAACATATTATTTAAGCAGTGGCACGATATGAATATAACAAGAGAGATAGATGACTAGTTGAAAGAAACGACTTTCCACGCCATCTTGGTTGTCATTTTGTCTCTTCCACTGTTACGACAAGAAAGGGAAATTGAGTTAAAATAGATCAACGAAGAAAGAGAAGGAGAGCTAGGGAGGGGGTGGAGAAAGGTCAGTCTGAATTGGAATATTATAGATGGTAAGGATAAGTGTGTGTGTGTGTGTGTGTGAGAGAGAGAGAGAGAGAGAAAGAGAGAGAGAGAGAGAGAGAGAGAGAGAGAGAGAGAGAGAAAGAGAGAGAGAGAGAGAGAGAATGAATGTAGTGAGAAGACAAATAAACATATCGAGAAAAACAGAGATACAGAAATACAGAGAGGGGTGGGGAGAGAGAGAGAGAGAGAGAGAGAGAGAGAGAGAGAGAGAGAGAGACGAAAAAGGGGCAACAAGAGACAGAGAGGGAGAGAAAAAGAGGTAGTGCGAAGGAAATATACATATTGATAGAGAGAAGGGGTGGCAAAACAAGAGGGAGACACACACAAAGAGAGAGAGAGAGAGAGAGAGAGAGAGAGAGAGAGAGACAGAGAGAGACAGACAGACAAACAGAGAGAGACAGAGAGAGACAGAGAGAGACATAGGAAGAGACAGAGAGAAAGAGAGAGAAAGAGAAAGTGAGAGGGAGAGAGAGAGAGAGAGATGAGAATTACTGATTTGTTCTTTTGTATGCTTTGAGCGTTTCCTTTCAAAGAAAGAATCAATAACAATCAAGCACAGAGCAAATGCATATTTCATAACCAGTTCACCTTTGTTTTCCAAAATTGAAATACACTGTACATTATAGAGAGGCTGGATAACAAAGAAATACCATTGTGCAGAATTCTACGGAATGATGGATTAAATGCTGGAAAAGATGAAAGCGTGGAAGTTAAAAGATAAACAGAGGTATAAGGTACAGTGTATTTTAATCATATGAATCTTATGAAATTAATGCAACCATGATACGATCAACACAGCCGTCTGTTCATAAAGATGGGGGGGGGGGGCGGATAGATATATGAGTAGATGGATATTGACAGAAAGTCAGGGATAGGGGGAGATGGCTAGAGACATAGAGAGAGGGATACGGGAAATAAATAGAGACAGAGAGATAGGGAGAGATGGATAGAGACAGAGAGAGAGAGAGAGAAGGAGATAGGGGGATGGATAGAGACAGAGAGAGAGACATAGGGATATAGGGGGGGGGGTGGATAGAGAAAGAGAGAGACATAGAGTTAGGGGAGATGGATAGAGAAAGAGAGAGAGAGAGAGAGAGAGAGAGAGAGAGAGAGAAGGAGATAGGGGGAGATGGATAGAGACAGAGAGAGACAGAGATATATGAGGAGATGGATAGAGTCATAGGGAGACAGAGAGATAGGGGAGAAGGATAGAGACACAGAGAGGCAGAGATATAGGAGATGGATAGAGACAGAGAGAGACATAGAGATAATGGGGATGGATAGAGACAGAGACAGAGAGAGACAGAGAGATAGGGGGATGGATAGAGACAGATAGAGAGAGAGAGAGAGAGAGAGAGAGAGAGAGAGAGAGAGAGAGAGAGAGACGGAGAGGTAGGGGGAAATTGATAGAGACATAGGGAGACATAGAGATAGGGGGAGATGGATAGAGACAGAGAGAGAGAGAGAGAGAGAGAGAGAGAGAGAGAGACAGACGGAGAGATAGGGGGATGGATAGAGAGACAGAGACATAGGGGGAAGAGATAGAGACATAGGGAGACAGAGAGATAGGGGAGATGGATAGAGACAGAGAGAGAGAGAGAGAGAGAGAGAGAGAGAGAGAGAGAGAGACGGAGAGGTAGGGGGAAATTGATAGAGACATAGGGAGACATAGAGATAGGGGGAGATGGATAGAGACAGAGAGAGAGAGAGAGACAGACAGACAGACAGACGGAGAGATAGGGGGATGGATAGAGACAGAGAGAGAGAGAGAGAGAGAGAGAGAGAGAGAGAGACGGAGAGGAAGGGGGAAATTGATAGAGACAGAGAGAGACATAGAGATAGGGGGAGATGGATAGAGACAGAGAGACAGAGAGAGAGAGAGAGAGAGAGACGGAGAGATAGGGGGAGATTGATAGAGACAGAGAGAGACATAGAGATAGGCAGATATGGATAGAGACAGAGAGACACAGAGAGATAGGGGAGATGGATAGAGACATAGGGAGACAGAGAGATAGGGGAGATGGATAGAGACAGAGTGAGAGAGAGAGAGAGAGAGAGAGAGAGAGAGAGAGAGAGACGGAGAGGTAGGGGAAAATTGATAGAGACATAGGGAGACAGTCAGATTGGGGGAGATGGATAGAGACAGAGATAGTGGGAGGTGGAAAGAGATAGAAGGAGAGAGAGAAATGAAGCATTTAAGGAAAGGGGGGGGGGCGACAGGGTAAGTCAGAATGTCCCAAGGAGGAGGGGACGTACCTTCCCCACTGCCCCCCCCCCTCTCGTTTCCAAGCATGCCCCCAACACACTCGACCTTTCTTCGTTCACGATCGTCCCGATCATCCGCATCACTGACTGTGCATAATATCTCATCCAACAGACTAACGGGAAGGCTAGAGCCGAAAAGAGCCTGAATACTAGCTACTGGCGTGACTGATTCTAGGGGCTCTGAATAGGGTAGGAGTAGGGGAGGTTGGGGCGGCTTGTTGCTAGGTACCGTGTCTTTTTTACGACTGATGAATTTGGGGAAAATGACTACTTGGGGAAACTTAGGAAGAGTGTATCGGCTGTTGATGTCAAATGACGGTTCCACTCTTACATAACGATCCAATTAAGTAAACACAAGAATGTTTAAGCACATGGATATACATCGCTTTGAACAAGCTTTGATGCCGCCACTTAATATTCATGACTTGCAGCTGCTCTCAACAATATGATGCATGTGTGATTGCTTCACGTTCACCTGGATTTCATAATAGGTCATACGCATTCCTATACATGCATACATTTCAGCTTTCGCTGCTGATCTTTTAATTTTGTCACTAGCTTGGGCGCGGTTGACCGCGTTTTTCATGTTACTTGACCGAAAAGAAAATATCTGAAAGTAACGTTTCATGCAATTTTGTAAGCAGGTATGATGCGGAACATTGTTAAATTGAGACTTTTATACTGCAACTTGATATCACGTTTAGAGCCTTTTTGCCATATTGTAACACTATTCCTCGATTGAATCTTTACCGATGCATCGTATGTATTACATGGCACAACTGCGCAAGCATATGGGGTGAGGATATTTCCCCAAATTCCTCTGCGCATCCGATTTTGTTTATACGTCAAATGCAGGCAAAACTCATCCAGAGAATCGGCGGAATTGAACATCGAGAATAAGAAGAAAATCCTTGTGAAGGGTTCTTTTGTGACTAGACAATGCTAGAAGGAGAGTACAATGAATCTGTATATCCATGTGCTTAAACATCCTTGGTAAACACTAACGTTGGGGTGGGGCTGCACCAAGACACCAGCATCAGGTGTGTGTGTGTGTGTGTGTGTGTGTGTGTGTGTGTGTGTGAATTGTGGCTTTAACATACGTGTTTTTTTTTTTAATAAACTGGGATTCTACAAGGATGGAGAAGGAGAAAGAGACGTGAGGAGGGTGTTGTTGTTGTTGTTGAGGTGGGGGGGGGGGGGGGTGTAAAGATGCACCCCATATGCATCCCCTGGTAGCGCACACCCTACTGATCAGGTGGTAGCTAGGAAGTGTTCGGGATTGCATGCTACCTCAATGGCCCTCTGTCTCCCGTAAGCCGACTATCCGGGGCTCGGTCGTCAGCAAGCACGGGCGGCGTGTCACCGTAGCACTCTGCCATGTCAGCGTGTTCATAAACATGGGCCGAGCTGATAGCACGCACCAGAAGTATAGGCTGTACGGAGCGAAGCAGCAAAAGTGACTATCCTTGTAACTTCATTTTTGTTCTTTCATGAAATTAATTGATATCTTCTCTATCACTCTACAGGCGAAATAAGCTCATTAATGTACATTAACGGGCACATAAATGATTCTACTTATATTTATTTATTTGTTTAATTTCAAGTTTGATTAAGACTACTTTTCAAAGAAGCGCTGGGATAAAATTCCCATATTATACATAGCAAAATACGTAACATTCAAATACAATTAGGACTACTACTTTTTCTTCTGCAACTACTACTACTACTACTACTACTACTACTACTACTACTACTACTACTACTTCTTCTACTACTACTATTACTCTTATACTACTACTACTACTACGACTACTACTACTACTACTACTACTACTACTACTACTACTACTACTACTACTACTACTACTACTATATACTTCTCCTACTACTCCTCTTCCTCCTCCTCCTCCTCCTCCTACTACTACTTCTACTACTACTACTACTACTACTACTACTACTACTACTACTACTACTTCTATATACTTCTCCTACTCCTCCTCCTCCTCCTCCTCCTCCTCTTCCTACTACTACTTCTACTACTACTACTACTACTACTACTACTATTACTACTACTACTACTACTACGACTACTACTACGACTACTACTACTACTACTACATATGTCTACTAGTATTACTGCTCGTTGTAATATGGCTATTAGTAGTAGTAATATTATACCACAACCGATAAAAGAAGAAGAAGATTAATCATTAGCATTATTATTCATAAAAGCAATGATGATAATAGCGACTTGGAAATTTTAAAATAGTAAGTTTAAAATTCAACTGAATTTGACATTTGAAAAATAATTTTTTACCTTTATGAACATGTTTTACATACCCATACAACAAACGTATATTCATACATCTCAATAGAATTTTCAATGATAATAAAAAAATAAAATGCAATGTATGAAATCATTTAAATGTAAAATATTATATAGGAAAAACATAAAGAGGCTGGCAAAAACATTTTAAGCAAAGCCTAATGCGTACATGTCTTAAACGAAGGCAAGATACACAAAAAGGTACACAAAAATATTGATATCTTTTTCAAATATAATTGTAACTGTTAATTCTTTAGCGTTAGCTGCTGAGATTTCTTTTTTAATATTTATATTGTCGTTATCGTAATAATTATTGAATAATAAGTACACGAACAGTTCTTAGACATTAATGTCTTTCACCCCACCCTCCTCCCTGTTCTTTGTCAGGGTACGTTCTCTTGACCCTCCATCCATCTTTCCTTTTGTCAACAATAACACGATCAAGAAGTAAATAAGATAACAATTGGATAGTTTGGGGAATCGTAGTATCTTGTGAATTACCGATGATAACAAATAACAAAGTAATATGATGATAAAAAATGTTAAGGAACATATATTGCATCTGGAATCCCCAGAAAGACTAGGTGGGGTCAAACCAGACAGTAACTTTTTTTTCGAAATAAAATGGGGAGGCAAATTGTTCTTAACTCTCAGTCTATATTCAAACGAACTTCATAAACACCGCAGGACATAATTTCTCCATTACTGATGATTCAACAAGATTCAAACCCCATAATACAGGCAATTATTTTTGATCTCGGCAATTTTCTTTTTCAGAGATTAGGCTGATCACAGGCAAGGTAAAAAGCAAAACTCCCAATAGACTGACGCCCTGACGGATAAGTTTATTCGTCTACCTTCTACCCACACTACATTGCAAACTTAAGATCGCGTCAACTCACCGTTGACATTACGCACGAAATGTTTGCTCGCACGATGTAATGTTGTCTAGATTAAAATATAAAATAGATTAAAATTAAAATCAAAATAGGATATATATGTATATTATGTGTGTGTATGTGTTTGTGTGTGCGTGTTTGTGTGTGTTTGAGTGACACAGGGACAGAGAAACAGCGATAAAGAGAGATAATATTAATCAATAAGTACACATAGATGTATGACATAGAGAGAAATAATAGAGAGAGCCGAGACACACAGACAGAAAGACAGACAGTCAGAGAGAAAGAGAGAGAGAGAGAGAGAGAGAGAGAGAGAGAGAAAGAGACACACACATACATACATACATACAGACAGACAGACAGACAGAGAAGGCACTCCATCTTGTTTCACATCTGAACAGGGTATTTCGCGCCGCAAACTCAACATCACTGCATGAGATTGTCCCGCTTCAACGAACGATAAAAAAAAGACACATTGTTGGACCCTGTGGGTATTTCCACAATAATTTTACTATGGTCTAGTGATATTTCAGCGAAATAATTAACAATAAATCGCTGCTCACGGAGGAGATTATCCGTAAACTGCCCCAAAACATGATTTAAATATCCTTGCGCATCACTATCATTCTGACATGTCCGATCATTGACTGTCACGAAGAGAATAATTATGTTAGACGGCGAGAGTAGCATTTTCCTCGTGTAAACGGGGTTATTTGACGAAGATATGGCGGAGACTGAAAGAGAGAAAGCGATCCAAATGATAAATTCTGGTGTCCCCTTTTTATACACGGGGAACTCTGTGCTATTCAGGATATATATGCTATGTGTGGGTACTCTTTTTGTACTGTACATGGTGTTTATCTTAATTCTTGAATGTTTAAATATTCCAAACAATTCAAAATTCCTCGCGTAAAGCGTTTAAAGGGAAGACCACAACATGTCTCCAAATATGAAATAGAATCACGACTATTAAATCTCTAGTCGCTATTTGATAATCATTACGTTCGTCGGTCAACATTTAATTTTGATAAAATGTGACCGAGAATGTGACTATACAAAATATGTTTAAAATATATACTTCACTTCACAAGACATAAACAATTCATGTTTGTTTCCAGAATGGACAAATAGAGAGTGTTCGTGTTGAGACGGACCAGGGCCCTGTTTTATGAATAATTTCCTATTGATCAAATAAGGGGATTAGACTGAAGATCGGTTCCGGTCAATCGGTAATCTTTGAGAGGCAGGTTTTGATTTTGAAGGGTTGTGGAATGGTGAAAGTGGCGGTGGTTGGATATGGGTGTGTGTGTGTGTGTCAGGTGGGTAGGTGGGGAGGTTATGTCGAAATTATACAACGCCACTGTGATTACAATTTTGGAGGGTTGGGGAATGGCAGAAGTGGTGGTGGTCGAATATGGATAGTGGGAGGGTGGGGGCGGGGAAGGTAAGGTCGAAATCATGCAACGCCATTGTGATTAAAAGGAATATAACTAGGACTACTGACTCGTAGACGAAGCAGTGAAAACAGACATTTGATATTGTGGGATGGTACTCAGAAGATTCGCGTCATTGCACAAGCTTGTGCGGCTGTTTAAAGGTGATATTCATAGGAAATAAAATCAAATAAATATAGTTTATTTAATAATTTAATGAGTTATTAAAGCAATTTATGCAGCTAACATGCCATGAATGTGTTCAGTTATTTGTTTAACTTCATGAAAGTCAAATTTCACTAAATTGACTCTCTTCCTGACCTACGAAATCGCCTAAGGGAAAGTGGCGTTGTGTGTAGTCACAGCCGGGATATGCTTCACAATGACCATTGTGTATTACACCTGTTAATCCACTAGCAACTGCCATCACAGTTTCATTAACAATGCCTGATGCTTCTGGCGGAAAAGAAGCTGCGGATTGGCATGTGTGATGCACAATAACGCCTCCCGTTTCTTACGTCAGACCTAAAGGCCGTTTCGGATGACAGTAGGTCAAATTTATCCTCGAGAATACGGTGATTGTTTTCACCCTAATTTCGCTTTTTGGAAAGTGATATATTGTTTGAATGTCATCCGAGCTCATTGTATGGCTTATAAGCTTTCTGTAGATGAATATCTTCATATTTTTGGATTTTCTATGAATATCACCTTTAACCGAGGAAAATGATTCTGAGAAAGTGAAGGTCATGCGAGAAAAAGGCTCGTCGATACATAGGTAAAGCCAGGGGTCAAATGAAGCGAGATGTTTACTCTGAAAACACCGTGGTTCGACCGTCTCCGCTCTCTTGTCTGTCAAGCCTGTTCTTTTTCCTTTTTTTTTTCTTTTTCTCCTCTTCTTTCTTTGTCATTGTCCCTCTCCCTCATGCCTCAATCTCATCCTTTTCTTTCTTTTCTATCCCCTTTCTCCCCCCCTCTCTCTTACACTCTTTACAATTGCCTCTCTCAATTTTTCATTTGCTAGCTTCCTCTAAATCTTCATATACTCCCACTTTCTCCGTTTTTCCTTTCCTGTTCTCCATCTCTCTCTCTCTCTCTCTCTCTCTCTCTCTCTCTCTCTCTCTCTCTCTCTATCTTCTCTCTTTCTCTCTGTAAGGGTTTTTTTTCTCTCTTCCTCCCGATCCTCCCCAATCTCCCTTCCTCTCGCCGTATTTACTCAGAACATAATACGCGTGCTTTAATCATGACACGTGTACATAGAACGTGACCATGGTAGAAGGTGTTGAGGGCGAAACCCAATCGTTATGTTGAAAGCACACTTTCACGTTCAGAGGGTCAAATGACATTTTAATAATGTTGACTATATTGTCATTTGAGAGTCATACAATAATGTTGATGGGTGACGAAGGAGCGAAACCATGGCCTCACTCACGAAACTGGCATGACTGGCTAAGTATTCGAACTGATATTTGATGATTTGATAAGTCCCTTTTTTATAGGAGCTAACAGTGAACAGAAAAATATGCAGCTTAAAACTGTACCAAAAATACCAAATCTTCATGAACTTGATGATGGGAATAAAATATTTTATTGCAATTTGATAACCATTCTCAAAGCGTATCGACCAAGTTTGAATTAACCATGAGCCTTAAAAAGCGCTTTCACGGATTTATCTTCTGCCCCTCCTATTTTCATCGTGTGTGTGTTTGTTTGTGTGTGTGCGTGTGTGTGGGGGTGGATGTTTGTGTATGCATGTGCAGGTATGCATGTGCAGGTATGCATGTGCAGGTATGCAGGTATGCATGTGCATGTGCAGGTAACTCGAATAGGATCAAATGTGTGAATGCACTCATAATTTTATTGAAATACACCATTTTTATGTGTAGAACAAGCAACTTACCTCCCAGGGTTAAGATATGTCAAATCGTAAGGGATTTTATAGAGGAAGAGAAGAATTTGGCAATTAAAGCGGGTAGATTGCAGATCCACCTACAGAAATGGGAAACTTTACAAATTGAGGTCTGATAACATTGCAGTTCAAATTTGAATGAAATAGAAGAAATAGCACATAGGGTTAGAGTGGTGTGTATATGTGTGTTTCTAGGCGAGTGTGTGTGTGTGTGTGTTTGTGTGTGAGTATGTAGGTGAGTGTGTATGTGTGTGTAAGGGGGGGGGGGAGGGGGAGGGGGAGGGGGGGAGGGGGGGGGTAACCGAAAAGATTTCATTCTTATGTATTATGGAATTGCTTTATTATCATTACTATTATACATTTCTTTAAGCATTATGATTAATACATGTACTCTATTTAAGAGGAATATAATTCATATAAAAAAAAAATTATACAAGTGGTACAACATGTTGTATTGTGTTTATAGAATCAACAGAAATATTACGTTTATTGATTTGTAATTCTATGTCATAAAATGAAATTGTTTCTTTCATTATGTGAATGAAATCAAATAAAGAATATGACAAAAAAAAAGTGTGTGGGGGTGGATATGTTCGGGGGGGGGGGGAGAAAAGATTTCATTCTTATGGAATTGTTTTATTATCATTTATACATATAATGATTATTATTTTAGAGGAATATGATTTATGTTTATCGAATCAATAGAAATATTACTTTTATGTATTTGTTATTGTATGTTATAAAGTGAAATTGTTTATTTTATGATGGGAATGAAATCAAATAAAGAATATGGAAAAACAAAAAAAAAATGTGCGAAGTCCTTACGCATTGAATTGCGTCGATAATACCGCCGATCGCACGATTTTGCTACGATACTGAAGTCGTAAGGTTCTACGACTGGAAATGTGACGTCGACTTCGTTTACAAATCCAATGACCAGGTCATGTCGGACCATCTGCGGTGGCGTTATAGCCCAGGCGTTAAGCTCGACCAACTTTAAAAAAAACAGCAGGTACATTTCGACCTCCTACTATTGGACAGTAGCATGAACCACGGCCGGTGTGGCGGCATATCTCGTACCAGCGTTATATCTGGTTCTCGGAACAATATGCCAGCAGCTATGGTTCTCGTTATCACATATCGTTACAGGAGGAACCAAATATACCGTGATTTACACGGCATATTTGGTTCATTGTTATATGTGGTTCCTTTCCGTATTAGCCTAGTTCCCTTGACCATGTTTGCAAATTGCTCTCATCGCTCTGTAGACGCGATGGTATTGACGGGGGTAGAGGTCCACGCAACCAATAATTTGGGAAAATACAAAAATTAAGGTCATCTGGCATGCTAATGCACGATTTATTGTATGCAGCTATACGCAATTTCGTCTAGTTAGTTGCCTAGATCCCCTGTTGCACACTGCCTTATGGCCTTCCGTTTGATGGCTTTGATTTGTTTGGGCCCTGTTGGCAGTTGCTAGAGATACCTCTTAATGACAGCTATCTCCTCTCCAAATGTGCTTATTTCTTCTACTGCCAAAAATGACTGGCATATGGCTAGGCTATGACACGTGTGGTGGGGTGGATAAAGAGAAAAAAAAAATGCACTTTTGCCTACAAGCACAAAATTTGGCACACATGCATGAAATTGTATTTGGAACAATACATATATTACCTAAAGAGGCATCTCAAAATATTTTCAAGGACATCTGGGGGCAGCCTCTAAAGTGCCCCAGGGGCCCTAATATATTAATTTTCATTCTTTACGAAAACGTGCCGCCGGACTTGAAAAAAAAAAAACCTTGATAAGAATCATCCTTCGGTAATAGCGACCTTACCTTGTTCAAATGTGCGGTCATAAGTGGCAAGGGGGTGGGGTAGCCCCCAAGCGCCCCTGGGGCATTATTTCATATTTTGGGACATTTTCTCAAGAATAAATGACCGGATTTTAATCAAACTAGAAAGGAATCATCCTGAGGAAACAGGGACCATTAGTTCTTAAACTTGTGGTGAACAAGCGGTTAGGGGCTGGGGAAGGGGGTAGCCCCCAAAACACCCCAGGGGGAAACTTTCTCTTATTTTTTAAGTATTTTTTCTCAAGAATAAATAACTGGAACCATTCTCAGTTATTAGAGACATTAGGTTGTTGGCATGGAGGACAGAAATGGCAAGGAGCTGGGAGTAGGTAGCACCCCTCAAAAAATTCCCCCAAGCATGGGACAACTTCCTCTTATTTGTGACTTTTTCAGAAGAATAAATAACTGAATTTTAACCAAACTTGATAGGAATTATCTTTAGGTAATAGAGCCTATCATTTGGTAAACTTGGGGTACACAAGGAGCAAGGCGTTGGGAAGGGGGGGGGGGGTTGGCCCCCAAAACGCCCCAGGGGAAATTTTCCTTTTCTTTAAATACCTTTTCTCAAGAATGAATAACTGGAACCATCCTTAGGTATTAGAAACCTTAAGTTGTTAGAATTTAGAATGGGGAAACACCAATGTCAAGGAGTCATGGGGGGGGGGGGGGTATCGAATCCCCCCCCCCCCAAAAAAAAAAAAATCCCCATGCGACTTTCTCTTATTTTTACTTTTTCAGAAGAATAAATAACTGGATTTTAACCAAACTTGATAGGAATGATCCATGGGCAATAGGGACCTCACGTTCTTAAAATGGTGGTACTCAAGTGGCAAGGGGCGGGGTGTGGGGGTAGCGCCCCAAATGGCCCCAGGGGGCAAATTCCATTAATTATTTTCTTGAAAGTAGACCTAAGGTTTTAGAAATGGGATACAAATCTAAAAAATTAATGTTAGATTTCATTAAAACTAGACAGATTATTCTCAGGCGATGGGAAGAATTTGTTGCAAATGGGGATCTCATCTGACACGAACTAGCCCTCTCCCCCCGCCCCCTTCTTTCTCCTCGTCCATCACCTCAGAAATGCGCCTTGCGGTCCAAAATGTAATGAAAAAAAGAGTCTTTTCTTTTAAAATCAACTTGTAAACAATGTCAAAATAAAATGTAAGCCAAATTACAAAGGTTAACTGACTGGCAATGGAAGTCACGTTGCTCAGTAATATGTTTCTTTTGTAATAGCTTTAAACACCACATGGCCGAGTTAATTCGACTCATCTTCTAAAAGCCCTTCTACCATATGTTTTATAATACAGGTAACCATGGCTCTGTGGCGCACTGGATGCATCGCATTCTTAATTCTTTTGTCTACCCTTTTCGCAGCTAGGAGCCGTGCCTAATTTATTGTTACCCGCGTTTTTTCGGTTTGCCTGTTTTTGCCCTAAGGGTATTATGCAATAGTAAGTGACGTGAGCACATATGGGAGAACATGATTGGTAGATTTTGTTTTGGTATGATGGAACGAGGGTCCGAGAGTATATGCGTTTGAGGGAGTGGTGTGAGAAGCTATTTTGCCGGGCTTTTTTGTCGTGATTGACGAAAGACCTGTTTTGTCACCCACGGGGAGGAGTCCTGTGTGCGGGAGAGAGTCGGGGAAGTCTGGGGAGTTGCTGCATGAGAGTGAGTGTATCCGCCCCAACTCTAGCTGCCACTGTTTCTGCTGTCATGAGCGGGAAGTGCAGACGGCCGTCGTGTGGACACAAATTCCTCCGGGAGGCAGGCAACAGGGTCTTCAATTCTTCAAAATAACTGTAAGTCTGAAACATGCCACTTTGCGGGGGTTACTACAACTGTTTAATTTCTGTTTAGGCAAGTCTTTCAGATTGAAGTTTGGCTTTCTAAAAATTAGTGCTTTCAACTAAAGTGGACATTTTAAATGCAATCAATTTCTGACACGAAAATTACCAATTCAAATTGAATGATTTCTTCTAGTTCGGAAACTGAACGTATGTATTTTTCAGCAAAAACTGAAATGTGTTTAATTAGTAAATTAGAAAATATTTGGTTGTTTATCCATCCTCATTTATACTTAAAGATAATTGTATTGAGGCAACATTTTCACTGTTCAATTGAATTGCTATGTGTATGTTATTGCGTTTCATTATAATCTGATTATTTCATGCACTCCTTATGATTAAAGTTTCATTTTGAAACTACATAAGCATTAGTTCCGATTTTTATTCTTTATTTATTTTATTTATAAAGAACCCCACAATGTGACAAACAGCATTCCTCCTCTCTAAATACTCTTTACCTGGTGCAACATAGAATAAAATAAGTTAGCAGCTTTAGCTCCACGGTGTAATTGATTTATCTGCATGCTCGTTTTACACAGGTGTACCCAATTCATCAAGCCACTGAGGCATTTACAGGTAAACCTTTTTCTGCATTGTTTATACTTGACCCGTGCTCGTATTGGGCATTCTCATTTGGCTCATGCATACTTATTTGCAGTAAAAAAATCCACCTCAATGCATATCATGAAATAATACACTAACAAACACATTCTCCTTGAATGTGTTGAACTTGCAAATATTCGTATTTACTTTTTGATTGTCCTGACCTCAAGACATTATTTAGAGATATTTCGCGATTATGTGTTTTAAACTTTCTAAAGAAAATCAATCTTTACACTAGATCTTAAGTGGTAAACTGATCGTATCCCAATCACAACAGGTATACCCTTGGGCAAGGTATTTTATTCCAATTGCCTAGTCTTTCGGAGGAGACTTTAAACCGTCGGTCCCGTGTAAAGGAGAGTCACACCATTGGCACGTTAAAGAACCTGCTTCTCTTTTCATAAAGAGTAGGGAAGTTATCCCGAGGAAGTAGGTAACATATTGATTTATTTCTGATTTATAATCCTGCTCAAATTCTGTTTATCACATTAGGGAAACTTAAATTGCATAATCTTTTTAGATGAACTGTTCGACACTTATATGACACTCAAGTGTTAGTAGTGTCGTTAATTTCTTATCAATCAATCAATCAATCAATCAATCAATCAATCAATCAATCAATCAATTAATCAATCATTGTTTATACTTACATCTCTGCAATACTCATGTTGTGCCGCTTTTTATCAATCGTCGCTATTGCCGATCAGTCACTATTTATATTTTCCTATGTTAAGTCATATGTTGATATAAGACATGTTTCAATGCTGTACATTTTTTTAGTTGTTCTAGATTCGATGTACTGGTGGTCAAGACGCGACTCATCGACATCGCCTGGCCCGCCAACGCCAAGGAGATCGCGCGGGAGATCCCGGATTATGTCACGGACGGTGACACACGCCCTCTCCTGGTCCATGCCTTCTCAGTCAGCAGCCACGTGTACGCCGAGATGCTCGACCTGATGGATGCACCAGAGGAAGGAGAAGCGCACGTCTGAGGAGCGGAGTAGCCGTTAGGCCTATGCATCGGTGCGTTACCCCATCGTTGATCAGATCCTGTACAATTGCATTCTCTCCAGGGATAGCTACGAGGGTATCTACTCGCAGGCTGCCAACAACTCCTTTACGCAGTTTGTCATCAAGAGGGTTGCAGAGACCTACTATTGGCTGACCAACAAGTACACCATGGATAGCATCGTCAAGGTGAGCTTGAAGGATGAACTCTCCCGTGAGCATTGACGTGAAGATGTGTAGTAAGCCAATGTGGTTTTCAGGGAATGGTAATGTAAGAGTTAAAGGTCCGTCTCATTGGTGGAGATGTCGCAAGGACAGCAGAGATAAGTTACAGAGATTTACAGGAGATTTGAAAAAAAATCAAACGCATTCGAATTCACGATGACTTCTCGGAGACCCGTCTAGTCTCGCGGAGACTCGGTCTCAAACAAGCCACATATTTCTAACATTTTACAAGGCATAAACTCAGCAGTAATTTACATCTTGGGGAATCATAATTCACAATGATTCATTAATGTATGAAGGAAAGCGAGAATTCCATAAGAATTTCTAAAGAAACAAAGCAGAGTTTATTAACGGTCCTATTGTTCTGCATTGTCCTTCAGGTGAATGAGATCTTTACTGGCCGCCCGGTCAAGGCGCCCGCCCTGAACCTCTTCTCTCGCGATGACCCGATCGCCACGGCCAAGGAAAACTACGAGTTGGTCGAGCAGTGGCGCAAGCATGTGGAGAGCGACCTTGACGTCAAGTGTTGCAGACCTCCCCACTTTGCGAAGCACAGTGACGAGTAGGAGGAGAGCATCTACGGCTTTATGGGCAAGCTGACACTGCAGCGCTGCTGCACGTTCCAGTTAGAGAAACTCAGCGGTAATTTACATCTTGGGGAATCATAATTCTCAATGATTCATTAATGTATCATAATGAAAGCGAGAATTCCACAAGACTTCCGTCGTCGCGGGGACGCTACTGTAGAAAGCGCCAAAGCAGGCCGAATTAAAATAGAATGAGTGAGGGAGATTGTCGAGAACTCGCGGAGCTCGACAAATGGACACTAGGCTAAATCTTCCTAAAGGAGTGGTCACTATAGACTGTAGGATGGACTTTGCCACGACTTAACGAAGGATGAGTGAGGGAGATAATTAATCCGCGCAGCCAGCTTGACAAATGAACAAGAAATTTCTCCTACCAGAGATGTCATTATAGGATGGACTTTTGCGAAACTTGGCAAAATGGTAAGGGAGAGAGAGAGCCCGCTGAGCTAGCTCAACAAATCAACGCTAAATCTTGCCTAAAATAAAGGTCACGATGAATTAACGGATGGGCTTTGGAACGATTTGAAGAGAACGCGCAGAGGTAGCTCAACTAATCAACGCTACATCTCTCCTTTAAGGAGAGGTCACTGAAGGGTGGACTTTCCCACAGAGGAACACCGGGGTAACTCCACACATGTCCTATATAAATATCAGCGACACATCTCTCTCCTGATTAAGCTGCGAGCTTTAGGATTGACTGGTCAGAAATAACCGCAAATCTTAATTGTTTACATGCCGAAACTCGCACATCATTATTGAACCAGCGGACTGCATCTCCTTTGGGGTATTGAGCATTAGTTTATAACTGATGCAGGGGAACAAAAGGTATTTTGTATCCAACCATTGGACAGTCAGTATAGACATGTTCACCGTAATAGCGGATCATATTCAGATATGCCTAGAACGAGTATTTACCTAACTTGTGACATATGACTCAAGTCATAGCCGTATGTGCTATGTCACACAAAGAAGAATGTTTCATTATCATATATGTATATTATGAAACTGATATGTGAGCCAAGAATCTGAAGGTTGAGATTTTGTACGTCGTATACTGTGTAAAGTTTACTTGAAAGAGTTTGGATTGATGAAAAAGAACCAGAGGTATGGGGCTTTGGAAGAAGGATTATTAAGTTGATAAGCATCCTGACTGACTGGTTTACCATGATATGCAATTGATACAAACATCGCCTACGTCACACGAAAAAGCACCCAGAGAGAGAGAGAGAGAGAGAGAGAGAGAGATAGTATATCACGCAGTCATATTAACTATCAAGATAGCTTGGACAGACCACAAGGCAAATCATGATCGTTGAATTATTTCACGAAAAGTTTGATTGCATGCGTGAATACTTTTGAACAAAGAATGACACCACTTCTCTTAACCCTAATACTACCGGGGTATTTCAAAGCATGTTAGAGTAGGGGGGGGGGGGGGGGGGCATTATGGCCATGGGCCGCCCGATTCCTCATTTTTTTTTTGTAAGGGTCAAGAATTATGTACTCTACAAGTTGTATTGCTAAATTCACGAAAGTGCCTTTATTTTTTAAATTCAATAATGTATGCTCATTTATGCAAGAAATCACCAGATAAAGCCTCAGGAATATCAATTTCTGGTACAAATGTCTTTCAAAGATCCCTCATCAATTCCTGAAAAAACGATAGGTTGTAATTATTTCTCACGTATTTCATTGTTTTTCGTCAAGCGCATTTTGCGATTAGGGTGTAAGTGTGTGTGAATGTGGGTGTATGTGGGTTTGTGTGTGTTGTAATTAATTATACTACCTATTAGAAAAGTATTTGCATGAAATGGGAAATCTCCTGCATGATTTTTTCCATATGGTTGTGCTCAGTAAAATCAGTAAAATAGCGAATTTTTAGTGACATGTGTTTGGTAAACGTAATCTGGTATCGGCACGGTAGGTCCGATCGTCATAAATTTGGTATCAAAATGTGCGGAAAGGATCAGAAAACAAATCATGTCCGTTTCGAAATATTGAGGTGTTTGGAAGTACCGACAAAAAAATGACCGGGGGGGGGGGGGGTAATGCACCCCGTGAGTATTGGGATTAAAGGATTATGCGAAGCACGTTGAATTCTCAATACTGCACATATAAGGGAAAGTCGTCCCATGATGTATTAGGGGGCATGGATCATTCTTCGACACATATCCCCGCCAAACACACGCCTGTATTACAAGTAATAGCATGTGAAGTGCACATTATTGATGCAAGAACACGACATTGAATTCATTCTCTATAAGAAGCAAACTAATTGTGGTTGTATTCAATTGAGGAAAGCAATGTTTGAACAAACCATTTCTCTCTCAAATGACATTCTATTGCATGTGAATCTCCAACGATATAACCTATCCATCATGTACATTGTATATCTATATATTCATGTTATCAGAATCAGTGTTGGCGTGTGTAAAGTATCTAATTGGTGATTCAAATGGCCTAGCTTCTTTGCATTGTAGAGTATACAGCTCGGTGTTTCTTGATTTCCCCTGAAATGTTCCTTTACATATACATATATGATTCTCTCTGCTTGTGATCTGCGTCGGGTTTCGCTGAAACTCCTTGCGTCGGATCGTAGAAGTTGGCAAGCAAGCTGCCAACTCCACGTAGAAAAACACGGACGGCCGGTTGTGACCATGGCATAAGGGATCCTAGTATAAATGTACTTATTTTTTAAAGGATGGAATAAATAAGAACTTAAGTTATATTTCTAAGCCTTTAATAAAGACAACATTATAAAAGCACAGGTATGTATGTTTAATTATTAGTTCTTGATATAAAATGTTTGTCACATATCCCACCTAATATCCCTCATTCTCATTTTCAATTTTATATTGTAATACATTATTTTACTTTCTTACTCTGATGTTAGTTGTATTTTTGTGGGGTGGGGGGGGGGGGGGGGGGCTCAGCCAGCAAATAATATGTAAGAAAACAACATGACATTTTTTATATTCAGGAGAGTTTTTGTCGACAATTGCCAAAGTGTTGCATCACTGTTTGAATTGAGTTTTGACTAGGACAATTCTCTGCATCCACAATATAGATATTTGAGTGTTTCCTTCATCAAAACAATGAGCATTTACATGATTATACACGGATTAGTTTCATCATTACCATATTGATATATGACATGAATTTGAAAATGTTGATGCATTCAAGAATAAAACATATATTTGTGGGGAAAATAAGCAACCGTCTACGTCTGCTTATCTGAATATAGAGTCCCGAAGTATGACGCCATTTAAGCATTATTGTCAAGACAAATGGCTCTAAACAATACGGGCAGAACAAGCAGCGGTGATTACAACGGGGAATGTCATTGAGACTGCCGGACACTAGCCCGATATACAATGTCGGACAGGTAAACCTCTCAGTGGAGTGAGTTTGTTTAGAGCCAATTTGTCTTGACAACATGTTCATATGACGACACCACTTCGGTACTCTATATGAAAGAATGCTTGCATCGGGAGAGAAAAGAACAACGGAGATGGCTTTAGAGAAAGAGAGGTAGGGGGGGGGGGTAGAGAGAGAGAGAGAGGGGAGGAGGGAGAGAGAGAGAGAGAGAGAGAGGGGGTTGGGAGAGAGAGGCGGAGAGAAAAGCGAGCGCCATGGAAAAGTAGTAACATTTATCAATTATCTCACAGCATATAAGATGTCATATCATAGTTCATGTTACTACAAGAGAGGGCTCTCGGGTCACTTTCAGGATACATTTGGGCAACAAATCCCCCTCCCCCATGTTATTTTTTTTCATAAATTGCACATTTCTTTGTATCAAAAAGAAAAATTACCTCAGTAATAGATAGAAACTTGTTGACAATCTGCAAGTATATATGTTTAGTAATCTTTGAAAAGGTAACAACATCAGCAATCGGTCTGTTGGCTCAGTTGGTAGAGCGTCAGACTGATAACCTGAGGGTCATGAGTTCGATTCCTGACATAGATGCTCTTTTGGGTTTTTTCTCGTTGATTTGAAACTAATAGTCTATACGCTAAAATCACCAAGCAAAACCACCGACGTCTGATAGCCTAGTGGTAGGGTAAGCGCCGGGACTACCTCACACTCGTGCTAGCGAGCACGGGTTCGAAACCCGCTAACTCCAAGGTTGCAAAGCCAAGGTTCAAGGATTGTCGGATGGCCCGGCAAAGGCATTGGGATCACCCTTGTTCCTCCCCTAAAGAGTTAGAGTCTATAGTTCTTATAGGCTATAGTTTTTAGGAGGTAGGAAGAGATACGCGATGGGCCGGTCGCCATACCAGAAGGGAACTAATGGTAGTCGGTAAAGGGTCATGAGCTTAATTGCGGAAGCCCGAAGTCACGACACCTGAACTCCTGGCAACCATCGCTTAACCTTTTATTTTTTTGGTTGTTGAAATATTGACTTTAATTGTTGTTTTCTTTCTATCTTTGATGACAACAATCAACCAGAGCCTTATCATCTTTGTTGTTCCGTTTTTCATTATTCCATATTCCTCTTATTACTTTTCTGCTCGGTTTTTTGTTCATTAATTTTCTACACTTTCCTGGAGCATGTTGCATATAGGTTTTAAATTCTTCTACCTTACCATCAATGGTAGCTACCGAGAAAACCTATGTGCAACATGGCCCTGATCTCTGATATCATCCAATCTTTCTTATTTGCACAGAGTAGAGGGTATACTCAACCAGCAAGGCCATCATTCAATCCTACAGCGGAAGGCCTTCCCTTCAGGGAAACGCCTGATCGGATGAGGATTCGTTTTCCAGTAGGACAATGACCCAAAGCACACGTCAAGACTATTCAAAGAATATGCAAAGGCTACTTGAAGAAAACGGAAGAGACACAAGTCCTGGCAATCATGGATTGGCCGCCCCAGTCTACATATTTCAATCCCCTTTCTTGTAATTTATGTTTTTAAATGAAAAAAGAGGTTTCCATACAAGATAAATGTAAGTATTGTTTAATTCTATTTGTGTGTTTGGCCTCTAACTAGGAAAAGGAAAAATGAATGAAATTACGCATGTAACCCTGTATAATGGTGAAAAGCTCTGGATATCTAGATTACGCAAATGTAATAAAAAGGTTAGCAGTTTGAGAAAATGCCATATTGACTGGTAGGCAGCCATTTAATACAGTATAACTTTTTTGGAATCAAGGATAAAATGTACATTCTTATATACTATTCACTTTAAAACAAAAACTGAACTATTCCATGAGCCTGAATATCAATAAACCCTACCAAGTATACACTGAATGCAGGTGTTCCTAAACTGTTGGAGTTCAGTGTATCTCTCTTACTTTCTCTCCCACCTCGTAGGAGAAGGGGTGAAGTTGATAATCCTCATGGTTTTGGAAAATAGATATGAAGGACTGAAAATATGTCTTTTTTTTTACAGAATGGTGGCAAGATCGTCACGCTTGCGATACGATAAATTTTATGCTTTTGTTGAGATGCATATGGATAACCTCAGATGCTTACGAATGGAAAGTTTGGATGATATCAGAGATCAGGGCCATGTTGGTGATATATTTTCTACATTTAAGTTACAATAATTGAAAACCTATATGCAACATCCTCCTGGAACTGACAACAAAGTGTAAATAATAATAGTAATACATGATGCTTCTGGTAGAAAGACCACGTGGGCTCACATGTGTGGTGCACAATGGGGGTTGTTGTGCTCTGAATTAATTATCTCATACACGCAAGTCCAAATCTGACCAATAATTGATCAGGGTCAAATAGTAACATATTTCCCATATGAAGTCCATGTATTTTATAATAAGGCAAAAAAAAAAAAAGAAGAAGAAGAAGACACCAGCAGCCCGAATGGAGAAGTAAACAAACTATATATTTGCCTGGAGTAGATTTTCGAATAAGAGATCAAAGGGGAAGGGACTGAAAGTCAGTAATTGTTTAATTCAATAACAAATTAGTATCATTAAATAAATTTCAGTAAGAAATTAATTTCATAATTCTGAGCACAATAGATTAAACCGCCATTTACATGAAGTCTGTGTAATTTTCAATGAGACACAGAAAACAGCGACCCATATGGAGAAGTAGACAAAATATATTTTTGCCGGGAGTAGATTTTTCAGTAAGAGATTAATGACAAAACGACTGATAGTCTGCAATCGTTTCATTGAGAAAGAAAAATGGAGAACCAGGGGATACTTTCTCGTTTAATCCAATAATACAATTTATATAATGCAACCTTTTTTTATTGAAATGTGCAGAAAGACAAGTTTTGAAAAACATTAATTTTCAATGGTTATGTTTAACTTTAAATCAATTTGAAGAGACAACTTTGCCATATATAAAGCATCATACTGCTAGTACTGCAGAACTTACTTCCTGGTTACCATTATTTGCTTTCGTATACAGACTGTGCATAGAGAATGTTCATGCTAAGTAAGCCTAATTCTGACATCAAAATAAAAATGCTAGGAATCACCATCATCATTTAATCTTTCAAATTAAGATTTTATTGAAATCTTTGCATGAGACCATTCGCAAATATCTCCTTATGGGTAACAATGTGACTAATCACATATTTATATACGTTTAGCATGATTCATCAAAACACTGACTGATACAGAATACGGTTTGTTTTAAACTATCAAACATGAATAAATATTGTGCCCCTTGAAAGTGTAAAACCTAAAAGGTCAAGGTCTAAGAAATATGCCTGACTGAATTACACACAGATTAAAAAATACACCGTTTGTTATGAATATAAGCAAAATATGTGCCCATTGTGTAAAACCTGATTTTGCCGTATGATTTCATTTTCTGTTCAGGGGGAGGGGGTAGGCTTCGAATTTCTTGCAAATAAATGCCCCAATTCTTTTAGACTTAAAAATCCAGATCTCGTCATAAGCAATAAACATGCGTGCACATTTCTGACTTACTTTTTCATGAAAATGTCTGTATGCAAAGTTCACAATTAATGCTTTAAATAGTGTGACTTTCATGCCCGCTAGATATATGAAAAGTTCAAATACTTGTATTTCAGCACAATACAAAAGATTGGATACATGTGTGATTTTTTTTTGCAATAAAAATGATATCATACATTAGCGAGGTTATACTACAGATGTGATGCTAATTATTCTAGAATATTATGCTCTACCAGATAACAATATGCAGCAACAATGCTTTTGAACAATAATATACACAAAGACATTGAGTAGGTACTGGCATTTTAAAAAGGATCTTGTCCTTCTCAAAATGGGTATGTCTCAGACCAGCAAACCCAGTGTACACACACATTTAGTACTTGACATTAACAGAATATACACAACACATTAAATGAACAGGTGATTTGTGATGATGGATGTCAGCATATTGATGCATTTTTTTCTTCAATTTCTTCTTGAAAACATCTCCAGACACAAAGTAATACATGTACATTAAGTTGTTAAAAAATGTGTATGTTGAGTTGCAACACTCATGCATCCATCACACGGTTAAAAGAATAACTTATACAGCACCAGATTCAGTTTGAACATACACTTACAAAATAAGTGATAATATGTAAAGAAAAAAGAAAGAAGAAAACAAATAACACTTCTTCTATAAAAAGAAAAAGGCTTACGCTAAAGACACACTCACTTCACCTGTTAAATGAATGCAGTACAGACATGGTCCAAGGATCACATTGGTATCACATGTGTGAGCTCTCCTGACCAGATTATGGTCTGTTTTCATGTTATCGAAATATTCCAAAAAACCTGCACTGATCGGGCTTAAGGAGACTTGATAACCCCCTTTTTCTGCAGGGTGCCCCTTCCTTCTTGTTTCAATAAAGTACGCCAAATCTAATCTTGAATATGTGATAAGAGGGCGATAAAGTTCCAACTCTCCCCCAGTCCAAGGTCAGAATTTGCCCTCTGATATCATTGCAAATGGTTGAGTACTGAATATTACAAACTACTTCCAAACTCTATATTAACCAAGGACAAATAATCCATAAACAGTACATGTATAAAACCAAACATTTTCAAAATGTGACAAGAGTGCATTGTACTGTTTAGCAATGGCATTCACTGTATGACGTATATGTTTGTGTCATGTGAACATCTTTGACACCATGTTGATACAGCAGTGTTTTGTTCACATTTTGCAAGACTCAAATGACATTCTGGCATGCTTTCACACATCTCTAACATGCCCATATTTGGCATGAAATTCATTGTGTGTTGATAAAACCTGAATATTAATATTTGCAGCATTGAGATGAGCATCAGAACATGAATTTTGAGAGCACCGTGAGATTCACTATACACATCAAGAGCCAGTATTTCACATAACACATATTTCCATGGAACATTTGGCTGCAAAATTATTCAACCCCCTCTTATTTTTGTCATTCTGTCATAATGAATAATATTAGAACAGCAGATTGCTACTAAACCATTAAGATAGTTATCAGACAATTAATTACTCAAGAATACCAGAGAAGAAAAATCAAATTTTACTTCATAGTTCACCTTTTTGCCTTTCGAAGGTGCACGTAGTAATGATTACACTAACCAATCTAGTATTCGTGATATGTCTCAAACCAATCTTAACATACTTAGAGAGAGATTAAGATCTGTTGATTGGGCAATTGTCAATAATCAAGACGATGTGAATTTAGCATTTGAAAACTTTATGCATATACTAACTTACAATTATAATTCTGCTATACCTTCTTTAAAAATGAATAAAAAGAACAAAAAGAAAATTCCAAAACAGCCCTGGATCACGAAATCTCTCCTTAAGTCAATCACTCGGAAAAATAAATTGTTCAACAAATATAGACGTATTCATACCATTAGCAATAAATCTCGCTATGTACGTTATCGCAATATTCTTACATCGTCGTTACGTTTATCTAAGAAAATGTACTACTCTAGGCAATTTGAAAAACATAAAAATGACGTAAAGAGTACGTGGAAGGTGATTAATCAAGCTTTAAACAAGTTAACTAACTCTGAGTCTCCCCAAAGTATTACACTGGGTGATCGTAAAATTGATGACCCCACTGACATGGCGGAAGTATTTAACGATTTCTTTGTTAACATAGGTCCAAATCTTGCCGAAAATATTCCGAACTCAAATGCGAAATTTCACAGTTTCTTAAAAGATAATAACCCCCATTCCTTATTTTTAGAACCTATCACTGAAGCAGAAACTAAGGAAATTATTGATAATTTAAATACCAAAAAGGGTTCTGGTTATGACGGTATTACAAACTTTCTACTTAAAAACGTCGTTAATGAAATAATATCTCCTCTCACATATATCTTAAACTTATCCCTAACCAGTGGAACAGTTCCAAATAAAATGAAAATAGCAAGGGTTGTTCCAGTTTTTAAAAAAGGGAAAAAAGATACCCTTGATAATTACCGTCCAATTTCCCTCCTTACATCTATTTCAAAAGTACTCGAAAGATTAGTTTATAAGCGTTTGATCAAATTTCTGACGAAGTACAACATCTTAGGTAATTCCCAATTTGGTTTTAGACAAAAACATAGTACAACCCATGCATTGCTTTCATTTATAGACAAAGTGGCTCATGCTATAGACGACGTTTCCCACACCATTGGCGTTTTCCTTGATTTTTCTAAAGCATTCGATACGATCAATCATGATATTCTAATTTATAAATTACGACACTATGGAATACGTGGTAAAGCCTTAAACTGGTTTCAAGACTATTTAACGAACAGAAAACAATTTGTAAGCATTAAGGGGCGGGATTCTAGACAAAAATTGATTACATGTGGTGTTCCACAGGGTTCTCTCTTGGGCCCACTTTTATTCATCTTATATATAAATGACCTTCCAAATTCTTCGCAAGCGCTCTCATTTATATGCTTTGCAGACGACACTAACTTGTTCCTCACAGATCGAGACCCTCATAATCTTGTTAATACCATTAATTTGGAGCTTACACATGTCCAGTCTTGGATATTTGCAAACAAGCTATCCTTAAATATAGATAAAACGCATTATATGCTTTTTAGTAATACTTTAACTGAGCTTCCGAATAATGTAAATATTCATAACAGTGAATTAAAAAAAGTAAATAACACTAAATTCTTGGGCTTGTCTATTGATAGTGATTTGTCCTGGAAATCTCACATTAATTATTTAAGCAAAGTTCTCTCCCGGAATTCTGGAATTTTGAATAAACTCAAACATGTTTTTCCACATCATATCTTACTTGGTTTATATTCAACGTTAATAACCCCATATCTTAATTATGGAATTCTTGTTTGGGGAAATGCTTGCAAAACTCATCTGGATGCCCTTGTTTGTATTCAAAAACGCGCCATTAGAAACGTAAATAATTCTGGGTATTTATCTCATACTAATCATTTATTCCATAAAGATAAGATACTAAAAATAATAGACCTTTACAGTTATAATTTAGGCATATTTATGTATCAGTTATCCGTAGATGAACTGCCCAATGTATTTTCTCATATGTTTAGAAGAAACAGCTCAATTCATAATTATCCCACTCGACAAAGTGACGCATATCACCTTCCGCGTACTCGCACCATTTTTGCGAAAAATACTATAATATTTACAGGGCCTAAGTACTGGAATGACCTTCCAACACAAATTACAGGTTGCTCAACTTTATATTCTCTTAAACGTAAATTGAAAGACTTTCTATTGAATGATTATATTGTGGAACCCTGATTGATATTTCAAAGTTGTTACGCAATCACTGTATCTGATTCAGCAATACGCATGATTTCATTGTTGTATAATGTTCACTGGGTTCAAGTGTATTCTGTCCCAGCGCTGGTGCTCTGGGAATCATAATGGATCGAATTCACACCTTAATATACATTCAGCTTATATACAAGATTGCTTCTCAGAGCACCAATTGATTCATTGATTATTCATTCGTATGCTATTAATAGCTTTTTACAGCCTATGTTCTATTCATACTAAACTAGTATCACAATGGCAAACGGGAACGACATGTAATGTACTGAACACAATACCACGGCAAGAACATAACTGAATATAATTGTTTTTCGTGCTAGAATAAGGACTAGTCTAAGATTTCATAAGTGGTTCGCCTTATGGGTTCTTTTTTGTCTTATATGATTTAGCTGTATAGTGTTTGATTTGGTCACACACATAACGTTCCGTTCTCCTTTGTGATATATAATCTCAATTTATATGGGACCTGCAGCTCTACAAGCTTGCTTCTATGCAGGTCCCATCATATTTCTCACTTCAATCAATACTGTTGTTATAAGATTGACCACATTGTTTAAGTTTGATTGTAATATGTTTGTTATCCATGTGTATTGAGAAATATGAAAATAAATTGAAAATTGAAACCTGAAATAGTAATTTGCGCCCAAAAAGCATGCTGCAAAATTATTCAACACCTATTTTACACACAAGAAACGAAAGCACAAATAATGACAATTTAAAAGCCAGTGCATATATTCTGAGGTGAATGCTGATTTTATTTATCTTCCACCTGAAAGTGGAACCTTTATATGCCCAACAAAGAAGTTGTAAAGTCATTCGACCCAGATGGGTGTGTCATTTAGTACTTTGTGTAGCATCCATTTGCTGCAATGACTTCCAGCAGACGAGATGAATAGCCTCTCACAAGCTTCTCACAACGCTCCTTTGGGATGTTGGCCCATTCCTCTTGTGCACCTTGAGTGGCCATCACAGTCTTCAGGCCTAAACCCAATAGAGAATTTGTGGTGGGATCTGAAGAAAGCTGTTGCAACACGTAGACCTACAAGCATCGCTTACCTTAAGACCATTACGCAAGAGGAATGGGCCAAAATCCCCAAGGAGCCTTGTGAGAAGCTTGTGAGTGGCCATTCATCTCGTCTATAGGAGGTCATTGCAGCAAAAGTATGCTGTACAAAGCACTAAAAGACACACCCATCTGGGTTGAATGGCGTTACAACTTGTTAGTTGTGCATATAAAATTTCTAGTTTCAGGTGGAGGATAAATAAAATCAGCATTCACCTCAGAATATATGCACTGCCTTTTACATTGTCATTGTTTGTGCATTCGTTTCTTTTGTGTGAAATAGGGGGTTGAATAATTTTGCAACATGCTTTTTGGGCGCAAATTACTAAATCAGGTGAACTATGAAGTAAAATTTGTTTTTTTTTTCTCCGAGATTCTTTAGTACTTAACCGTCTGCTAACTATCTTAATGGCTTAATAGCAATCTGCTGTTGCAATATTATTCATTATGACAGAATATCAAAAATGAGGCGGGGGGGGGGGGGTTGAATAATTTTGTTGCCAACTGTATACAGCAACGGGGTATTCAGAGTAAATATTGAGTGGAGTAATGCAGAGAGACTAGTAGAATAAACAAAGGAGGTGGTTGATAATCAATGCTGGATAACAAACAAAGTAAAGGCACATTCACAAATAGTTGTTTTGTTGCTACTGCTCCATTTACAGTACACTCAGTCTAGACCAGCAACAACTTCTGCAGGCTTGAACTCTTAAACAGTCATCAAAACAATGATAATAACAGCACCCTTTCTTTGCAGCAATGTACGTGTACATTTTCTTTACCTCCCCTTTCTCTTTCTTCGTCTTATTCTTTGTACCATTACATTCCCTTGATGATTTTCTCCGTCAGCGCAATACCCCACTAGCGCCTGGAATGAGACTAACCGCACTAACCCCAGTGACAGGCGAGGAGTGAACGGAAGATCTTTTGGAGAGCCAGGAGTGTAAGCATATTTCGGCGCACGGGATACATAGTTCCGTGGATACAACTGCTGATACAACAGAGGGACAACGCACGCCCACAGTGCCTTGTCAAAAGGCTATATCGACTCTAGTACAGCATCTCTATGTACAGTTAATACTAAAAGGCTGTCAGTGATTCGAAGATGTGGAGGTGGTGCTAAAAGTAATAGCGCATTAAAAATGGTTGCTCACCTCAATTAGAAATTAACGTGTGGAAAGTTGCTCACTAGCGGTGTGCGATTCCTGTGCTTGGGAAAGTGGGAAAGTGTCTCGTTCTCTTAAGCCATAAATTGAAGTAAGCGATTATATCCGATCGCCCAAAAGTTTACGCGAAAACGATACTTGGTCAGTTGGAACGATATCTGCCTATGAGAACGACATATGCCACACCACTGGAACATAATATACCGGTATATCATGTTCCAGAACAATATATACCGGGATATTTGGTTCTGAGATACAAATATAATGGGAACGGAATATGCCATCACACCGGCACCGGACAGGTTTCGCACAACCACTCATTCCAGGAGGGGCCCCGTTGTATCAGCTGCGCGGACTGGCAGCTGCACTCAAGTCGCCGGTGACATTCCCATCTTCTTTCTTGTCTTGTCTTGTCTTCTCATCAGTGCCGTCTAGCCGTGCCAATCGTCGTGATATGATTATGCAGCTCCCCATTTTCATTCTCCATGATTCTCGATTATTTCATGCGATAATCCTAACCACTGCTACTAAATCTCTCTTTCAATTCCAGTTTAATCCGCTTCCGACCTCATTTTGATCTCTCTTCCTCTCTAAAAATAGTTATATCTCCATCCTCCGGTTCTTTCCTTACCAAACCATTTACTTATCTTTACATACATCTTGTTCTCATCTCCGCGCAACCCCCCTCTCAACAACCACATAAACACACATAAAACGCACATACATGGCACATACTTGTAGAATTGCAGAACTATTGTCTTGCGAATACAATGCATGAACATTCTACATAGTTAACACAAATACGATTGCACACACACACACACACACACACACACATATATATATATATATATATACACGAACATACACACATACGTACACACCTGTATAAAACTGTACATATACATATACATTCACAAAGTAGAAACCAGCAACACACACGTGCTTCACACACATAAAGTAAACAAACACATAAACATATACACACACGCACACACTCACACACACATACACACACACACACGCACACTTGAATGTAATTTATTATGTTAAAGAGTAAAGATACAGTCGTCATTAGTCACATTAATCTGTAACCTAGTTTAGATACGTCATTGCATAAACTCTTAACGTGCCACACAAATCCTATAGAGCAGGAGGTTATTGGGCACAAATGATTAAAAAAAATAATTCGTTACCCCTATCCATCTATTATCCACTAACACCCCCTCCAACCTCCCCCCGCCCCCCCCCCCCCCCCCCGCCATCCCCGCAGAGCAGTACTTTCACATCTACCCTAGATAGCACCTTGATTTCTCTCGCGCGTTTGTGCATTCTGCCCACTGAGCCTCGGTCATGACACGCGCGGCCTTTTATTATATCGCTACTTCACGCTACTTCTCCTCCGGTTGTCACGGCCACCGCAGACCGCGCGATTTCGCCACGATTCTGCCAGTCGTAAGGGCCTATATGACGTCATCTTCTTGTTCAAATCCAATGACTGGGTCCTGCGATTCAGCCAGTCACAGAGTCGTGCGACTTGTTGGATCGTGTCGTCTGTGGTGGTGTTTACGCTACGTTCACACTCGCCGCTCGTCGTATTATGCAGCTTTGTTCTTTCCATCACGGGAAAGATTTGAGACCACCTTGTACCGATACTCAAATGCCAATGCGGCCAGCCACCTCACCAGAGTGCAGAAAGTCTCCAGACGCCACACCCGATGAAGGCAAATACCAGGAATTTCGGATTAAAAGAAAGAAAATGTATGTCTCACTACTTTTAACTCGCATAATTATGCGATGCCATAGTCCCATTCCTATCTCTCTATCCTCTCTATCCCCCTTTACCTCTCTTTCCCTCCATATCTGATATTTACCTTTTTCATTCATACAACTCGTCCAAGTCAAAATCTTGGTCCAATACTATTTATCACACTTTGATACCCGAATCTGAATCTACATTCTACCCCCAGCTATCATCACATACCCCCTTCCCCCTCCCCCATTCCTTCTTTCCGGTTCACGAGCATAGCCGCAAATTACCAGTGACCGGTGGCTATTTAAGACCCACGCACCTCGGCCACCTTGCCCAGCCCGCCGCACTCCCGTATTCTCACCCCGTTTACCAAGGACATGTTTCAATTTCCCCCGCTTAAAGACGCTCACGTACGTACGGACGCACTCATCTCTCTACTCGCTACTATACAGTATATTAACCGCGCTTCCAAACTTCGAATATAGTATGGCCTCGTTGCATCAAGTGTCGTTTGTTTCGGTATTAGGCACGCACGCGCCGCTTGCCCTCCGGTAATTACGCTCTCGTACCTCCTCGTTTCCCCGCTCGCTCAAACCTCTCCCCGGTCTACTCTCGTTATCCACACTGTACAGATATGCTGGGCAGCAGACTCAATGTCTCTTGTTTCATATCTATCTACCGAGGAATGCATGTCAACATGGAATACGACTCAGACAGAGATTCATATAATGCTCAGGTGGTCGTCTGCTAAGGCTGATCTGTTTTCTTCCGCGGTTTGTCTGAAAAAAAAACCCTGCTCGGATCACCAGCCTGAAACCCTCCTCGATTTGTTTTATGCTCCCGTTTCTGTCGTGGATATGAGCCACGACGTTAACATCTATTAAAGATCGCGGCCGTACATGATTGTGGATCACTGCTGTGCTCCTACAGCTTCGTAGTATGTGCCGTTTATTATAAGATTAGATAATCAAAACATCAATACCAACTTGCTGGTGTTTCACTATCGTTCTCCTCGCGTTACAGACCACGAAGGCACTGTGTGAGTCTGATTACATGGAATCGAATTAGGTGTAATCGAATTTCGAGTGGAAACCCTCTGGTGAAGATCCCATAATGAGAGTAGTAGCTGCATGTTGCCTTGCTTGGATGTGCATTATAGTTAGCGTAGAGGAGTCCAAGCGGGACGTGCGCTGACGGAAAACTTGGTGAAAGATTCTAAAGCAAGGATCAAAGAAATGAGTGAAGACCGGTGTGATTCCAAAGGACAGAAATGTTTGCTGATTTAGAATGATTCTGGATTATTGGCATCTAAGCCGGTTGGTTGATTCATAAGAAGACGCACACTCGCTGACAGATAAGCAAGGATCCAACTTTGATACAAGGGAAATATGAGCTTGGAAAGGGAGAGAGTATAAATGGAAGGACAAAGATTCACTCTTCTGTTGAAAGGAGACATATATTTTAACATTTCTTTTAATTTTGCCTAAATATTTTATTGTTTTAAATTGATAGCGGAAATTACGCAAGCTTGCTGAATGGTTGAAAAAACAAACTCTGTGGGAATTGTATAAGAACGGAGGATAAATCGTTGATATTTGACTGTGATTATGCGATAACTGAGCTGGTTAAATGGTTGATAAGAAGAGTGACGACGATCTTTGTTCCAGCATGGATAACGGTCCCCTTGACCCGCCCCTGTCCTACTACCAGCTGCGGAAACGAGCGGCCACCTGGCTACGATGCGGCACCCTCTCCTCCCTGATCCTCACCCTGGCGGGTGTAGCTATGATCATCCTCGCCATCCAAGGGACGCCCTCCTCCTACAACATCAAGTGGATCGGCATCGCCGCCTCCGCCTCCGGGGGCTCCCTGCTCCTGCTCCTGCTCCTCATCTCCCTCATCATGGCCAGCTTCTGCCCCCAGGAGGGCGGCGGGGGTAGTCTTCAGCTCCAGCTCCAGCAGGGTCTCCCCCCTCCCTGCCCCCCGTCGCACCACCACCACCACCTCCACGCGCACCACCAGCACGGCATGCCGTCGGGGTCGGGGAGTATCAGCCCCACCTCTCGGCACCACGGAAGGGCC
This sequence comes from Arbacia lixula, assembly GCA_963669155.1. Taxonomy (NCBI): domain Eukaryota; kingdom Metazoa; phylum Echinodermata; class Echinoidea; order Arbacioida; family Arbaciidae; genus Arbacia; species Arbacia lixula. The sequence goes on along the minus strand of OZ022579.1, from coordinate 24,605,718 downwards.
TCCTTAGATAGCATGCAGTGGATGGTCTACTATCACCCTTCCAAACATCAACAACTGGAGTAAGTACAAGATGCTCCGACAAATGAATCATTATAACTACAGTAGCCTACTAACCGTATAACTAACAATTCGTTTTCTTATTTCATCCTTCAATACAAGTCTAAGGGCGAAAATAACTTAATGGAGGAACAGCGGCAACTTAAGGTTGCTACTAAATATACGGGCTGCCACCCGTGTAATGAAACGTATTACCATATCATGATTATTTCTTGTATAATCTTGTATATTCTTATATCGACTGTTGTACACACGGAAATCAAAAACAAATCAAACCGAACTAAAAAGAAATGACACACAAATGTAAATTTGCCCCAATTAGGTATCGCCCCAAACCTTGTACGAGATTTGTCTCATTAATAACAGCTAAAATTATTAACATGACTAATCGATTCAAAGTACATCTTACCTATCGAAAACGAATGTTTCATATTATTGTTTAAATAACTCGTACAAGGCAGTCTATAATAAACTTTTATTTTATTTGAATATGTTATGAAAGACATGTCTTACAGGAAGGAAGGTCAAATGAATAAGACATTTTAAATGAGATCAATGTGCATATATTTTTTATTTTCCTAAATCTTATTTTGACCTTAATATCATAAACATTAATCCTATTTAAAGTATGCTTCAAGAGGCGATTATTCTAAGCAAGTGATGGATATGTTTGTGCATATCATTTGATTGATCACATAATTAAGGTGACGAATATCCAAATGATATTTGGGAGCGAGAACAAATATATGATATTTGACATCAAACGTTTTTATACAACTCTCACCAAAATGCAATCAGCAGTGCTTTCGATTAAAGTCTTATTCAAAGTAGGCCTAGGCTGTATCGGTGTAAAAAATGTTTTGTGCAAACTCTTCTCACAGATTTCTGAGGAGAACTATTTTTAGGCTCCAAGTCTTCAACCGTGATTATCTTATCTCATAACAAAATGAAACACACAGGTCTACTGATAAAAATGAAATAAATAAAATGAAACTAGTATATGATAAAGTCTTTCTGAAAGCAAGCTTGAAGGGGCGATTTCTTTAAGCAAGTTAGTGATGGATATAATTGCGCATATCATTTGATTGATCGCAGAATTGAGGTGACAAATATCTTTATGAGAAAGAATGTGATAAATAATACCAACCGTTGTTCCACAAATCTCACCAAAATGCAATCATTAGGGATTTAGATTGAATTATCATTAAAAAAAGTAGCCTAGGCTATATCGAGATAGAAATAATTTGTCTAAAATTTCCTCACATAGCTGAGGAGGTATACATTTGAACCGTGATTATCGCATTCAAAAACGATGCGTCCTAATGGAAAATAGTGTCTTTTTTTCCCCGACTGCGTTATAACAATCATTACATTGATATCAACACTGCTGCAAATATATTCTTGATGAACAATCTGGTGAGTGAATGTGTTGATTCCCTTTAAATAACTCAAAAAGAAATATATATTCCTACCATTAAAAATAAAATGAAAAAAAAATGATGAAAAACGTTCTCATGAATATGACAAAGGAATCGCAAATGTGCATGATTTGACTTACCAAATTTAACATCGTCAGCTATTAGCAATGATAACGCATTCTTAACAATTCCTATGTTACAGCGTTACAATGTTGATACTCCTCAACAGTATACCACAATGGAAATGTGCGCAATACATGTCAATCCATGTCATTAACTCTTTCTGCGCCAGTCAAAACCCTTTACTATGGGATTTGTGTGTATTACGGAAGGGTTAAACGCTCTTGAGACGGCTCCTTGGGTTTTGTGTGTACAACTTCTACTTGGACAAAATTGCATTTTATCGCATCCTATATCCTATATCACTATTCTTAACCCGTTGCTTGCTGTTGGATTTCCTGGCTTTGTGAACCCTGGTCCAGTTAGGACATCAATATTTGCCATGGAGCTGCAGTAACCAAAGGGGTGTGGCTCAATTGTGCCCTGTATGGTATTGGAAGTTTATTCATAGCCTGTCGTATAGTGTCCGTACAGCAGATTACGCGGGAGTCACGCTGCTTTGTATGTGAGTGGAGGAAAGCAAGTGCGTATATATGCTGTCTCAGTAGACATGGTAGAGAATTAGAGGATGTCCTGCGTGATTTGAAATCTACAAAGCATAAAAAGATCACTTCAGAAGGTTACACCATGAACCCTACCACAAATGGTTACACAGAATCGCAACAGACCAGTTCACAATTTGAACATTTACAATACCGATTGGATGCTACGTCAATGAGCAAGTGAGGAGATTAAATAAGTAATGTGTTTTTCTACCCTTGTGAGTTTCATTTACGTTCTCTATACCCCTGCGCTATTTATATACGAGTTGCATGCAGGTGCAGTGCTTGCGCGCGAACCTAGTTTTCATGTGTGACACCTTTATGCATGCAGTTTCCATGCGACAATGAAGTATTTCTAACATCCATTTAGAAGCTCAGTATCCAATATAAAGTGCAATTTTAGTGAAAGAGCTTTCTAGTGTGATATCATTTTTTAAAGGAAATATTAGGCATATACACCTAGTAGTAGTAGTAAGGATAGCGTGCTCCATCCTGTGAATGAATGAATGGACAGAGCCCACTAACCTTACTACTACTGGATGAATGCCTAAATTTCCCTTTCAAAATACTGTAATTTGCTGTGTATTACGGTGCACGTAGTGTCCGAAATTTTTTTATATTCAATCATATTTCAACACGGCACTTGCGTCAGCTTAAAGGCTGCTTTACGTTAAGTATGTACTTCAAGATAAAAGTAATATACAAGTATGATATAGGTATATCGAACAAATCATTCAGTGAATCATTTATAACAACATAACATATAGATTTAACAAATAAGTCTTTGTGTTGAACATTAATTCAATACATGATACAAGTGTACTATTTATAACATTTATCATCATCGCAGTTTGGCTCGGCTGCGATTATGGTGAAGCGTGTAAACCGATTATTTATCTTCCTATTGGTAATAGTCCATTTGTTACACGCTCCTGTCTGTTCCACAAATGCACTGAAAAGTCTGATTAGTACCTGATCAAAACAACTATCCAATAAAAATATGAGATAACATGTCTTATTGCAACGACTTGCCATTTTCTTATTCTCTCGGGCTTACATTATGATTTAAAAGATTTTATGAACGCGTCAATGCCATTTGCAATGACGTATGGTATTCATCACGTCCTAATGGAATATCATAGATGTTATAAATATAGCAGTAAGGTTACGCTTCATACCCGTATTTTGAAAATAACACGAGGAACTATCAACATGATGTAAATATGCCACTATCCCAAACAATTTGTTTGTGAAAATCTAACAGATTTTAAAATTGATTCGAAAAGGACTCCGCTTGAACGAATATGTTGGTGTGCTAAATCTATTTTTAGCCTTCAACGTTTGCATTACACATAGTAACGGACTCTACCTTTATGAAACTAGACAACATTTACTCGTAGGCAGGTATAGTCCATTTATCTCATCCATGACCCTTTGCCGACTCATTCAGGTACGCTAAAGAGTGCTACGGAAATGTACCGTGCTCTAACAAGCAAGAATCATATTAATTTCGGTCACACTTTTCTATAATACCGTACCTTCCCTTAACCTGCCTAGTACCACGCAGCAACGTGTATTGCCCATTATCTCGTGGCACCGTGCCAATTTTCCATCATCTTTTGGTTTATTGCGACCTACTTTCCTTTCTCCGTCAATTTAACGTGCAACAGTGGCATGTGTGCACTAGTACTAGTAGGCCTATTCCAGTGCACATCTTTTAGCTGCACATCTTTCATCTTCGTCCCCTGATGCCCCCCATCTTCGTCATGGGCGACTTCAATCAGTGCCGCCTAAACAATGTACTCCCAAACTACGAGCAATATGTTGACATTCCAACCAGGAACGACACCATTCTTTACCTTTTCTACGGAAATACTCCTACAGCTTACGTAGCGAAGGCGTGTCATCAACTTGGGAAATCTGACCATCGAAATGTGCATCTATTACCATCCTATAAGCATGATAAGCAGAAACTAAAAAGAAGCCGCCCTGTTACTAAGCAACAGTACGCCTTGACGGAGACGGCAACTGAGACACTGCGAGCCGCACTTGACTGCACCGATTGGGATCTATTGTTTCACTCTGGTGAATCACTTGACGATGCTACGGACATTATTACGAGCTATGTCAGGTTTTGTGTCGACACTATTATACCTTGTAAAACGTTTAAAGTTTACCCCAATAATAAACCTTGGGTGACAAAGGAACTTAGGGACTTATTGAGTGAAAAGAATGCCGCCCTGATGGAAGGTAACAGACTGCGGGTGAAAGAGGCCCAGAAGAAAATCAAACGACAGGTTAGCGTATGTAAACAGTCACACAAAGAGAAGCTTGAAAGAAACTTTCGCGAAAATGACCCTTCAGGAGCATGGAAGACAATGAACATTATTACGGGGTATAAACAGAAGCCTGCGACCTCGGGTTTTGAGGTTACTCAAACTTTTGTAGAGGAACTGAACGAATTCAATTGTAGGTTTGACAAGGACTTTACGGCTGAGAGTGTCGCGATTGTTCGCGGTTTGAGAGAAGCTTTGGATGCAACAGGGTCAGAAAATGCAGATGGCATTACAGAACACGAAGTTAGGATAGCGTTTGGTTCGGTGCACATCAACAAGGTCCCAGGACCTGACCAAGGCCACGTTGCATATAGGGTTCTCAATAATTGAGAATGGCCCAAATCAGCGGTATATCCCAAAATCACCGGTAAATCCTCAAAAACAGCGGTAAATTTAAAAACAGCGGTTAATTCCATTGCATTTTTTTTTAGCGCTAAATGCTTTCTCAATTGCGGTAAATAAAAAACAGCTTTACCCCAGCGGTAAATTACCGCTGTAATAAGGCGCAATTAAAGTTTGTGCTCACAAAATGGCTGCTGCAGGGATAGCAGCCCTACTGCAGAACTGGTGTGCTCACCAAACTGTTCAATTACTCATTGGATCAGGGAATAATACCGCGCCTTCGGAAGATGTCTTTGATAAAGCCCATCCCAAAGAAAAGGAAAGCAAACGACTTAAATGATTTTCGACCTATCTCACTTACCAGCGGTGTAATGAAGTGCTTTGAAAAGGTTATGTTAAAACGCCTCATCAAATACACTTCATCCTTCGCTGATCCAATGCAGTTCGCGTACAGGTGTAAAAGAGGTGTCGATGATGCGGTACTGACATACCTGCACAAGGTATACTCTCACTTAGACAAAGGAAAATCATATGTAAGATCTACTTTTGTAGATTTCTCTAGTGCCTTCAACACTATTGTCCCACACCTACTTGTGAAGAAACTGATAGCTTTTCAGGCTCCTCCCAAGACAATTTTATGGATTCAAAATTTCCTCAGCGACAGAGCACAAAAAGTAGTTATGGGAGATGTTCAGTCCATTGAGAGAATAGTTCGTACAGGGGCACTGCAAGGTTATGTTTTGAGCCCGGTACTTTTCTCCTTGTATACTAGTGACTGTCGGTGTACTAGCATTGAGTGTAGCATCATTAAATATGCTGACGATACCGTAGTTACCGGGTACATTTCCGATAGTGTTGACTCATATGTCACGACGATAGCAAATTTTGTGCAGTGGTGCGATGAACACTTTCTGGTATTAAATGTAACCAAAACAAAAGAGTTGATAATAGAGATCACCGGACATAAGACAGTATCTGTTCATGGAGAAGATGTAAATTAAGTGAAGGAATACAAATACCTGGGAACGTCTATAAGTAATTCGCTGAAATGGTCAAGGAATGTGGAACAAAATCAAAAGAAAGTAAACAAGAGGCTGTACTTTCTCAGAATAATGAAGAAATTGAGAGTAGATAACACGCTCATCGTACTGTTCTACAAGTCAATCATTCAAAGTGTTCTATCTTACAACTTAGTGTGTTACTTGGCAAATGCTACAAAGGCTGATCTGAAGAGGCTCGAACAACCAAGAAAGGTTGCACAACGGATAATAGGGGCAGACTTGCCCTCACTTGAGATTACCTACCTAGAAAAAGTCACTAGCAAAATAAAACTCATTATGTCTGACCCCACCCATCCACTCAACGATAATTTCAAGTTCACCAGATCAGGAATACGTTTATGTGTCCCCCGTACTACGCCCAGGCGCGAAGGTCAGTCTCCAAAATGTAATAATATTGATAATAATAACATATAAATTTACAGAACGCAGAAACTATTCCATCAAGTTTATATTCGACTGCGCTTTATAGGACTTCTAAAATACTGGCTATTAATTAAATACATGTGTTTTTGAGATTTGATTTAAAGTTGTTTTACGGACGGTGTTTTCCTAACTTTCGGGGGTATATGTCTCAGAGCTTGGGGGCTACACAAGCGAATGCTTGATCACTTAGCGTTACTTTTGTTTTGAAGGATGGAATCTGTAAAAGCAGAGGATCCATTGGACTGCCCAAATTGTGACCATGATTATTGGTTTTATACGACAATAATTCTGTAATGTAGCCAGGAGCTTGACCAAGAAGTGTTTTGTATACAATTAGTAAGACCTTGAATGCTATTCTGTGCCGCATTGGTAACCAATGCAAGTTTCCTAATATTGATGTAAAAAGTGTTTATTTCGTACAACCCAAGATAAGCCTTGCATAGGTGTTTTGCACAGTTTCAGTAATTGTAAAGCTAATATAAACATCATGTATCCTTTAGAATTTGTATAATTGTATATGTTTTTTTGTTTATATGTACCTTGTGTGATGTCACATTCTTTATTTGTATCAATGTAAACCAGTGAAAATGAAATTTCCAATTGGACAATAAGTTGCAATATCTAAATATCTTTTATACGCAGAACAGAAATCGCCTGAAGGTATGTTGACAGGAAAGCGGTTTCCGTTGCCGCTCGCGGCCTACTTTTTGCCGCGAGGGTTTTAACACCGCTGCAAATCCTAAACATCCTCCATCAGTATTTTATGAAATGTTAGGTGATATATTCTTTCTCAAATGGCAAGGCAACAACGTGAAATCCCTTTTTTAAAAAGGTGGCGCAATGGTAAGGGGTAGCGTGAAACTCCCTCCGTGTGGACGTACCATTAGGTAGGAGGAGATGGCAATGTGAACGCGCTCCACATTGATCGCTTTCATATTTAGCATTGTCATAAAACAACAGCGTTATCGATAAGGAAAATAATAAGGATTTAACCAAATTGCATTTTCGAGGAAATTAGCACGGAAATGGAAATCCTTGGAAGCCAGTTTCAGACATCTCTATAATCTTGGAGGAAATTATGAGGAGAGATACCATCGGAACAAAGGTAATTGGCTTTTGTGTGCTCGCCTCTGGACCAGTCTGCCAGCGAATCCATATTTTATTGTACACTCTTAACCGTAACACTACCAGACCTGGAAAACCCCATTGGCCCACTGCACATCTTCATGCCCATGGTTATGTGAGGCGTACCCTTTGACTGGCAATAATTGATGCGCGCCAGGAATGCACACAGAATCCTATACAGTTTTGCGACTAGTACAAAGACAGTATCTCATTCGGGACCAAGGTCTTTTCAAAGAAAAAATGGTCATCAATGAGCTTTCAAGTGGCAACGCTACTTCCTATAAATAAGATTTTTATCGAAAAATGAAACGTTCATTCAATTGTCAATCAACAAAACGTTAAAAACATACAATTTAGAGCGATGATTCTGTTAATTTGAAGAGCGAAAAGTTGTAGCACCAAACCGAATATCTGTGTTCCTTAGTTCCGAATGGGTTAACTCTTTTTGTGTCATAATATGTGGATAACTCCACTAGTCATGTATATAAATCCCGTAGAGCAGCATTCCATCTGGCACAGGAAGGGTTAAGGAAGAATTTCGACGCTGGAAGGCGTTCAACTCTCCGGTCAAGATGAGACCTTTCATTTCCTGACTTTCGTTCCTCCAAAATACCCCAAGATAGGGGAGCTGCTTTGGCTATAATGAGCCTCGTCTAGAAATTGTCGTCATTCAAATAAATGGCGCGAGACCAGATTGCTAAGTGAGAGAGAGAGAGAGATGTGCAATAAATTTCAGCGGGAGAAATTCAGATGGGCGATAAGAGGAACGCTCAACGCGTTCTCAAAATTGGTCCGAGGTCGTTTTTGGCTAGGTTTTTATTTTGGGACAGGGATGCGAATACACTGCGAAAATACGACAACAGCGAATATAAAACCAACATGAAAACAAATACATGTAAAAGACGCCTCCCAGTGGGTATGAATAAACACCACAACAACAAACAGCAGTACCATGAAGAAACCTCAATAAATCTTACATCATTCTACTGTATATATAAGCATCTCTGAATAGTTGCCATGGTAACACTATGATAAAGCACTCTTAGTTTAATAGTTTAAGCAACTCAAACATTTTAGAACTGCGTAAACATTTTCATGATGGAAAACCCTGAAGCTGTATTCCTCTTTTATGTACGTAATTTCGGTAGATGGATGTTCGACTCACTTCCTGAACAATTTTCAAAAGAGGAAGAGACCTCTGAGCCGTCATTCATCGTACAAACACCCACATCATGATCATAGTCATGCGCGTGATCGATGCATCAACGAAGAAAACAGGCCTCCAATTTATCTGAATGTTAGATCATTCTTTGAACCTCGATAAATTCTGTCCTTAAGCCACCACAGACGAAGCGATCCGATCAGTCATACGACTCTGCGACTGGCTGAATCGGAGGACTCGGTCGTTGGATTTGTACAAGAATGTAACGTCACATTTCAAGTCGTAAGCCTGTACGACTGTACAATCTTGGAAAAATCTTGTCGTTTGCAGTGGTCTTCAGATTACAGCCAAGAATCTAGAATAACGATGCATATTTATTTGTGTATATTGCCTGATATTGCAACCTGACCCCCCCCCCTCCCCTCTCTTAAGCGCATTTCTCAAACCTTTAACCTAGTCAATGATGGTGGTCGGTGGAGGAAAACGGGCGCAATCGTTCTTCTGCGCCATTACATTGACATTTATTGTTTAGATGCGATGTAATTTTACCATGTTTACGTCGAGGCACATGTTACGACTTCTTTATTGCCGAGATGCTTTGACTTATGAGCGGTTGGTGAAATGTCTCGTCTCAGTGTTTCTGTATTTTACTCACGCCCGTCTCTCTTCTACGGAGGATTACAATGCGCATACACACGCATACACACATGGTCAATGCACACATACACATACACACACACACACACACACACACACGCACTCACACATGCACATATGTACGTGCACACACATACACGCACACACGTGCGCACACACACACTCAAACATATACGCGCACTCTCTCTCTGCGTATCCAAGGATCTCTCAATCTTGTCATATATCTGCTCCTTTCTCCTTCACTCTCCTAGCTCCTGGCGATCATGTTCTATGAAACTCTCTTTCACATATCCTCTCTCTCCTGTCACTCTTCTGCTTCCTTCCCACTCTGTCTAATTTAATTCCCTCCTCCCCCACCCCATCCTCCCTTCCTACCCCTACCCTATTCACTCCTTCTATCTTCGAATGCATAGTTTTATCATCCTCCTCCTCCTCCTACCCAGCCTCTCTCCTCTCTCCCCATCTCTCTTATACCGTATTGCTCATCGACAACGTCGACTCCTGTAGTTTCGCAAACATTGGGCCTCTTTTCCATGTTTTCGCAGTTTCATTCTGCTCATAGCCCCCTCCTTCATGTTGAAGTAAACATTGTAGCTTTTATCGTTCTCTTCATAAAATATAATTTGAACTTAACTTCTTTTTAATTGCACAATGATATTTCAATGAGTTCATTAGGTTGCAATTGAATGTTTGAGCTGCGGCGACGATTGATTAAATAACTGCGTTTAAAACGACAAGAATATAACTAATACACAAAAAAATAACTGTGATTGTTCGCTCCATCCTTTCGTGTTAAGACTCCATCACGTAGTTGAAAGATGGAAAAAATACACACAAAGTAATGATTACACTTGATAGTTTTTGCAGCATGTTCATGTATTTCTATGGTTCATTCCAGATTACAATCGGCAAACATCAAGCATTCGTGCGCGTTTATCTTCAGAAATTATCATATTCGTCCTATATTCCTGCATTCTCCTCAGGCTGTGATTCATATCAACTAAGGTCTTGATTTCAGGCGGAAGACTGAGAATGAGGGATCAGGAAAGGGGAAGGGGGGGGGGGGGGCGGGGGGTCTATACCCATCAGATACTATAAATGTCATCGCACCGATCGTCACAGTTTCGGCGAAACAAACCCCTAATATGAAAATGAAACATCGCCGTTATCACAACATCACTTGGGCATGCTCGGTCTTGCTGACTCAACTTAAAGGACGCGGTGAATCTTGTTACGATATCAAGCCACGACGTCGTGGGTTTTGCTACTGAGAATTGTTGTATCATTAGGTGGTCAGAGAAAGCAATCTTCACGAATTGTATCCATCAATCTTTAAAAAGTATGCGTGTGATTAATTCAAGTATTTATTTGAGGGAGAAGTAGAGATTGATGAATTCTGTACTATGAATACACTGCGGACGGATAAAGGAACTACGCATGCATCATGATCGACATAATGATCAATTATGGGGGTTATGTGTAGGCCTAAAGCTTCCTTCTTGCAGGCATTGTCGCATTCTGTAAAAATAGGTAATTTAAAGGGCATATACTGTACTGGGAAGGCAAAAAATCTTCAAAATGTAATTGTTAGCAATCTTCTTGCCAATGGTCTTAAATTCGTGTATTGTCTATTTTAGAAGCTTGCTGAAAGATATTTGCCCTTAAATGATCCACCTATGGAATAATTAAAGGTTAATGATTAAATCCTCAAAATGTTCGGCCCGAACATTTTGAGGATTTGTGATCTAATCACTCATTACTCCAAATGTAGATCATTTGAGGGCAAATAACTTTCAGCAAGCTTCTAAAATAGACAATACATGGCAAGAATATTTCTAACAATTACATTTTGAAGTTGTTTTGCCTTCCCAGTACAGTATATGCCCTTTAAAGGTTAACCCCATAGCCCCTTAAATTCCCATTTGAAGTCATTTCCTCAAAAAGACAATAACTAATGATTACAAGTGCAATTGGTTAACGTAAACAACGTCTTTACCTTTATCGTAATTAAAATCGAATTAAGCAACACTTAGCTAGGAATGTTGAAAACAGCAGAGCCAATTACAGGTGCATGAAATGTGTAACAAGTCAACGGGATTTTCATGGCTTGGTACTGAGAGGTTTACTGCTCCCAGTACCGTAGGTGCATGAGATATGTTATAAGTCAATGGGCTTCTCCTGGCTCGGTACTGAGCGGGTTAATACAATGCACGAGTCGTGTTAACGACAGGCATGCTGCATCGGATTGATTATTTTCATTAGGCCTCTCTTTCCATCGGGGCTGCGCCTCGGTCTCTTGATTAGAAGCGGAACACGAGTCTCCACACACCCGGCGCGCTCCAGCGTCCTCGTCGCACGACAACTGCTCATCAATCCGCTACTTGTCATTTAGTGCATGGGGGAAGAGGGAAAGAAGAGGGTGGTGGTGGTAGGGTTGGTGGTGGGGTCTGGGGATGCCGAGTAAGGTCGGATTAAGAGTGTCGTGATAGAGGGGGGGGGGGGAATATGGGGAATAAGATAATATAAAAGAGGGGGAGATATGTAGAAAATGACAAGAAGAGAGTGGGTGAGAGAGGTTAATAGAAAGAGAAAGAGAGAGAGAGAGAGAGAGAGAGAGAGAGAGAGAGGGGGGATGAGGGAGGGTGTGTGTGTAAGAGAGAGAGAGAGAGAGAGTCATAGAGAGTGTGAGAGAGAGAGAGAAAGAGAGAGTGTGAGAGAGTGTGAGAGAGAGAGAGTGTGAGAGAGAGAGTAAGAGAGAGAGAGAGAGAGAGAGAGAGAGAAAGAAAGAGAGAAGGAAAAGGAGACAGAGAATGGGTGAGGGTGGGTGAAGGCGGAGAGAGACACGATTTTGATTAAAGGTAGATGACACAGCCCCAGATGCAGGTGGCCGTACAAGGTGTCTCAGAAGGTGTTGCCATAACATCCCATTAGCAAAGAAGCCCGTCACGATGGCCTCATCTTAGCCTCATTGATTGCGTCTATTGGCCGTCAGTCGATATTTTCCCAATTACTGACCAATCTGTCAAAGGACAAGTTGGACCATTCGATTCTTTTCGTCACGTCCTTCGCAATAGAACAGTCGCTCACTTTGCCATGTTTGCACTTAGTCAGCAGCTGCTGTAGGCAGGTTGGGGAATGATAAGGTCGGACGCTGACCGTGGGCATGGTGGGAGGATCATGATAGCGAAGAAGAAGAAGAAGAAGAAGAAGAAGAAGAAGAAGAAGAAGAAGAAGAAGAAGAAGAAGAAGAAGAAGAAGAAGAAGAAGAAGAAGAAGAAGAAGGAGAAGAAGAAGAAGAAGGAGAAGAAGAAGAAAAAGATGAAGGAGAAGGAGAGAAATAAGAAAAAAGGAGAAGAAGAAGAATACATAACTACTAAAAAAGAGATGTGTAAACAAAAGAGAAAGTACAATATATTTTCTATTATACACAATTCAAAAACATCGTTTGTCATTCACTGCCATGAAATCTTGATTCCGAAATTTTTGTTTAAAACCTGTGGATGACGTATAACCTATATACATCTGTTGTATAAATATTTGACATTTAACAAGTGAATGTCCATTAGCAGTTGACAATTGATTTTATACAAAACTATCGACAAAAAATCAAAAACATATGCGAGTTCGATGCTGTAATACATTCTCAACCTATATAGATAATACAGTTTTATTCAAAAGAGCAGAAAGTTAGTCATCAAGCAGTTATGGAAAAATAAGCTAAATGTAATATGAAAATAAATGAAAGATGAAAGATGAAAATACCCACATCATACGTTCGACTGATGAAAATATGATAATTTGCTTTTGATATGCATCGATATGATATATTCGGAGGATCAAACACATCCAATAGCGAGATGGTGAGTCTGCCTGTGATTTCTTCCCTCCTGTGTCCCAAGGGACTGCATTCACAGCTGGCTCGCATCGCTTCCGCCCTGCGTTTTTCTTTGATTTTTCTCGCTATTTTTGAGCCGGTGAAAATTATTCCTTTTGCGGGATATCGATGAACCCATCTTGAGCGCCGATAAGAAATCAGATTCCGATGCAATTCAATTCCACGCCACGCGCCTCGCGCTCGCCTCCTCCTCCTCCTCCTGCTCCCGAAATAGATTAGGCCCGATTGGCTGGCCTGGCAGAGGAGTGATGGGTGTAGCGGGGCGACGGAGATTCACGCGTTGTCTTGTCTCGCTATTGTGAGAGTGACGCCACGCGAATAATTGCAAATCTTCCCCTTCTCTCTCCTTTACACACTCACTATCTTACCCCCGCCCCGATCTCTTATTTATCATCTTGCCCCCCCCCCGTTTTTTCTCTTTCTTTTCCCTATAGATGAATTATACACATTTTCGTGTCCGCTATCTTTCCAGCCTCTCTTACTCTCGTACACCCTTTCTCCCTTTCCCATCCATCTCCCTTTCACCTCCTTTTAACCTCGGCCCTCGCTTAACCCCTTCTCTCCTCTTTCTCTAGTCCACCCTCTCTTTCTATAATACCCATCCTTTCCATCTCACACCTCACTTTCTTTTTTCCTCTCCTCCCCCCTCCCCTGCTCTCCCTCTTCCATTCCTTTCTTCTCTGCAAGTTTCTCCTCCTCTCCTCTCCATCTCCCCTCTTCCCCCCTTCCTCGTGCTCTCTCTCTAAATCCCATCGTTTACCCCCTTGCTCTCCGATCTCCACATTCTCCCTTTGATCCCGTCGTGCACCCCCTCACTCTCCCCTCTCCCATTCTCTATTTGATCCCGTCGTTAACCTCCTCACTCCCCCTCTTTCCCCTGTCTATTTGATCCCATAGTTTAACCCTTCATTCTCCCCTCTCCCCCTCTCTGTTTGATACCGTCGTTTACCCCCTCCTCCCCCCTCTCCCTATTCTTTAGTTGATCCCACCGTTTACCCCCTCGCTCTCCCCCTTCCCCTCTTTCCCCTAACTCTATTTCATCTCGTCGTTTACACCCTTGCTCTCCACCCACCCACCCCCCATCTCCCCTCCCCCCATTTTAATCCCGTCGTTTACCCCCTTGCTCCCCTTGCTCCCCTCTCCCCATTTTCTATTTTGATCCCGCCGTTTACCCCCTCGCTCTCCCCCTCCCCCTCTTTCCCCTAACTCTATTTCATCTCGTCGTTTACGCCCTTGCTCTCCACCCCCCATCTCCCCTCTCCCCATTCTCTATGATCCCGTCGTTCACCCCTCGCTCTCCAATCTCCCCCTCTCCCCTCTCTTCATTTGTCCCCGTCGTTTACCCCCTCGCTTTCCCCCTTTCTCCCCCTCAACTCACCCTTTCTATCACCATTTACCTCTGTCAGCGCCAGCTGAACGGGAAGTCTGTAAGGCTGAGCAGAATAAGTAAGATGAATGCAGGAGGGTGATGCATAACAACCAGCAAATCTCGAGGATGCGGTCAGAATATCAACTCGGAGATAGTTCATTAACTCAGTCTTAAAGGAACACTGAACAAATCTTGCAAATGAATAAAGAAGATTTGGAGGCCCAAACACATCCGTTAGCGGGATAGCGGGGCTGCCTGTGATTTCTCCCCACAAGATCCCTAGGGCTTGCCTTCACAACTGGCTCGCATCTCTTCCACTATGCCATTTTTGAGCCGATGAAAGCTTTGCATTATCTCTCCGCCTCTTCCATCCCCCCCCCCCCTCCTCCTTCTCACCCCGTCTCTCTCTCTCTTTCTTTCTCTCTCTCTCTCTCTCTATCTCTTTCTCTCCCTCTCTTCCACCCTCACCTTTTCTCTCTTTATCACTCATTTCACTCTCCCACACACCTCACTAGCAGCGGCGTAGCTTGGATTTTTTTCAGCTGGGGGGGGGGGGGGGGGCTTGAAATTTTGTAGGGGGCACCAAAATATTGTGTGCCAGATGAAATGCTGCTCTATGGGAATCATGGGGGGGGGGGGGGGCGAGAATGACATTCTCGTGTTGAAGTAAACGGTGAAACATGTGCGTTTAAGGACGGCTAAAAAGAGACAACGAATGTGGTATTTACAGACAGGCGGTCGCTAAAGAAGGTTATATAATATGATTGTCTCCGAGTTCGCCACCTCGAAGTACTTTTGAAATGAATAGCATTCATATTTAGGCCTAAAGATGAAGTGAGAACAATAATAAGCAGTGTTCATAAAAAAGTAGTAATGCACTTGCGTTATTCTTAAGGTGTAAATATTACTTCGGGGCCTACTTTTAGGGCCTATGTACAAAGTTTAGGATGTTTGAGTACATAACGCATGAGGTATTTCGTAAATGTACGAGCTTTTTCTCTGTTAACACCGCACGTTGTGTATCATGCGATGAACGCATGCGTACCAACCTGACGGACACATTCATTGTCTATGCTCCCGTTTTATTATGAGAACTTGAATGCAAAGATGTGAGTAGGCTCCTACCATCAACCGTTCAAGTAATGCAAATTTATTGTACTCTCCTTCTAGTCACAAAATAATGCTTTACACAGATGCAGACGATTCTCTGGATAATTCTCTGCATAGCAAGCCCTTCCCTGACACCACTTCCAGTTCATCAGCGAAAGGTTAATTTGTTTGCATGGTTATGAATTAACATACCCCATTGTAAAATCCAGGTGGACGTGACACAATCGCCTATGCACTGCAAAAACTAGGGTGTTAAATTTAACACCGTGGGTGTTAAAAGTTATTCTTTGCCGGTATCTATATCGTGCAACACCCAAAGATTAAAATAACACCAAGTTCTGGATTAAATTGTTATTAACACCCTTTCTGGTGTTGAATATTTAACACCAATTTTCAACACCATTGGTGTTACTTAACACCATTTTTGGTGTTGAATATTCAACACCAACAAAGATTAAAATAACACCAAGTTCTGGATTAAATTGTAATTAACACCCTTTCTGGTGTTGAATATTTAACACCAATTCTACACCTACAATGGTGTTGGATGTTGGATCATAAAACAGACTCAATGAAGCAAACATACAGCATGTTGTTTGAATGAAAAGAACTTTATTACATGAAAGACACCTGACAGAACAGGATAACACGTGCAACTTTTGTGTAAGTACACAAAGATACAAACGCTTTCACAACAAACAATGTTTTGGTGAGGCCTGAGCACTCTTACTTAGACTAATATGTGGCAAAACAAAATTTAAAGTGTAAAGGTCAAAAGCTTGTACATTTTGCACTGTACTCCACCATGCCATTGAAATAGGTCTACTAATAACAAAAAAAAAAAAAAAAAAAAATAACTGCAAAACTTTGCAAGTGTCTTGGGTAATTTGTTGTTTACCGCACAATATCACAGAGGTATACAGTACAGAAGCTATGTCATAAAAATATATTTTTAGAATTTTCCCATTTGAACTTCATTTTCAGAAAGAGCATCAAAAATTATGTCCAAATACCCCAAATCAATTGAATATGTTAAGTATTGGCTGAGATATGCCAATCCGAATGATTTTTTTGTCAATAGGAAATTGTGCACTGGTTTATAACTTTAGGAACCAGAGCACTTGCCTCTATAACACTGATTGCCTATATAGACAACAACAAAAAAAATCATTCATATGGTCATATCTCAGCCAATACTTAACATATTCAATTAATTTATGGTATTTGGACATTATTTTTTATGCTCTTTCTGAAAAAGAAGTTCAAATTTGAAAATTCTAAAAACAGATTTTTGATGACGTCACACTTCACACCACTCTATAACCACAGCTTGTGAGAGTGGCTTTAGACTGTCATTTACCAAATGGCACTCAACCCAAAACCTAGGGGACATGTAAAATGTATCATGACTAATAACTTGACGAGGTCTTGCTGCTACTCAGCGAGCCAGTTTAGGTATAAAAGTATAACCACTGTATTATATCTAATAGATATATACATAACGCAACAATCAATTTAGCTTTTAACTACAACAACAAACAATATCCTTATATAATCATGAAAGTGGTGAAGTGTGCTTAATGGGCAAAGGAGCAATATGTGGCATAAAATATTAAAAGTGTAAAGGTAAAAAGTCTGTACCTTTTGCAATTTACATAACCATGCAATGATGACAACATCCTATTTTTGTTTTCATACAGTCAACTCTGCCTAAGTCGAATCTGTTGGGACTGAATGAATTGATTCAACTTAGAAAGATATTGACTTATGTAAGGTCAAAACAATAGAAAAAGGACTGGTACAACACCTTCAACTTTAGCCAATTATTTGACTTAGGCAGGGTTGACTGTAGGTCTACTTATTATGCAGTTAGCCTGTCTGACTAGTTAGTTGTATTGGTTATTTGGGTAAAGAGCCCCCCCCCCCCCCCCCCCCAGATTTTGAGAAATTAGTGAGTTCTAAAAAACATTAATTTTGACATCCTGGTTATAGTTCCAATCAAATTATTCAACAGCCCCTCCATTTTTTACTTCACAGGTGGTGCCATACATCTACCAAGTTTGTGTTAAATGCCATCCCTTGATATTTCCATGCCAGAAAATATGATTAGACATGGGCCAAGTTTTTCATTTTAGCAATTCCAACAATTGACTTCCGAACAATAGTGTGTTGATCTTTCTACATTTCTAGTCAGAAAAGGGGCAATTTAAACTACACCTTTCTACACCCCTCATAAAAAGTTACGCAACGAACTTTTGATCGATTATATTTCTTTTATCCTGGATTTGTAATCATCAAATTAGATATCCCTGGGAAGCCTGTTTAGTTTCCCTTCAATTAATGCCTTATTTGATGGGGGCAATGTCAAAAATGTCAAAAAGGAAGAGTTGCAAAATTTATTGGATTCTATGCGAAATGCGTGCTGTCATGTTTCATACTCTTTCCTTTTGTGAGCGGATGCATGCATGCCCACTGCACCAGGGCCATTCATTGTACTAAAATCCTCCGAAACAAAATATCATGCTGAATTTCAAATAGTGATGCAATTTTGGAAATGATACATACATGTAACATGATTAGTATAAACCCATAGACAGAGTGATATAATCGATCAAAGTCATGTTGCGTTACTTCTTTTGAAGGGTGTAGATTCAGTATTTACAAGAGAAATAATTTGATTCCAATTTTGAACAGATTGGTGAGCTTTACTTTAGAGTTTCGACCCCCATGGTCACCCTTTTCACCCAGGCTACTAACAATTGCTGACCATTTGAACAGGGTTACCCAAGCTAAATTTGTCAAGTATAATTTTACTTCAGACAGTTCCACCATTACACAGTAGACCAACATACAAATTACAATTCTGTTAAGTCAGAGAAAATTGTTCACAACACTATTTGTACAGGTCTACATGAATCAAACGTTTGCAATATTGTTTAAACAACCAATTGTGTGTTCATACAAATAATTAAGTCAGATTACTCATAATCTACTTAAAGATCATATACCTTGGAACAACATAATCCCATTGGTCACTCTTTGACAGATTACCTAGCACATCCAACGGCTTATAGTCTATTAGCTCACTTTGAGCTTTGACAACATAGCAACAAGGCTCTTTGGTCTGTACTGCATAGGCATGGTAATGGTCATGGTAAAATACTGTTTCCAAGACCAGTAAGACAAAGTATACTCGCTTCTTGTATACTATAGTGTGTTGTATTTTACCAAACACTGGCAAATCGGCTACATCAAGGCAGAGCACTAATGATTGCCGGTAGGAAGTTCCATTTATCTTTACCCAGTTGGCATCATAAATCTCTGAATCATGTCCTATTGCTTGTAGTTTCTCTTCTACAAGATTAACATAATCTGGTATGAGATCTGAAACGAGAATAGAATCACCTGGTCCTATTTCCATAGATTCTAAGGGTTGGGCTGATTTCAAGAAATGTATTTGTGACACTTGGTGCCTCTTGGCAACCGATTTACAGATATTCTTGTAATTTCTAATACTGTCTGCAGCTCTACAGAAGTAATTATGTTTGGCTTCATAACGCATTGCCCAAACATGCACAAGAGGTCCTACCTTTTCCAAGCAGGTAGGATAATGAATCAAGAAATGGTGTTTGGGCAACAGTCTCTTATTCGGAAATACATTCTGAAAATGATGATGATGATCACTGATTAAGACACGAAGTTGAGCGATTAGACCTGGTGTTACTTTAGGTGAAAATACAATATCCATACAATCAAGCAACTTCAGTATAAGTTGCCAATGAATATCCCCTTCTTCAATTTCATGACCAATTACCAATGGCAAGTGCCTAATAAGGCACCATGACTGCATGGCTTTCTGACCAATACTGTTGCCAGGAGAATCTAGCTTTACGTTTGATGGCTTGTTTTTCTGTTCAGTAATGCCATATTTATGGCTGGAAAGTCTAGAGTTCAAATCTTCCTGAGAGTAATGGAGGATTTCTTTCTTTGATGAAATAATTCAATACCAGCTTGAGTTCATATTGAATTATCCCTTCTAGAACATCATGCATGATATCTAGTGAAAAGTTTGATAACACATGAAAAAAAGCACATTCATTCAGAATGCATGCCTTTTTTACCCCAAATACATGAAGAGAGCCTCCTAGTTGTTCTGCTTCTTCCACATGACGATCGTATGATTCCTTGCTTCGCAATACATCTTCATCTTCAACAAAACAGTGCTGTGCATCCTCATTGCTTGTAACACATATTCTACAATAGTAAGTTGCCGAGAAACTTTCAACAAATCCAAATAGTGAATGTACACCCAAATTATCACCACTAAATTGAGTCAATGTTCCCTTCTTCAGCCTTCCATCAGGGAGCTGTATTCCCTCAGTTGACAGAGTGTTAATATCTTTTACAAATGGCTGTAAAATTTTACCAAATCCATATTTCTTGATATCCTCTGTGTAACACAATGCAATGAGATGAATATTTTGCAATGAAGAATTAAATCTTGGTGGTAAGTTTTTCAAAACAAAGTAGAATGCACCAAGTTTGTGAATACTTGTTTTTGATCCCAAAGGATTAACAGTCTCAAAATCATCATAGAAACAGTGCAATTGTAAAGCATTTTTGTCTTCCCGAAAGAGAGGATTTTCCATGAACAACTGGCCATCACAAAAATCTCTTAAAACAAAATCAGTGCTGATATGGTCACTACTAGCATACTGATGAATATCTGGGTGTTTGAGGAGGAGTTCTAATGTCTGAATAACTGGAATGTAAATAAATGTATCCTCTACAGGGATCTGCTCAAACTCTTTAGTACGTTTGTTTAGACGAGTTTCAAAACGAACTCCTAATGACATTTCACAGGGCTCCACCATATCCTATCTGCAAAATGTTTCCAACGTTTATAAGAGGAATCAAGGTTCTCAAAGGGCTTTTCGAGAGTCGATAAATGCGATTGAATTTCAGCGTAAACTTCAGAATCTGTAGACATGTCATGCCTTTCAAAAGCAGAAGTTGCTGCTGCCGATGCACTTTTAACTATGTCACCTATGATAATTCCTACTGAACTGACTACATCATTTATATGAGTTTCAGGAATTACACTACTAGCAGACATTTTTGAAATAAAATTTGATGCACAATTTGCTAAGTCCTCTTTGCTAATACCAGTATTCATATCTGCATCATTTCTTACTCCATCATCACTACTGTCTTCATCATGTTGAACACCAATATCAGCAGCGCCATCATCAACAAAACGGTGTTCTGGTATTTGTTCCAAAACCGCTGCAACTTCATCATGCTGTTCAGCTGAATGACAGGAATCTAAATGTCTCTTATATCCACTGAAGGAAGTGTAAGTTCTTGGGCACCCATGCTGACCACATTCCAGTTTTACATTACTTCCATCATACATTCCGTGCACAAGCCGCAAATGCTGAAACAGCCCATGGACACTTGCAAACTGCCTATTGCATTTGAAGCATATCATGATTTAGATAAGCAATTTAGCACGCAGTTCTCTCACTTTCGGTGGCTCCATGGTTATGTCCACATCTACCCCATAGATGGTGGTCTGGACAAAAGTCCAAAAGGTCTTGAGTGGGCGAGCATATTCCAAGCCAAACACGTAGTGCGACTTGAATAGCACATCCATCGCTCCCTCGATGTCATGTGCTGCGCATGGCAAGGCCATGTGATCTACGATGATGAAGTACTGATCGATGTGCGCTTTGGACTGTCCAAGAGCCAGAAGAAACGGCTGCATTTGTCGTTTCCCTTGCTGAAGCAGCTGCTCTAGATTGACTCCAGTCTGTAAGAAGAAAAGAATTGCCATTGAATGTAGGTGAAGTCTGAATAAATTTTCGAAAAATACAGTGCTTATTTAGATGAAGCAGTCTACATGTAAGTTCAGTTATGAAAGAAGAAAATATATAAGCATTTTATTTTGTTTCAAAGATGGAATGATCATATGTGTTGAGAATAAAATATAGAAACCAACGTCTTGATTTTAAAAAAATCTTTTTTTTTTACAAAACCGTTTGGCATTATGTAGATATTACAGATGATTTTTCTTCACGGCTATTTTAATGTGCCACACTACACTGGCACCGAGTACGGCGAAGACATCAATGAGCGCGCTCTGGCTCCCCGGACCCCAGCCATAGAGTCCGGGACTGCCGAGGGCTCGGCGCGGAGAGTATGGTACCCAGGTCCTGCGGAAGTCATGAAGATGAGAGTCACTAACAAGCTCGCACTAATGACAAAGCTTGACTGAGTAAAATTACTTGAACACAAAACAATCTATGCAAAGTCATGAGTGCGCGCACACACGAAACCGCTCGTTATATGCCTGAGTGGTCGCGGTTACTAGGTCTCTTGTGGGTTTTTGTTCCGTCCGCTGTGAATATAATGATCCTTTTAGGATCAAGGATTGCACAAGTTACCTCGGTTTAAATAGTAGGTAATCTTTAGAGTCTGTTTTCTCGGTAAAATCATTTCTAAAACGCCCCTTACTAGTCTCTTTTAAAACCATATATCTCCGCAATGACAAATGTTTATGTATTATGTTGGGTATCAAATTAAAGAGGAAGAATAGGAGAAAATGACCATACTACTAACTCAAAATTGACTTTTGTCAAGAAGTGGTGCTTTTCAATATAACGGGTCACATATTTTGATAATTTGGCATGTCAACTTTGTCAAGATATCAAATTCAATGCAAGGCAACATTTGAAATCCCCAAAATGTGCAATAAAATTAGTCACAGAAATGGCTAATACATTGTAGGAACAGAGAAAACCCTGCATGTTCCTACCATGTATGAGGATGATGCACAGGAACCAATAATTTTTATTTTTTCTCCTTTGAACACATGAAACAAGTGGGAATATATAGATCCAAACCTTTTCAAAGTGTATGAGCAGGTCTATTGCTGAGCCAACAGACATCTTTCCTGCTACACCACTTCGTCCTTGACTGGAAGGTGGCAAGAGACACAACATCAGTAGGACTGTGGCAGTATCTCGATCCCAACCTGTCATGAATAAAAGGGGGAAGGAGAGGGATGACAAATACTATCAAAAAGATGAGTTTGAGGAGGCAATGACATATTTTGAAAGGGCCTTGGTCTATTTGATGAAGTTTGATGTTATTTGAGGTGATTTGGAAAATAACTACTAATCTATTCATTTACTAATCTATTTATCAATTTTGTTGTGAAGCATATAATTCATTTATTACAACCTTTTCCCCATAGGACATCTTTAAAGGTTCTTAAAATGTAACTATCAAAAGACTTGTAGGGTGCATGATAAGCTCCCAATTTAGCTTGAAATGAAAAAGGTTACCACAAACACCATAAACGCCATTCAGCTACTGGAAATGTGACAAGTGATTATAAAGTAAACAAGTCTCCAAGCTTCCACCCTCTTAATAATAAAAAAAAAAATTGAATGCAACAATCAATGTGTAATATGCCCTTTCTTTAAAAAAACTGACCACTCCTTGCTATAACATTACATTCAATGACTACTAGCAGGGGCTGCGGAAAGGTTTTGAAAGTGGGGGGGCTGACTTAACAACAACAAACAAAAACCAAAACCAAAACCGAAACAAACAAAACCTTACGTGATTTATTATTCAATTTCATTTTTTGTTTTTTCTTCTTTTCTTTTTAGCCAAAAAAGTGTGTGTGTGTGTGTGTGTGGGGGGGGGGGGGCTGCAGCCCCCAGCCCCCCAGTTTCGCGGCCCCTGGCTAGAACTGGGTAATTCCAAGCATAGCTTAATGATATATCACTGATTTGGAAAACAATTTGATAATGGAACACCTGGATGGGAGGGGAGGTTCAAATAACCACCACTTAGTAAACACATAATTTTCACCATCATACAGATGTTTTGCAGATCAGATCATGTCACTAAAATACACAAATTGTTTGTGAAATCTGAATCTTAGCATTGTAGGTTGACTGTATGCTTCCATTTTTTTTTTAATGGGCCATCCTGTAAAGTGTTTGGAATGTGTGAAAACAGAGTGCATTGATTGTTTTTTTTTATTAAATGAAATACAGAAAGTACAATTTCATGTCTTGGGCATACCTCATGTCCTGCTCCTGCATCCAATCCTGACCCATGAGAATATCTGTAGGGAGTTGCAGGTTCACTTGATTCTGACTCTGATGGAGAAGCACCCGAGCGAGGTTGAGAAGCACTTGAAGAAGCGCCTGGTGAAGAAACTGCTGGAGCTTTATCTGATTCTGTGCAATGAAGAACAGTTCACAAAAGAGTGATGAAGCAATAACACATATTTGAAACACAAATCACGAGCAACTTTTGGATTTGGCATCACTAAAAGATACAACTGCAAAATGGGACACAGATTTGTTTTTTTCATACAGCCATACGTACAATTATGGGAGTGGAGTTTACAATGGCCATCACTTAGTAAACACATCAATTTCACTATTAATATCATTATCCATATTGTTTTCCAAATGGTCTACCTCTTATTATTATACCCAAATAAAATGCCTGTTGTTGATAAAATGTCTGAATTTTATTCTTGTTTTCATTGCAATTTTTATAAAAACAACAGACAAAAGAACTATTGCATGAAAATAACCTCTCAACGGGTATATTTAAAATTTTCTACTTAATTAGTTTACTTCTCTCCCTCTACTTTATAAACTACAATTGCTAATGTAAACTAGAGCTGCATATGATAGTGGTACATGTACTTACTCCACTCTTCATCTTCATTCAGCACCATGAGAGTTAGTGCAGGGTTACATGCAACAATTTCTTGAAGCACATCTTCATCTATTGCTGATCCATCATCTTCATCTACAAGGACGAAATCTTCTTCGTCTGGAATACAAAACTTCTTCTTCACTGTATGAAAGAAGAAAACAAAGGAAATATATATAATATGTATTTCAATCTTTCTGCAAGCATGCATGCACAAATTAATGCTGTATGTGAGCAAATATTTGTCAAATTTCCTTTTAAAAATTGTTTACAAGGTACTGATCTGAAAAACGTTCTAGTGTTTTGTAATTTGCATGGTGAAGGTTCTAAAAATGTACTCAGAAGGGGGGTTGAAGTTTTAAACTGTTGAATATCACCAAAATAAATTTTTAAAGTTACTTTCTTGCACTTGATTGCTCATAAGATCGCCATTTTCCCGGAAGGGATTGTGGGAAGTCGTAACAATCAAAATAAAAACATATGAAACAAAATACTAGTAAGCAACCACGCGAGCGCGCGGGGACCAGTTTGCGGCGGGTTCGTGTGCGCTCGCCATTTTTACGTGCTTTCGCTATGGCACATGGCGCGTACGCATGGTTTGCGCGCTGTGTAGAGGCGATGAGCAGAATATCGTGGGTACTCGACTCGCGTATCACGTAGACATTTGTACATACTGCCGCAAAAACACGGGGGGACCCTCGCAAACTGGTGCACTGTAGTACCGTCAAGAAATTGATTTTGTTAACCAAAATTCATGAAAATATAATTTTTTTGTTATCAAAATATAAAATATGATATTTAAGCTTACTTTTGTTAAATCCAGTTTTTGAAATAATAAAAATAAATGGGAGAAAATTGGCATTTATCCTTCACCTGTCGCAAACTGGTTCCTCTACTCTAGCGTGCAAACATAAGGAGAATCATGTAGGCCTACACTAATATTTAGCATGCATAGCCATAGGATGCTTCGTTCAATTCATCATGCATATGCATACTGTATGCAGGCTTTCACTTCTTACCATTCTGGATGAAACAGGAGATATCTGTCAGTGGCAAAAGTTTCCGTTTCCTTCGGTCTGCCGAAATGACCCTCAGCACTGGCATCTTTCGGGGATCGGGAATCCGTGAATCAATTGACTTGTGAAGATTTCTTCTTAGGGTGGAAAGTTTCAAGTTACCCTCAACGCAACGAGCGCGAGCTAGCCGAAATGCATGACGTACATCATGCAGCACATACACGATTGACAGGACAGCATGCGCTGCATGCATGCATGCATATGCGCATGCAGGCGCCAGGCCAGGGCCGGGCCGCGCCGGGCGCGGCGGCGCGGCCGGGACTAAAGTCACGCGGATATCCAAACATTAGGCCAATCAGGAGCGAGCTAGCGCGCTCAGATTGTGCGCATGCGTGTTTTAAACAAATTCAACACCAGTGGGTGTCACGAACCCAGTTATTCCAACAGATTAGATTAAGGAGCTCCAAAAGTGATTCTCTGGGTGTTAAAATAACACCAATAGAATAATTTTTATTGTACACCGACGAGGTGTTGAAGATTTAACACCCTGGTTTTTGCAGTGTGCGTCGTATTGTTAAGAGCAGCTGTCGGTCATTAATATTAAATGGAGGTACCAAAGCTTTTGCAAAAGGATGGATGTCAATTTCTATAAACATCCTTGGTGAATCTAACGGGCGAACAATCAAATGAGTCTGGAAATTTCAACATATTTTTCTGTAGCAATTTCATAAAGCCACAGATACTGTGGCATATGAGTGACCAAAAAAAGAAAGTAATGTAGTGTTGTTACTTAGAGGTTACTCAGATGTTACCCAGAACATGGACCTATCATGGATGGACTGCGCTCGGATAGACTTCCTTTGATCTATGAGGTCCGCCGCCTCATAAAAATCCAAGACATTCAGGTGTTTTAAACAACTAGCTGTATTTCTAATTAGGTAGTGCCTTCCTCTGAATAACAAAAGAAAATCTGTTTTGAGAAGTATGCCAACCGTTCAGCCTTCGCTGGGAGCTCGTTGCTGATATTTTTACACACACTGTGAATTAGTTTTGGGGTAAGCGAAGGGAAACTTTGAAAAAATTGTAGAAAGAATTTGGTCCGTAACTTTTTCGGACACCTCCGCACACGAAGTTGAGGTTGTTTCCATGAAAGATGAAACACTCAATAAACGATTTACAAGATATTTTTAAGGAAATATGATTTGGAAATGTGTGATATGGAGGCATTTCTCTGGCATGTGGTCTACAGTATTCTCATTTTATCACAAAAACGAAGCAACAATATAATCTGAAATTCACAGAATCGTATCATTATAAGATGTAATACTACTGCACATGCATTTCAGTTCATGTAGTGGTTCTGAAATCTTCTGCGCATACAGAATATATATTCCTCAAAATGCATCCTACATTTTGTCATGCTTGTTTGGCGGCGGATCTCCTTCGATCAAAGAGCCAAACGCGTAAAATATTCCATTGTGACATCAATGCACACGACTGCTGTAGGAATAAATTACACTTCGTGCTGACTCCATTCCATACACCTCTCTGCCCAGAAGAAGGAGCGGCAACACCCTTTATCTCTCTTAAAAGAACTCTGAACAAGTCTTGCAAATTTATTAAGAAGATAAAATATCTTAACCAACGTATAAACCCAGCAATTCAGAGATGATAAGATCAGTTCATTCTTTCACGTGTTCATTTACAGACCAATAAAACGACGTAATGTGAGCCAAACGGATTGGTGGATTAAAATGGGTCGAGATGTTTTCAGACATCGTCTGTAAACTTAACTCTAGTCCAGGCATTATTTGATATGACCTCCCACTAATTGCAACAGGAAGTCTGTCAACTGTTTTATACTCAGAAAAATGTCCTCTATAACATATCAAAACTCTTAAGGAATCCTGATGGTGGAAAGTTCCATGGCGGCCATAAATCTGATATTTCCCTATATCTCTGTTTCTGAATAAAATAGATCTTTGATTTTAAGTGCTAAACATATATTTTCAGGGACAAGGAATCAAATAAAATACATTTCAGTATGCAGAAACTGTCACAAAATGCCGAAATGGCGTCCATTTTGGAAAATGGCCGCCATAAACAGATATTTTCAGATATCTCCGCTTCTAAGTGGCATGGAGATTTGATGTGAAGTGCTAAACATACTTTTTCAGTGACAAGGAATCAAATAAAATAAATTTCATTATGCTGAACCTGGCAGAAAATGCTGAAATGGCGGCCATTTTGGAAAATGGCCGCTACGGAACTTTCCACCACCAGGGTTCCTTAAGAGTTCTGATATGTTATAGAGGACATTTTCTGAGTACAAAACACTTGACAGACCTTCTGTTGCAATTAGTGGGTGGTTGACCCCTTTTTTTCACAAAATGCCTGGACTACTCCACCACGTTTTAAATAGGTGTTTTTACAGCGGTAAATTGTAATTTGAACGGAGTAATTGTAATTTGAACGATAACTGCTGCAAAGCCACGTCTTTTTTATCAAAAGTGAGACCATGGAGTAAAACGCGGAGAGGATTGGACATCAACTTATTCATACGATCTATGTAAGATCTCGTGTGGTTATCAAAGTGAACTACGCGGTTACGTTGGTGAAGCAAACGGCATTACTGGATTATCGTGAACCTTTTCAACGTGCGAGCGATCACTTCTCTCTCTCAAAACAACATCTTAAACGTTAAGAGATGGATTGTGGTTGCATTAGTAAGAGAGTTGGTTGTCTACAGCTTGTCCTAATAAAAATTACAACGGCACTTTCCGCAACGATAACTTTGAAGGTATTAAATAAATCAGAATGATATTTCAGGGTATGACACTACAACTTATTACCTTCACCTTGCAACGAAAAATTATTCAATTTTCTTCAGTGTTCATGGCCGGAGAATGGGGATATTTTGTCAATCATATTCGATGTCCCTTCCCTCCATATTTTGTAAGGAGACGCATTTCCAATTGCAAGATGAAGGTACTTAGTTTCATACCCTGTTATATCATTCTGATTAATCGAATATCTTTAAAGTTGTCGTTGCGGAAAGTGCCGTTGTATTTTTTTGGGGGGACAAGCTGTAGTCATAACAGTGTTGTAAGGGATGATCCGGGCCCTTTACTCGACAGAAACATGGTTAAAGCTTTTCCACATGTGTGTACGCAGCTTGGATCGGTTGTGGGCCATCTCCTGAGATTTCTTTTCGTTTCGACATGGCTATAGCAAGAATATGGTGAGAGTTGTAGGTCACCTTACAGGCAAAACTACAGCAATATATGCGGTCATGTCGTACCGATCGCACGTCCAACGCACTGCGAACGCGCGGTAAAGGATTACTGACTACCCCCCCCCCCCCCCACACACACACACACACCAATTCTGATCAGAATTAAACTACAGATATCGCACTGTTTACATGGTTTTCTGAATACAATTGAATGCTGAATGTATGCGTTCACCTCTTTGATAGAGAAGGTAACCTTGTGAATAATAATCCAATATGTTAAACCAAAAATCCCCATGACAATCGGTATCAAGAAACCCGCTCCAGTGTGAGCTGACCTTAAGACAGTCTGAGCCAATGGAACAAACATGTGTACAGGGAGGTGTTAGGAAGGAGAGGAAACTCGAGCATAATACTTTCAAACATCTGTATGGGTTCTAAAGCGTGTTCATGAATGTCAAAAGATTTCCATAATCATGACAATGCTTTGGTGTTACATGTGCGCGGCCGACATTTAGCTGTTGTCAACTTGAAAAGAAATTTCTTGCCCATTTGTCTCTAGAAGCTTTGTGTTTGACAAATTTGCAAACTATAAAAAACTTAAGAGCAGATTATGACAGATCCTTAATTCTGCTTTTGTTTCGAAAAGTAATGAGAAATTATTTAAAAAAAAAAGATATTTGTATTACTTACAAAATTGACCAATTTCTTCACTTTCCGACATCTTGTGCATTTGTGGGATTCAAAATGATATAAATATTAAGCTGTGTATTATCATTAATGGTGTTTGTGTGCAGTAGCGTGCAGCGGAGATATTTTACTTGAAAAAACTTGCTTATTTGTGTTTGCTGATACCTGTTATGCTCATGGAAGTATTAGTACCATTAACAGAACGGGATAAGCGAAATGAGACTGTACATTTCTGTTGTTCTCTCTGAGAAGCCTTTGGCACATAATCATGTTCATAAATATTGCTCAAACACCTGAAAAGCACATGTTGAGAACACATAACCTTTCAGCGGCGTGGAACGTGGGTTCAAAGAAAGAAAGTTGCTTCATACCCTTCCATAACACATTCCTGATGTGTATAAAGTGAACTTGACATTTTGTTGGCTTAGTTTTGAGATTAAATCCAGTAATACATGCATATCCAATTGAGCAGTTGCTTGTTTGAGACAGACAGGGTTAAGTGTTCTTAAATCCTCGAGGTACTGAGCGCGAGACACATCGGGTTGCGATCTCGTCTAAAACTGTGACCAGGGATTGGATGATATGTGTGTTAAGCTAAAACAAACACGATTTACCACGTGGCCAGCGGGAGAAGGGCTTCACCAAACAACGAGAGAGGGAGGCAAATATTATACTGCAGATGAGGCGCCATAAAAGGCGCCTTAAAGGAATAGTTCACACTGAAATTAAGTTGGTGTCAAAACACACGAACGAAAAATATTAGTGAAGTTTTGATGTAAATCCGTCAAAGGATAAGAGCGTTATGACTTTTTAAAACTTTGGTTTTGTGATGTCACGTGCGAGGTGCTCCCCTATGTTGTGTACAAGTTCATTTTAAATGTAAATTTCCTCAAAAAGATATGTAATATTTTACTTGTGCATTTGATACATCATTGAAGATAAGTTCTTACAAACATACCCGTATAAACAAAAATATTATTCCGTTGTCAAAAACAGAAAAAAATAATATATGGAATTATTCTGCAAACATATGGGAGAGCACTAGTCTTCGCACGTAACGCCACAAAATTTCAATTTTTAAAGAATCATAACTTTCTTATCCTTTGACGGATTTTCGTCAAACCTTCAATACTTATGTTGTTTTCATTCTTCCGCTTCTACTGAAACCAACTCTTCTTCAGGGTTAACTATCCCTTAAAGCTTGCAGTGATGCTAGTCTAAACATTCAACGATTAGATTGTTAGTCAGAATAAAGAACAACAACGACACTCCCCAATCTTACCATGAGCTGTACATTTGTGATTCATTTAGAAATGTACTAGCCATATTCTGGACTATTTTCAAGCAAGTTTGGGAAGGATTCGTAGTTAATACATTCAGCCGAACTTAGTCTTTCATCAGTTAAGAACGGTATTTATAATGTGAATTTATTTTGTGGTGATAAAGACAACCCCTGATGAAGTATAAAGAAAAGTACATGAACGTAATAATATTTTCCTTAGTTGCTATGCAGAACAATCACATAAAAAATGCTCACACCTTAATAATGACGCATCTTTGGTTACGCATATTCGTGTTCTGCCCACTCTTGAGCAAAAGTATTCAAAAGAATGTCTTGGTAATTTCTGTATGCAAATATTTCTAACGAAAACCACGTCATTGTGCGTCAAATCTCTCAATTCCGAATACGTCTCTGATTTATGTATCAATCTTTGGTTGTGCGTGTATTGCCTCGAACAAAACTATATTGTTGCTATCAGCTGCTATCCTTTGAAGACCATCCTTAACTTCAAGGACACAGGCGTGTGGTTTTTATACACAATATCGCTACAGTGTACATGCATACTTTACACGTAACACAGTCGGATGAGAAAGGTAACACGTGTAGCATACAAATCTTGTTAAGCGCAGTATTTGATGACAACCTTTAAGAAAAAAAAAGAAGAAGGAGAAATCCCCCTTCTTTTGCCGCCCCTGACATTTTGTACAAATTTGGCGCCTGGAGATTCACAACCGACATGACCGTCTGCATGCGTTTATTTTTTTCGTCTCTTCGCATCATCTATGTTACGTTAAAGGTGATATTCATAGGAAATAAAATCAAATAGATATAGTTTATTTTATAATTGAACGAGTTATTGAACATGCCATGAAAGTGTTCAGTTATGTGTTTAATGAAGGTCAAATTTCACTAAATTGACTCTCTTCCTGACCTTCGAAATCGCCTAAGGAAAAGTGGCGTTGTGTGTACGTCACAGCCGGGATATGCTTCACAATGACCATTGTATATCACACCTGTTAATCCCCTAGCAACTGCCATCACAGTTTCATTAACAATGCCTGATGCTTCTGGCGGAAAAGAAGCTGCGGATTGGCATGTGTGATGCACAATAACGCCTCCCGTTTCTTACGTCAGACCTATTAAAGGCCGTTTCGGATGACAGTAGGTCAAATTTGTCCCCGAGAATAAGGTGATTGTTTTCACCATAATTTCGCTTTTTGGAAAGTGATATATTGTTTGAATGTCACATGAGCTCATTGTATGGCTTATAAGCTTTCTGTAGATGAATATCTTCATATTTTTGGATTTTCTATGAATATCACCTTTAAACATGCCTTCACGTCTGCTCATTGTATAGAAACGCTGCTTTACGTTGCGTTTGCGTCACCGTCTTCAAACACGCCAAGAAATTTCCCATTAATTGTCGGCGCAAATCAATAAGCCAGTTCGTAATTACAATTTGCGCATGAGCAGATGAAGGTCATAGTGACCAAACCAGCTTGTTGGTCTTGAAATCACTGAGATAAGCATCATCAATTAATAAGTTATTTTAGAATATGCTTGTTATCCAATTTATAAAAGAACACCAAGGTGTTCAATCATGGGGTATTTGACAACAGGCCAAACGACAACAATTAGTTTACAATAAACAATGTAATAGAAGCTTTCCCAATTGTTCACAGACCGTAGCCTACTATTCTTGTCACCTGTTTTGAGATGGTTCCTTTATTAGAGGTTGAATATCGCAAATTGCTATGTCGGGTAAGCACATTACGTAACATCTCCTTTTGAAATGATGTATTAATCAACTGCTTATCCTAATGAAAAGGGAAAGGTCATAGTGACCAAACTTGCTCCAGAGCTAACTACGAACTGGTGTATTACGGAGAAGGACAGGTTTTTTGTGCACTTGCTCGGTAGTTTCAATGTGTGCACTTGTTTTGATCTAATTGAATGTACTTTCGTGATTTATGTAATGCTGTTATTGTGCGAGTCGTTTCCCTTTCCTCTCGACGTTTCATGTTCCTAGGATTGATTTTACTTTAAATTTTATTTTAAATATTATATTAAATGTAATATTTGACTGATATAACTCATTTAAACTATGTAGCATAGAAGCTACGCTCTTCTTTCCTTGTACAAGAAATTTATAGGCTTACCTCCAGAAACACCACTCCCCCCCCCCTCTCTCTCCCTCTCTCTCTCTAAGTATCTGGAGATGCAGGCGATCATAGCATGCCACAAATCTCTGTTCCTAGCTCTCTGAATCAGCTCCACCTCCCGCTGACCTGCACCCCTATCTGCAACCCACGCACTCAGCCTGGTCATCCGATTAATCCGTTTCCTTCCTCTATCCTTCTTTCTTTCTATCTTTCCTGTCATTGATACATTTTCCACACCATCCTTTCTTATCATATGTCCCAATAAAATCCATTTGCCAAGTTCTTATCTCTACAATCAGCTTTCTCTCCACTCCAGCCCTTCTCATAACCTTTTCGTGTTTTTTTTTTGTTCGTCCATAGATCCTTACTTGATACGAGAGAGAGTGAGAGAGAGAGAGAGAGAGAGAGAGAGAGAGAGAGAGAGAGACAAAATACTCCTATATCGCGCTTTCGGTTGTCTGCAAAAGGTGGAATTAAGCGATAAGGAGGGAAGAAGTTTAGCGCATAGAATCAAAGAGAAAGAAGAGCAGCAGTACTAGCATAAAGAATAACGAGACAACTTGTAGACAAGTTTGAGGTGCATGGTCTGTATTTGTAAATTCATGCAAAGGCATGGGCTGGTAAATACACGATGACAACGCAGACCTTCCATGATGAAACCATTTATTCATTAGAATTCAGAGGCAACGCTCAAGAAAACTCATAGCGCAGACAACAAATTAACATTTCAAAGAATTGCCTAAATGGTCACATGCTAACAACATGTAATTAAAAGGGGCGAGAGAAAAGATGGAAAAGAAAATCTCAAAGAGAAGGACAAAGTGAGGGAAAGAACAGAAGAAAGTAGGAAAATAAACATTTCAAAAGGAATGCAGAGCTGATCCTACCCACACCAGGAATCGAACAGGGGTCGCGTGTTAACCAATTCATCCAAAAATCGTCACATTCATTAAACACGTAATATAGGTTTTCCCGCCCAATTTCATAAACTCAGCAGCCGAATTAACTATAGGTTCATTCAATTCAGAACGAAATTGAATGACGGTGTAGATCATCATTCAAAAAGTAAAATTTGTCGTTTTATTTAATTTTAGGAGCATGCGATTTCATACTTTTGTCATACAAAAATGTAGAACGAGCTTTCAATTCCAAAAACGTGCATGGAGCATTCAAATTCGCGCCGGATAGTCTGCAGTAAGAATTCGATTATTCAATTTAGTGAACAGGCATACCTTTTTGACATTTGTGCAATGGTTTTCATCTTATGCTTATGTGTCGATTTGTGCATTTCTGTTAGAATAATTATATGCACAGTTTCGCGTGAAGAAAGGTGATGTGATTCATTAGCTTGTAGCTCTCAATTCACCGATAACAGTCGTCAGAGAAGGTGGGCTATTTTTGACTTTTCTTGTAAGTTCAACCGCAAGCTACATGCAGGGCCTGCACCATCCTGAGAGAGGTTGCAGTGCAGTACATCGACACCACAAACCCTTCAAAATGCACCGTGGTACACCCATTCTCAAAGTACATATATGCATAGATGCCTGAATCGCCAGGAAATCGACGGATGAAGCAGTGCACAACATTTACCATGATGAAAACAAGATAGTATATGATGAATGATGAAAAAGATGAAAATGTAACAAAACAAATAAAAAAGACAATACACTTATTCTTAAAGATCAAATGAAAGCAATTATATCCATCACATAAGCCCCCGAAAATGAACTGTATGAAGCAACGTATAGAAAATGAAATACAAAGAATATCGAAAGAAAAATATGAATAAACATGAAATAAAAACTATGAAGAAAAGGAAAAAGGAATAAAATAATATTTAAGAGAACTTTTTTTTTTAATAACATATAATGTGAAATAACAGAAAAGGATCGACTTCCCCCCACCAAAAAAAAAAGCCTCACGGGTCCAAAAAGTAAGGATGTGCTTTTTTTTTTTTAATTGAATGACCAAAATGCCAAAGAGGTTGCCTATAGGCGAAATTGAATACGCAATTCGGCGATAATTCCTCTTGTAGTGAAACTTGGTGAAATTGAATGACAATTACGAATTTCGAAATTGAATGAAACTCGCTCTTATTTGAATGTAAAAACTAGAATATTTAGTGAAACAAAAATGAAATTGAATGAAAAAAGTTTGAAATTGAAGCGCGGGAGTGACAAGTGGGCCAAAATTTCCCGAACATGAATGCATGTTGATGAAATTGATTGCTGTTTTGAAGAATTCGGCCGGGAAAACCTGTACATAGCAGGGGAAAGAATGATTTAGAAATCGATATTTAAGCTGAAATTTCGCCATGATCCCGACATCAGTTTCAGTGTCGTCACCAGTTTTTTTTTTTTTAAGGAGGGTACGTATTTACCAATTCCAATGTCAGGCAGTGCTGCTGGTGGCATAAAAAGAGGCAAAAGCAAACTAGTCTATAACTAAAATGCACAGATGTATGAGACACATGTATTGAAATACCCATTACCGCATTGAAATATCATGTCTTCTTTTTAGATTTTCCCCCTCCTCTCTCCTCTTTTGTTCTGAATAGTCCTGTTACCTAATTTTTCTTTATCTAGTCATTTTTTCTTTTTAACCTTTACTTCTTTTATGTCCTTTCTGTTTGTCTTATTTCTGTTTCTGTTTCTGTTTGTCTTATTTCAATCAACTGATTTATATATGGTTTTGTTCACAGTGTAGGGTGCAACTCTGAAATTTAAACATTTTTGTCTGTAGTAACTTCATAAAGCCACAGAATTTATAAATACTGTGGCATATGAGTGACCTCATTGGGTGCTATGGTACCTCGGGTAGCATAATGTTGCCAAAAGTTCTCACCCCAAGTAGCGGTAAGTAACATGTCGCAAAAAGAAGTGCGAAATATAATAATTTCAAGGCTATACAGCATGATGATACGAGGTGAAAATGTATGATTGGCAATTGAGAAATGAGCAGGTCAGAAGTCGCGAGAAAATCGCAGAGAAGCGGTAAGGCTTTGCAAGTCGCGGCGCAAATGTCAAAAATAAAGGAATCTTGCACCCGAATCGCGGCTTTGGCAACACTGACACATCTCGAATTATAACTTCGTTCAATCTTTCTGGACAAATATCTTTCGTGTACACAAAATACTTTTTGACTTTTTTAACAGCCCTGTATTATTTTTAAATGTTGGGGTTCCTTTTGTTATGTTCAACGAAAAATACCACAGGTTTTCAGTGTAGCTGCTTTTCCATTTTTGAGAACGAGTTGCCGCAATAAAGTTTTGTTGTTTCGGAGGCTTCATTTTCCGTGAAAAACAGCTAATAAACTTTGTATTTCGAGCTATGGATCTTGAAATGTTATTTCCCATTCCCTTAACTTATGTAACACTTAAAATATACACCTCCAAATAATAACCTAATTTCTCTCATACTTCTATTTACAATTCTTTGAAAGCTTAACTGAGGAGTGTGAATTTTCTATTAGCTGATTTGAAGCATCCAGAATAAACTTTAAAGACTGCTCACACAAATATAAATAGAAAAACATATCCAATCAATGTATCACAATGTAGTGCGTGGACATCTAGTTCAACTGCCAATAAATAGCAAAGATATTCCCTGTAGTTTGAAAATAAGGATTTGGATTTCAGTTGGAGTTCTACAAAGGCTGTTCGCTTTATTTAGAACATTATATTTCAAATATTTGTAAAAAAAAAATAAAAACTAACTCACCCTCTACAAAACACCCCCCCCCCCCTTCCCAAGTGACGGTCTTGCATTATAAGCCGTACTACTGCTGCACATCTAATTTAGCACATGAAGTGGATCTAAAATCTTCAACGCATACAAAATCTATGTTCCTCAAAATGCATCCCACATTTGTCTTGCCTGTTTGGCGGCGGTCGTGACTGGATCAAAGAGCCAAACGCATAAGATATTCTATTGTGCTATATCAATGAGTGCAACTGGTATAGGAATAAATCACTCTTCGTGTTGTTTATCAGACACCTCCCTGTAGAACGCACGGGTTTAACCTCAACATTGATAATAACTCTTATAAATACTAGATGTTAAAAAAACTCATCACACTTTGATTAAAAAGCAGTTTCAACTCACATCAAGCTAACATTGACACAAGGGATGTCATATACTTACAGACAGGTCTTGTGACATTTCAGTGATTACCTTTATTGTAATAATCCTTGGAATAATTTCTTGGAATATTAAATGAGATTTTCACTTTGGGTCAAATTGGGATTGAAACATTTGTGTGTATCAGATAATTTATTCAGAACACAAAAATGCCCATTGTGCATTACACACCCGCAAATTCTTTTCTACCGGAAGCACCATGCATTATTAATAAACGTGTGATGCCCATTGTGCATCACACATGCCAACCCTCAACTTCTTTTCTGCAAGAAGCACTATGCATTATCAATGACCCACTGTGATGGCAGTTGCTAGTGGATTAACAAGTGTGATACTCAATGGTCATTGTGCATGTGTATTTGGTGTGTGGAGGTAAGCTTCGCGAGCATGCCAAATGGAAATATTGTATTGGTACAGCGAGAGAGAGAGAGAGAGAGAGAGAGAGAGAGAGAGAGAGCGAGAGACGGGGGGGGGGGGGAGCATGGAGAGAGGGGTGAGCTTGTGTATGGGATGGGTGAGCATGGACCTATCATGGACTGCGCTAGGATAAGAATCGCAAAAGTTTGCACACAAACTGCGGACACGCATGTGCAAAAACACGTACGGCCGGTTTTTAAGAGAGATGTTTAGTAGGTGAGAGAGGAGAAAGAGAAAGATACAGACAGGCAGAGATGGGGAGAGAAGTAGACTTAGAGAGAGAGAGGGAGAGAGAAAGAGAGAGGGAGAGAGAGAGAGAGAGAGAGAGAACGGAGAAAAAGAGAGGCGCACATAGACAAAGATGGAAAGAGATAGAGATAAGATTTCCAGCATGCCCGTGTTTCCTGTCCATGTGGGCCCCTTCCGCAACGCCCCATTACTCCCCCATTACTCCCTCTCTACCTAGCTCGCTAGATATCTTTTCAAAGGAATAGTTCACCCTGACGATAAGTTCGTTTTAATCAAAGCAGAAACGTGAAAGAAACCTATTTATGATATTAGTGACGGTTTGTCGAAAATCCATCAAAGGATAAAAAAGTTATAATCTTTTAATATTTCCATTTTGTGACGTTACGTGCGAGGTGCTCTCCCATTATGTTGGGTGCTGTATGATTCCATAAATTGCAATTTTTCTTTTTTTTTCATTTTTTTCATAGATATATGCGTGTAAGTGTTAAATGATGTATGAAATGCACAATTAATATAATGCATATCCTTTTTGAAAAAAAATGACAATTAGAAAAAAAGTACACAAGATATGGAAAGGCACGTCGAATTGTGACGTCACAAAATCAAACTTTAAAAGATGACATTTTTGTTTTATCCTTGGACGAATTTTCATCAAATGTAATATGCTTCTTTCATGTGTCTTCTTTTATTGAAATCAACTTAATTTCAAGGTGATCTGTCCATTTAATTCTTCCTCCTTCCCCCTCTCATCGTTTGCCAAGACAACTGATGAAGTTATCTGCAAATTTCCAATTTTCGCTTGCTGAGAAAACACAGTGGGTTCTTGGAAGGCCGGGAGAAAATAGGGCGATAAACTTGGGGAAACCGTTCTCATTGCATTAACACACCCGCCGCGGCGTGCATAATGCATTCGCACAGCAAACTCAATCAAACTGACATTGTATCAAGTCTTTATTAACCAAGGGAGGCGGAGTGATTTATGTGTTGTCCAATCTTCGGTTCAGTTTTCATGAAACATTGTGAACTCGGAAAGGGGGTGCAAGATTAATTGCTGCCAGTAGAAAGGTTGTGAATAATGGGGCCACATTTCACCGAAAATTGTACATTAATGTTATATCTAATGTTATATCTACGACACAACCGTGGAATCAAGTTTAATCAAATGAAGAAACTACGATTCCTTCCCCCTAAAGACAAAAATGCAAACATATCTCTGTGTTGAAAGGATGTACAATTTGATTCTCCATTTTTAGAGACATACTTCAATAACGTACAAGAAGATTTGATGTTATGAACTTATATTTGAGTTTGGGGTTGGGAAGGAAGAAGCGTTAAAGAATGTGCTCGACTGACTGATTGAGTGACGTATTATGTGATTATTTCAATGACTCTTCGATGTTATTTATTTCTTTTCTCAGACACTCCATCCTGTATCCAATGCCCGGCTTTCAACATGGCATAAGTGCAGCAGTGTGTGGGCCAAATGGGGTCCATAACGGTGCGCAATGGGCATGGCGCGCTCACCACACTAGCATTCAGCCCCCACCTCAATACTCGGCGCTCTACCCGGATCCTAATGGCAACTGCATTGTCCCTTCTACCAGCTCCAGTGGGAACTGCGTCGTGCCAGTAAGTAGCCCAAATGACAACATCAACAACGCCGCCAGTAGCCCAGTCTGCTCGAATCGGGGTGAATCAGTGGTCGGAACGCCGACGGGTGCTGATCATGTTGCTTCAACAACAACCACTCCCACGGAACATCATCCCCTACAGCGCCCTCAGCGGTTAACTCCGCCACTTTTGTTGCGGTGTTCTCCGTCGTCGGATCGACACGTCCATCACCACCACCACCACTCTATCTACCAGTCTGGCGTCCATGGTGCTTCCTCCTCTTCCTCTTCGCCGCTGTCCAGCCAGCCCTGTAGGACGCCGACATCTTATCAGCAACAACCCAGCGCCACATTTTCTGGCCAGTTGTCCAACCACCGTCAAGAAGTCCGCAGCAGTCCGCATGGCGCACCAAATCGTCCGCTTCAAAATACGTCTCCCGTGGACAGGAGCAATGCGTCCGAGTATCACCGCGGGTATTCAGGTCAGTCATCATCGCCCTCCTCACAGCAAGTTCACCTGTTTCACCACGAGCAACCTCTCCAACTTCCGACCAAGCGCAGTAGCGCCCTCTCCGGCCCGACGTCACTTCCGTCATCATCCCGAAGATCATACCATTCTTCTCTTCCTCCAACTCCGCTGCTTGAGAGTGTTGATGAATCGCGTTTGATGAGTGATCGTGTATGATCGGATTTTGTTGTGATCAACAAAATCTCGAACAAACGTTATTCCAATAATACACGATCCGTTGCGGAGATCATAAAATGACAGATTTCGTAACCATGGCAACTTGATTAGTATTCCCCGTACCATGCCTAACCGTCTACCCCTGCAGGGTTCACTCGTTATCCACCGTAGATGCATTTTTGCACAAGACTAATGTACACAAATGACATCAAGGAGCAGTTTGTTTGGCACACAAAGCGTTATCAAGGCTCTTATACGGCATGTCTGTCATTGTCTGTACGAGTCAGTTCTCCGTTGAGCTTACCAAGCCATTGTGTGCATTTATTAACGCAACACTCGATGAACGGGAATGTTTCAAGCAATGATAACCCTTACAACCTCCTTTCTCACCTTTTACCAACAATAGTATCACAGTTTATAATCATATAAGTGCTAAGTTACTGAAGTTTTTATACCACGCCTACGCAAGTATCTTTTTATACATTTTTGATAACTTTATTTTAATAATGCGCCATTGATTTGTTGCCCTATGAGTAACTGAATATTCTGTGTCATTTGAGATTCAAAATATTTGTAATGTATTTGATAAAACCGAACATTGGATTTTTAGAATATCCAAAGTAACGTAATATAATGTCGTAGTCACGTTTCGTCAAGGTGGCTACACTTACAACTAACAACGTTATCTAATGCTTCATTTATATTCACGATTTTATTTGTACTGACATTGTTACAATGCTAACGAGCTCTGACGATTATGCATCCCTTTTCCCATTTCAGGGTAAGACCTGCTCACGCATTTGCAACCAGGAATGATTTCAATCCGTCACATCTAAAGTAGGCGACAGGGTAATCCATCAAAGGAATTATCGTGTTTTTCATCTGAGAAAGAGAAAAGTGCAAATAAGGATTTATTGGGCTTTTGCTGTTTCAATGGCTTTTTGTTAGTAAATCGCACATACCGTCTTGGTGAATAAAGT
This sequence comes from Arbacia lixula, assembly GCA_963669155.1. Lineage (NCBI taxonomy): Eukaryota > Metazoa > Echinodermata > Echinoidea > Arbacioida > Arbaciidae > Arbacia > Arbacia lixula. Next base: position 24,564,891 of record OZ022579.1, on the reverse strand, counting down.
GAAAGGTGTACGAAGTTGTGTTCTGACAGGTGGAAAGAACCGAGTATAGTCTATTACCTCCATTGTTGGTGTGATAGGATCACCCTTAAAGGGTGAGTTCACACTGAAAATAAGTTGGTTTCAATAAAAGCAGAAACATGAAAGAAACATATTAGTGAAGGTTTGACGAAAATTCGCCAAAGGATAAGAAAGTTATGACTTTTTGAAATTCAAAATGTGTTACATTATGTGCGAGGTGCTCTCCCATATGTTGAGGGCAGGATAATTCCATAAATTGCTCTTTTCTGTTTTTGACAACGGGATTATATTTTTCAATCAGATTTTGGTGTAAAAACGTATTTCTAATATGGCGAATGCACAGATGGATACTTATCTTTTTGAGAAAATGCAACTAATTGTACACAGCATGTGGGAGAGCACCTCGCACGTGACGTCACAAAATCAAAACTTAAAAAGATCATAACTTCCTTATCTTTGACGGATTTACATCAAACATTCACTTACATGTTTCTTTCATGTGCCTGTTTTAATTTAAACCATGGACCTATCATGGATGAACTGCGCTCGGATAGACTTCCTTCGATCTGTGATGACCGCCGTCTCATAAAAATTCAAGACATTCAGGTGTTTCAAACAATACACCTTTTTTTTCTAATTAGAGAGTGCCTTCCTCTTAACAACAAAAGAAAATCTGGTTTGAGAAATACGTCAACCGTTCAGCCTTCGCTGGGAGCTCATAGCTGATCTTATTACAGACACTGGAAATTAGATTGGGTTTGAGCGAAGGGAAATTTTGATAAAATTATAGAAAGAATTTGGTCCGTAACTTTTTCGGACATCTCCGCACATGAAATCGAGGTTGTTTCCATGGAAGGTGAAACACTCACTAAACGATTTACAAGATATTTGTAAGGAAATATGATTGCCCAATGTACGATATGGTGGTATTTTTCTGTCATGTTTTCGACAGTATTCTCGATTTATCAAAAAACACTGTAATCTGAAATTCACAGAATCGAATCATTATACGATGTTCTATTACTGCACGTGCACTTCAGTACATGAAGTGGTTCTGAAATCTGCGCATACAGAATATATATTCCTCAAAATGCATCCTACATTATTTTGTCTTGCTTGTTTGGCGGCGGATCTCCCTCGATCAAAGAGCCAATCGCGTAAAATATTCCATTGTGATATCAATGCACGCGACTGCTGTAGGATTAAATAACACTGACTCCACTCCACCTCTCTGTTTCAACCTACTTAATTTCAGGGTATTTCAAAGCATTTCTTTAAACCACGCCCCTCTCACAACCTCTGTAATTAAAAAGGAATGTTAAACCTATCAATACACAGAACAGACTTTGTAAGAAACAGCTGCTTATACCGCAGTATCGGAGATTTTAAATTATTACCAGAAACTAGTCGGACATTGGATAAAAAAGAGATAATCTAGTTTAATTTTGATACTAGTTTTATACATATAGTTATTTTGTTTTATTCAACAGGACCCTCCCATCCTTTTTAAAATCACTATCAACACTTTAACATTATTTTTTTTTATGTGTGTCTGCTTGTTTCCTAAGATGTATATCTTATTGTTTTTTTATGTCTTGTAGTGGCTTATAAACTTTTTAAATCACGAGCGAGGTGCTCCGTCATATGTTGGGTACAATGTTTTGTGAAAATGGCAATTTTCTCAAAAGGATATGCATTATTCTACCTTTGCATTTCACACATGGTTAGAAACGTGTTTTTACACACACTACCTCTATGAAAAAAGTCCTTTATCAAAAAATAAAAAGAGCAATTTATGGAATCAGACAGCACACAACATACGGAAGAGCACCTCACACGTGACGTCACAAAATTAGAATTTCAAAAGATTATAACTTTCTTATTCGTTGATGGATTTTCGTCCAACCTTCAATAATATGTTTTTTTTTTTTCTTCATATTTCTGGTTTTATTGAAACTAACTTATTTCTAGGGTGAACTATCCATTTAGGTTTTATATGCTACAGACTTAACTTATATGTTGTACTTTTGCACCATATCACGTAAAACCAAATTTTAATTTGTCTGCAAAATGGAAATACTCTCTTTAACAAACGTCATGAAACTGGATCAAAAGTATTCCCTAACGATATTTTGCATATCAAAAGTTTATATCAAAAGTGACAAAGCAGGACTAGAGATCAATTTCAAAAGGTAAACGACCTACAAATCAAAGCCGCTTTAAAGTGGAAAATTTGTGGAGATGAGTTACTGTACGATATTCTCCATCCATTTCCGTTTCCCAGTGCGAGTTAATTACAAGTGTCATTTATGAATTTCCTTGTCAACACTTTTAGGACGGAAAATCGAAATGCGTTGCTATGTGAACACGTTCCGAATGTGCGTATACATGTTCTATTTTCTTGACTTAATTTCCTTGACTTAATGATTGTCATGACTGCATGCGACTTGCCATATGTCCGAGTGTGCGTGCGACTGTGAATGTGTATGTCTGTATATCTGATGGACAATGTGCGCATGCGTTTGCAAAGTCACGTGGGCTCGCATTATACTTTCAGAATTCTTTTCAGATGTCATGTTGCCATGGTTACCGAGAAATATCCCGCAAAAGGTGAAACCAATTTCAACTATACTATAATATTAGAGTTGTCATTTTTCATGAATGATACATTGAATTAAGATCAAGTTATTCAAGTTATATGCATTTTATATCTTACATCGCTGTACATTGTATGTTGATAATGCGGAGTTTGCCGTGTATTGGTGTAAAAAGCATTTTATTGGGAAATATTTGAAGATGAGCATTGAAATACATACACAATGTTATTCAGACAGAACCATCTCTGTAGTCAGTGTGTTTTCATTTGTTGGACCTCATTTTGTTTTAGTCGTGATTTTCCGTAACACGCAGGGAGAGAAATATAGAAAGAGAGTATGAAAGGTGGGACAAATTGATTGAGGATAATGGGAAGGGAGAAGAAAAGAAGAAGAAGAAGAAGAAGAAGAAGAAGAAGAAGAAGAAGAAGAAGAAGAAGAAGAAGAAGAAGAAGAAGAAGAAGAAGAAGAAGAAGAAGAAGAGAAGGATGGGGGATACATTCATAGGGAGAAAGAGAGAAAGAGAGAGAGGGAGAGAGGGGGAGAGAGAGAGAGAGAGAGAGACACACACACACACACACACACACACATACACACGCACCTATAGAAGGAGGCAACTAGAAGGAGAGAGATATTGCTAGATAGACATGATAGAAAAGCACTTACTGGCAGGAGAGATGGATAAAGAGTGAGAGGAAGATAACGAGAGAGGAGAGAAACACACACACTCCTATAATTATAAAGAAGGAAAAAGAGCGAGAGGGATATCGCTAGATAGAAAGGCATACTCTGACAGTAGAGATAGAGAGGGAGCCATAGAGAGAGAGAGAGAGAGAGAGAGAGAGAGAGAGAGAGAGAGAGACACACACACACACACACACACTTTATTAAAACGGCTCTTTTCAGAGCCATCAAACATCCATAAAAGAATCAAAGAGAAAAAAAAAATATGCATTGAAACCCCACGATGTTACACAAAGTTACCAGTATCAATCATATTTCCCAATAAACAAAATGTACAACACATTATCACCTCATCAAAGGCCAGCCCTGTACAACACGAGTTCAATATAACACTATGCACGCCTCTAGGACTATTCCACTGAACAAATTGTATACCGTACAGTATCATTTATTAATTTGATTTAAGATACACACACACACACACTCACACACACACACACGCACACACACACGCACACACACACACACACACACACACACATGCACACAAACATACACACACACACACCTATAGAAAGAGGGAGAAATGTAGATACGTAGCTACATAGAGAGGCACATACAGACCATACAGACAGGACACGCATATATAGAGAGAGGTAAGGAGCGAGTGAGAGCGAAGGCTGACAAAAATGAGACTCTTCGTAGGATTTTTATCCGAAAAGTCCTCTTTTGGGCCACATAATTACCAACTCAATTGGAAATCCTATACATGTACTATGTAGTTACCTTACTTCAAATAGTTACGTGGGCCATGTGAGGAATAATGACTTTTATCACATGGCATTTGCCGTGCGATACAAGAAGTGAACAAGTTTTAGCTTCGGTTAATTCAAATACATTTACTCGAACCACTGTCACACCATAATTCACGCCATGCTTGTGCTTAAACAAAATCTTTGTCACACAGGATACATGTATTCCATAAATGGCTTCCAAAACACGAAGAAAAGCAATGAGTACAATAAGTTGAGAACATGCAAGTCATACAACACGTTATTGTCATCATATTGCTCATATCTTTATTCAAATAAATCTCCATATTCATAAATATACGAGAAGTCATATCATCATGTGTTCATGTTAGCATATCATATACCTCTGTAAATAACATTTGCCAATTAAGAGCACATCTCACGTATACAATCACATTCATCATTCTTTAAACGATACAATTGATGTTGTATAAAATCATTAGTTATGTTAATTCAATTTAAAGGCAATCAATTTCTTTAGACTTAGCACAGTTCTCGATGCATCGCGAGGCATGAAACCCGGGGAAGTATTCTAAAGATCCACAAGAGATAGCGTGATTCATCTCCCGAAGATCTTTGGTATTCCAAAACACATTTTAGGAAGATCTTTGCGTGCATGGTACACATTATATTCTTCCTGATCCAATGATAAATGCTCCTTCACTTATCTCTGCTTCATTATTTTGCAAATCCTTTTTTTTTTTGTTACTTGTCTTTCTGGAATCTCAAAATCTAATTTGCCCTCAACTCTTTGACATAAATTATGAAGGAACCTTTCGGAATACCAACCCTGGTTGAGTAAAATGTCCCGAAATACATTGTATCATAGAGCTCAAAGTGTCCCACAATGCCATCTGACATGCATTGTGTTTCTGAACAATAATATACCAATAATGAATACCGACATGCTCTCCCAAATAGAGACCCGAAGTGGTGTCGCCATACCCATTGTAATTGTATAGGTCTCTTGTTCTGAACGACATCCCTCACGAGAGATTTACTTGTCGGACACTGTCTAGCGGGTTAGTCTCGGGTACTCCCTTTGAGAGTCCCTGGCTCTGATCTCCGCTGCTTGCTCTACCCACAAAGTTTAGAACCAGTTGTCTTGTCAACATGCTCATATGACGTCACACTTCGGGACTCTATACAGCTTAGAGTGTCCCATAATGCCATCTAAGATTCACTGTTTTTGTGAAGAATAATATACCAATAACAGATATCTCCCACACAGCATAGTGAATTCTCCATCCCACATCTGAGGAAAAGTATTCCCATGATGCACCGCGCAGTGGGTTTGACTGCACAATAACTATATATGTCACAGAGGTTCACATGATGGGATGACTTTACCCTGTGTTACTATGGTGATAGGGTGCTATAGATAAACATTGCCTTAAAAACAAATTGTCAAAAAAGGACAAACCATACATAATGCCGCATCATTGTTGTCCAAAACCATTTAAGTGGAGAAAGAAACACAATGTCTATATTGATATGTGGTGTAAATAGGTAGTAAAAAGGGTATATGATAATTGTATAAACAATATTATTTGTTTGAAGAACACAAACATGTCAAAAACATATTTTGAAAAGTTAACAATTGGAGCCGTAATTTTTTTTTTTTTTGCATCCATTCTCATGTTTCCTTGAAAAGTACACTTTTCCTGCAAATGTTTTCTAGATACCACAAGTAAGTCTTATGTAATGTTCTCAATGAAACAAATAGAAGGATAACGTTTCCTTCTAAAGCATACAGCTAACCAAGGGAAATGATAGTTTATGTACAGAATCGTTAGATATATGACCATGAAGGACAACATTGGCCTACACATAAATATTATTTTTTTCAAATACATTAATCTGATTTTCGTTGAGTTTTAGCCAGTCTGGTTCTCAAACATTTCAGTTACATGCATTATTTGAATAAACCTTTTAGTTACAATCTATTCACCTGTAAGTTGCAAAAAGCCCATATCCAAAAAAATGAATATACATGTATATGCTTAACAATGATTCTCAGCCATGAATGGAATTTTATTGAAAGGATGCTCCAGCTTGGAGATAACAAATTCACAATTAAGGAATGGTCAATTTTTCTATGAAATGCTACACTACATTCTCATAAAGGAATTCCACAAAAGTACCCTAGATTTATTACTAATAAATGATCACACCTTTTTTTTCTTCTTCACCCAAAGGATGTATCGTTCTAACATCAGTACTTTTTCTGGTCTGACTTTGTTTTTTCTGACTTTTTTTTGGTCTGACATTTTCAGTTTATGTTTTGCCACTAAAGACAATCTAAGTCAATGTAATTTCACAAAAACAATTGTTGTATCATACTTGTTGGTACATGTATTTCATATGTTATACATTAATATAATAGTAATATAATCAACACTTAAAACGTTAATACCTGCTTGACCATTTATTTAAAAACAGAACAAATATAACCAAGATGAGATGAGATAAGATGATAGAACACTAAACAGATAAATGAGTTGTGGGATATAACAGCGAAGATATTTGAATTAATTTCACATAGATGTAAATCATATTTCATACTTTCAATGCTGAAAATAAAGTGTAACTCTACAACAAAACATTATTTTTTTACCTGCTCAATTAAAGAGCAAAAAAATATAACAAAGTGGGAAAAGATTAATCATCCAAGTTACATTTAATAATTGTCACTACTTTGTAGCTTGCAAATAAAAACTGTAACAATAGAACATGTTATTTATGCAATAGCTTGTGTTTCCTCCATAGTGAAAATGGATTATTTGTAAATGAAACCTTTGTCACAACTTTAGTAGCATTAGTTAGGCATGATATCATTTTGATACAATATTGTAATATTCATCTAAAACATAATTTCATAAATTGTATATATAGAGAGAGACATCAAAAGTACATACTTGAACAAATATCTCTTGAAAATATATCAAATCATCAAGAACTCAAGAGTGTGACGCAAATATCTCCAAATTATACATGTACAATATAACGAGTCAAGACCATCCCTTTAAATAGCACATCACAAAATCATCTTGGTATAGAGCAAATAATTCAAGCATTCCCTGCTTTCTCATCTATTGCTATTATATTCATCCTTCATAGAGACAACATTTGTATTGCAACAAGCACCTCGTTTTTTTTTTTAAGAAACACAAAGGCCCATATTTTGAACAGAGGTTTAACGCAGTGTTCTAAACCTCTACTAACTCTATTGGATGTCAAATAATACAACATGAAACATTATTATTGATATCATATAATTCATTTTGTCCTCAGAATCACTATGGTATATTGAGTTTGGCCAAATAGTAATTACAATGAAAAATTGAAATCGACCACTGTTGTGATTCTTTGACGAAAATCAATGATTTGGGGGTAGCATCAGATGATTCATTTGGCTTTAGTCCAGGTTTAGTACACTGTTTGCATTAAACCTCTGTTCAGAATACGGACCATAATGGTTTGTGTCTCTACATTGCAACAGAATTTGAATAAATATTTTGAAGCCCCCCCAAAAAATATTAGTGGAATGATGGAATAATTTTCTTATTGAACACTGTGGGCAGGGTTCACGTTAGTGGCGATTACAGTACACCTGAGCAAAACGCATATGCGAACTTGCTTTGGCAACCCAGATTCCAACTCTTTCACACTGGGCATAACCAATACTGGCAAGAGGCCCTATGGTAGGGTACTGGTAAGTTGCTAGTTATTGTGCATGTATAATCAATATTCGGAATAAGTTAACAGTAATTTCTCTACTGAAAATATCAGGTTTAACCACATTTCTATGCATGATGTATGCACATCAACACACTTGAACAGACACACACACATCGAAATACATACACACATACAGACACCAACATACACTACTACACACACACAGGTACAACCATCTGGCAGATCTGGTGTGAGTTTCTGTGGGAAAATGGGTTATAGGGAAGGTGTAAGGGAAAGATCATATTCGCTGACTTGCTAATATAACCAGAAGTGCCCGGTTCACTGATTTGCATGCCTCGCACAAAAAGAGTGGCAGGTGCGGTGATATTTCATAGTTATTTGCGATATTGAGAATTGAATAACCATGCAGGGTTTTCTACAGATGTATATGTCCACTGTGGTGTATCAATTAAACACTGATAAGTATCTCTCCCTCATCACCACTCAAACCAGCCCTGGTAAAATGAAGATATCCCCTTTGTACTCCCAGATTTAAACAGTTGGGAAGACCTCACTTCTTTTTAAATATTCAAAGTCAGGCCAGGAGAGGAAGCCAAGACAGCTGGTAGTCGATGATCTAACAACAGAAGGCCACCAGCGATTGACACCACTTTCGGTATTTCACAAAGACCGGTAAATGGATGGATCATGTGGCAGGGGGGCATGCAACACAATGCTACTACCATCTCAATACATCTGTCCTGCATTTGTATGTGGGTCTATAATTATAATAATAAATAGTGTTTATACACGTATAGTGCTTAATATGAACAGCATCATCTCTATGCCATGTACATCCATCTAAAGATCTATAAAGAGCACTGTGATATAGTTGTGAGAGGCCTTGACTCTCACAGAGAGATCCTGGGTTCAAGCCCAGCCCGGTGCGTACACCCTTGGACAAGGTGTTTTGCTCATGTTTGTCCCTCTCAACCCAAGTGTAGTAATTGGGTACCTGGCAGGAATATAGTATTCCTGATCTAATTAGATCAACTAGCTTTTAGCGCTACATACTTGGCTGCTTGGCTAAAACCAGGGTAATAATCAAGAGCGCTTTGGGTAGTATTTTCTACTACAGGAAAGCACTATATAAGATGAGCAGGTATGAATTTGTAATCTTAGTGATTGAAGACCGGTGTGGTGCAAGTGCGATTTTCAGTAATCAGACCTAGAGTAGTCTGATAATGCAAAACCGACTGGCTGATGAAAGGAGACACCTTCACTTTCCCAATCCAAAAGAGGAGTCAAACCGTGCATCTAATGGCATGAGGCAAAGGCAGGTCTTATACAATGACATAATTCTCAGCATTTCCATTCCTACAGAATGTGGTGCCATGATTAGAATCACTGTAAACCCCCAGAGGTATCGACTCATAAGCAGCGTAATAACTGACCAATCATAAGCCTGACTTCAAAAACAATGATTACGTCTGGTTGGATTGTAATGTTGTGTATGGGGCTGGTATTGAGTGTCTTTGCGGGATCAACTGTGAAAAAGTCTATAGTTTGCTTAATTCTGAGTTGAACTTGAAAGAGGACTTGTGGACTCGAGGTCTATTACGTTGTAGTACATTTAACTCTTTGTGCGTTCACCTGTGGACCCCCTGTGCGTTGCATTAATTTGAGTGTGCGCATATTCCAATGAACTCTTGTCGGAGTACTAGCTTTCAAGGGCTATAACTTTTTATTCGATTGTCGTGAGGAAAAATAATGTACATATAAAATATAGAGAATTCCATGGGCTTTCCACTCATATGTATTTTGTCTGGCAGTTGAGGAGCTACTGTATCACAGGGCTTTACTTGTGCAGAACATTTGAAAAAAATGTCAATGTTTTCAGTAGTGCTAATGTAAATGATAAGTTAGACTCTTCATTTGTTGTAAATTGCAGGGCAGTTATTACAGTTATTTTGCTAAGACCATGACGTTTCTATTGATATCAAATTCAATAAGTTTTGAAAAGAAGAAAGTTCGATGCAGGAAGTGCATAGAAAAGCCTGTATGGCCAAGAATTTGGCTTGGTTAGGACTCTAGGAGCTCTTTGTTTTGTAATACAAAGAGATCGCCTACAATGCGTACATGTACACGCACCCACATAATCACAGTACAATAACAAGGAACTTGTGTGATTTTCTTCCGTACTGTTATAGCCTAACATGTATACACATCATTTGTTGTTGTTTTCCACATATACATGCAATCCATAATAACCCAGACTTGTGTACAGGAGAATACATTGTCAAAAAGGAAGTGCTTGTGTGTATGATGACAAGATGGAAAAATACCGAAACAAAATAATCAAAATTCTCCGAAATCTTCTATGTAACCCTATGCTGCAACGCGAACGAGCGGAAAGCCCATTACAGTGACAATCGCGAGCAAAAGTACCGAACAGCGGTACGGTTCGCAGTACGCACATATTTCCATTTCCATTCACCTACGTGTGTTCTGTGCAAAATTGCGAACGAAACGTGTCCACGGTTGTGCATTGATGCGAACGAAACGTACAAAGAGTTAATACTCAAACAACTCTGATGAATAACTCTTTGATGATGAATCTCAAACTTTGAATCTGTTGAATCTCCTGAAATAACTTGGGAAAATAACTGCTGAAATACCTGCCTCGAACACTATGAGCTCTCGAAATATATACTCTTTCTGTCTCAAATTTGAAGTAAACAATTATAGTGAAATTCACACAGATGGTCAGTTTCTTGGATGCATAGTGATCTCACAGAAACTGGACCTTACCTACATCATCCTAAATTCCAGCAAATGTTATTTAGGGACTAGCCCCATAAACCCAAGTGTCAGCTAGAACCTTGAGGGTAATTCAGCTTCTGGAAAGTGGTCATTAACGTGGAAATATTATTTGGGCAGGGATGTGATAAAAGGACTTATATCACGTAACAGTAACGATAATAAAGGGACAATGGGTGTGGCTGCAAGCGATGAGAAGAATAATGCGACTGAAGTGACTATTAAATACGGTGCATCTTTTTCACACAGCGCCCTCTGACTCCAAGATAGAACAGGTTGTTCTATTTGGATATTTTGATACCAGTGTTAATATCCTATGTTGATAGTGTTCAAAAAAATCTTCTGAATGTATTTTTAAGCCATCTGTATTTTAAAACATTGAAATATATGTTTTGAAGGAATCATAACAAGAATAATAGATATGAACGCATCATTCTGAGATTAAAAAAATGCTGTTACCAACCTGTTGGTAATCTTTCCATGATCAAATCGTAGCTTTTGATGCCTGTTCCCGCGCCTATTACTGACGATGTTACAGTTGTAAGCCACAAATTACATCCAAAACACATAAATAAACACACATACACACATTTAAACAAACAAATTCATACAAATCAGACACACTTACATACATATCACAGCTACAAAAATAGAATTATATATCAATTATTCGTCACATGTGAGGTAAACCCATTCTTCTGCAGTTTTAATGTGAACCTCATCTCTCCACAACTTCTAGTGGCTCTGTTGCAGCATAAAGGCGAGTAGATTTGGAAGCGTGATCGCACGCTCCTCGGGGAAGCGGATGCTGTCCGCCTTGCGGGTCGCCGGGTAGAAGATGATCGTGGGGAAGGCAGGAGTGACGAGGTGCCAGGAGAGATCGTTGAGGTCGGCGTTGATCCTGGCGATGAGGACGCGGTGGTCTGAACGGTAGAGAGATGCCAGCTGGAGAAAGACGTGATGGATCCGGAGGCAAGCCCCGCACCAGGGAGCATAGTACAGGAGTAGGACGTCCTGTTGGTTCCAGAGAAAGGAACCGGTAACATGGAATAAAATCCCAGCTAATCTTAAAAACATTCAATATCTCCATAGTTTCCAACTTTCATACTAATGTGTAATGTTGCACTTGTTTTACATTGTGTCTTTTGAAATATTGATCACTTTTGTTGAATTATTTACCTTTAGGGTAAGAGTTTATAAGGCTAAAAACTCTTTTTACTGACTCCTCATTCTCATTAACTCGTTACTCGCTTCTATGTTTTTGTTAAAATTTGTTTTATCTTATGTTTTGTAGTTTAATGAAATATGAAATATTCTTTTTCAATAGATCTGTTTTTATGATGAATGTAATAAATGATTTGAAAAAAAAAACAGCCCACAGAGGAGCAAGTTTAGTATTACAATGTGTTCTACTGAAGGTACGCACAACTAGATTGCAGACAAATTATTCCGTTGAGTTGGGGATGTCCGCGTTTCAGAATGATTGCACAAAGTGTTGAGGTCACCCCTCCCCCCTCGGCCTCATTAGGATGAAGGGTTAAATGAATGGTTTCACAGCCTTCTCAGCTAACATATGAATGGCTCACTCCACATTCCAGGGATGATATGCATTTAATGATGTCATTGTTGTGAGCTATTCCTTGGGTGTCACTGTCAAGGTCACTCAGATTTGTTTTACCGGTCGCATTAGAATTCTCTGTGACATGCATAGATCCCTACATACCAACAAAATTACACGTCATTATGCTGAGATGAGTTTCTACATTGGCCCGGGCCCCAAGTGTTGTGATGGAATCAAGCGCAAGTCAACTCCCCTATCTTTAAAGATTGTCCGTCCCTTTTGCAAGCTTAAAATTTGAAATCATCTATCACAATCGTAAATTGAAGAAAGTGTGATTCAAGACCATTTCTAAGAATATAGCATGTTGAAGCTTTCTGTATATGTAAAAATTTCAGCCATTAAATTTCAAACTGACTTTTTTTGTACTACGAAAAAAGTATTAGTCTTTGTTACAGTATCTATGTGGTTATTATGCATGTGTGAAATCCTGATTTTATGAGTAATTACCAAACTTTGGAGATGCATCCTTCTATAAAACAATTTTTTTCATAATGCTTTCTATAATTTAATAAACAGATTAATCAATAAAGCAGACATTTCAACACAAACTGCTAAGAGCCTGAGGTAAAGACTATTAATCAGATGTTCTTTAAAAGACAGGGCCCTGGTCATACAACACTTCCCACACAGCTCATTTCGCCAACTGTCAATGAAACTACTGTGATTACACAACTAGCGGGGAAAAATAGCTCCCTTGGCCACAATGCCATGAATGCTTAGCTCCTCCTGTAAGGGTGAAATCTACTTGAGCAACCACCTGTTTATAAAGACCACCTGCTCATTAAGACCACATTTTGTGTTTCATTGAAAATGTTTCTTATTCGAACCTGTATTAAAGAAACCTTTACACAAAGACCACTAGCTCATAAAGGCCATCATCGTGGCTTCATTTAGTGAGAAATGCCAAAATCTATGATTTCTCGCATAAATTAATTAATAAAAAAAATTAAGGATTTTTGGGAAATTTAGCATGACAAGTTTATAGATTACATAATTCTTGACCCTTGTGCAAAATTTTGAGGCAATCGGGCGACTCAAGGGGGGGGGGGCATAATGGTCCCCCCCCCTACTGCTTGCTGAGGACAGAAACACTATCCAAGAGCCTACCACTTGGCTTATGATAATGACAAGATATGAAGGCTCAATACCCCCCCCCCCCCCCGACTCAAGGGGGGGGGGGGCATAATGGTCCCCCCCCCCCTTACTGCTTGCTGAGTACAGAAACACTATCCAACAGCCTACCACTTGGCTTATGATAATGACAAGATATCTATGAACTAATACCCATAGATCCATTCTCTTGATCATATGAATTAATGAGTCCCCAGTGAGACATTTCTAATCTTCCATGAGCCATCTTTATGTCCAGGTTTCACTGTACCTTGTTGTTGTTTAGGACCAGCTCACTGAAGGTGTCTGTGGTAACCTCTGTCACGCAGATGGTATCCTCAGCATTGTGGCAGCGTGAGTGAGAGGTAGGGGGTGTGTTCGGTGGGGCGTGGGATCGCACCTCTCGCGGCAGCAGGGACAAGGTGAAGTTGATGATGAGCTGCTTGGTGAGGCGCTGGAGTAAATGCACGTCGTCCACCTGAACTACGTGGTGAGTTTCACTCTGTGAAGGCGATTGAAGAATAAGAACATAACAATATCTGCGCGATGTTGCATAAAACTTGTCATTAATGGTAACTCTGCCATCAAACTGTAACTCGCATGGTAACATTGCTTAACAGTCAATCAAATTTAATATTTCCAGAGAAGTTACCATCAATGGTAAGTTTTATGCAACAGGGTCCTGATCGTTATGTATAAGCATGCCAAAAAGGTACTATTTGATTGATTTGATTTGATTTATCATAGGAATGAATTACTCTCCATTGAAGCTCCATTGCTCACACCTCCCTGTCAAACACTGTGCATCACTTTCATCATCCTATCAAAACTGCTACATGTACTTATATTCAAGGACACATGTTTCAATACTCACGTTGCAGCACAATGAATATGCATTTGTGGGGGTCCATAACAATTCAAAATAGAGTTGATAAATTAGTTGTTTTGCTGTTACTCTGAGTAGTAATAAACTGATATATTTGTTAGAATAGAACCCAGAGGAATAGAAGACCATGCAGGGACTTACCCCTATGTTGCCAGGCTATTTTGAACTTGCATAGCCCGGGGGAGGGGGGTCAAAAACAGCCCCCCCCCCCCCCCCCCCCCAAAGATCTTGACCATTGATCACGCGATCGCGACGAAAATTGACACGTACATCACCCATGACGTAATCTCCATAATTCAATTGTCAATTGCACCAAAATTACTCAAATTTATTTTTAATTAATTAATTACGCTACTTAATGCATAAAATCATAAATTGGCTGTAAATCTTTAAATATAAATAGCCTTAAAAATGTTAGATTTCAGTCCGGACACTCTTCTTAGGATTATTATCAAATTAGGATTAAGTAAATGGCAATATCAAATTTTTTTTATGTGTTTTATAGTTTTTTTAATTTCTTATGTATTTATTTGTTTTTTACTTTATGTTTTCCATTGTTTTTTCAGTGGAAATCATTGGCAACCCTATTTCAGTCATAAATAACATGAAATCATTGTTTTTCATCAGTAAAAATTAAAATGATGATATGAATTTTGGCTAGATACAGAATTTGCATTGGATTTGTACATGAAATCACGTTTTTGAGAAATTTTTGGTCTGACATGTATACTGTACAAAATGTTACGTAACTTCAGAACCGCGTACCCCTGTGCGCAAATTTGGTTTTAAAAGTTGCTTGTGACTTGGAGGAAAAAAGTCATGAAACGTCGCGGAGCAATTTACAGGTTTCAGTGCACCATTTCATGGTCTCTTCTATGAGAGTCGAGAGCTCTCACCACCAGATCAATATAATCTTTAGAATTTGTATAATTGTATCTGTCTTTCTGTTTATATGTAACTTGTGTGATGTAACATTCCTTATTCGTATCAATGTATCATAACCAGTGAAAATGAAATTTCCAAAGTGGACAATAAATTGCAATATCGATCTGTTTTGACTTAACGCTATTCATGTGATGCTGTATGTATGCATGAGCGTGTTTTTCTTCAATGTATCAATTTGAATTTGTATGTTTTTACTTTGATGAAAATAAAATTGAATTGAATTGAATTGAAGTGAGATCACTGTTCTCCCACTGCTACATGCATAGAAACTCACCTGTATATCTACTATTGCTAAGCCAGTACTGGATTCCTTCCTTTGGTCAAGAGATGGTCTTATCCCTAGTCGGTCAGCAAACGACCAGAAATATTCCGACCTCATTGCACGAAAGCGGATAGTCCTGTTGGTCCTGCAACCCAGCCCAGTCACAATGCTATCCAGATACTCGTCCATTCCCTCCTCCTCCTCCTTCTTAGTCTCACTAGTCCTCCTAGAAGATTCTTTCCTGCAATTAGTTGAATCACTATTGTGCAATTCATTTTGGCACCCGCGTGTATCATGTATCCATCCCAGTGAAAGACTAGCGCCGTTTCTTGAGCAGCCGCAGCTCCCTCCACATTGAGGGTAGCTACGGAACGTTCTCGTCGCGCAGTGAGGACTCGGCTCACCCGCGAACACGGATTGCCTCGACAGGGCTGGGTGATGATGGTGGTGGTGTAACGGGGAGTGATCGCCGCAAGGTTTACACGTACAGTGGCGATCCACGTCCCGGCAGCAGAGCTGGTAGTGGCTAAACGGGCTGTAGAAGTTCCTGACACGCAGGCAGGCGTTGCTGGCGGCTGTCACGCTGCCGCCGACCTCCAGAAGCCCCAGGGACCCTGCCTCTTGGGTGGTTGCAAACAAGCACGGGTCTTGCGGCAGCTGGAGACGGTGGCTGAACGTCTCGCATATCTGGCAGACATTCCCCCTCGGCCTCACCATCGACTCTATCACCCTGTCCTGGGCTAACGTCTGGCAGCAGTCTTGCTCGTTTAATCGCTCGTCTTCTTCTGCCTCTGACCCTTCAGAATTGCACTTAGAGTTTGTCTCCCTAACAAGCTTGGCCACTCTGTTCCTCTCCTCTCGTATGAGATTGATCAGTCTCGAAGTATAGCTGTTGTTGTTGTGGCTGTCGCAATTGTAGTATTGCAGTACAATTTCCCGCAACTGTATGAAGAGATTTAGTAAAAAGTGATTCAAATCATTACGGTCAGAGTTATATATTGTCTAGCGGGCTAGCGTCGGGTACTCCCTAGAAAGTCCCTGCTATGATCTCCGCTGCTTGCTCTACCCACATAGTTTATAGCCCGTTGTCTTGACAACATGCTCATATGACGTCACATTTTGGTGCTCATTATGGCTCAGAATGTCCCATAATGCCTACTGCAGAGCTACCAACATTGACAATTAACAATCAGACAGATTTTGGAGAATTTCATCAGAAATCAGGGAGATGTCTATAAAATGCATACAACCCAATGACAATAATCTATCAATAATCAGGGAGATTGGGTGACGTGATGGAATCCAATGCAGTATTATTGCCCACTTTCAGGGAGTCTCCTGCGAAATCAACGAGACTTGGCAGCTCTGCTACTGACAGCCATTGTGTCTGTGAGCAATAATATACAAATAATAAATATCTCCCACACAGCACAATGAATTCTCCATCTCGCGTTTGAGGAAAACTAGTCCCATAACGCACCGTGCTGCGGTGATCACTGATGTTTGCGCTCTACCCACAAAGTTTAGAACCAGTTGCCTTGACAACAGGCTAGTATGACATCACACTTCCATGCTCTCTACTCACCATGGTAAACTGACTGGAGAAGACGTCATGGTGTTGATGCGGAGTGAAGAGAATGAGGGCTGGGTAGTGGTAGACATGGGAGGACAGGATCGTGCTCTTGAGGCTGGGAGGAGCGATCCACTGCACCATCTATTCATATTCAAGCAAGCAGAACAGGGTCCCGTTTCATAAAGCTGTTCATAAGTTCTGCACAACTTAACGTATGCATGGTGACATGTTCTTAGGTGCCAGCTAAAATTTCTGATTTTGATTCCCATCAGCTTCAGTTGAAATCTGATCATTGTAGATCGAAATTCTTGTTGTTAAAGAGCATCTGTTATCAATGTTTATTATTTGTGAAATTGGATTAGGAATTCACTCCCACTATGTTTAGCAAAAAAACAGGTCACCAGTCATGCCTGAAGTTGTACACAACTTATTGACAGCTTTATGAGCAGAGCTCTGGTACAAATAACACAAGATCTGGACCCTGCATTATTAAAGGTCATATACTGTACTGGGAAGGCAAACAAGCCTTCAAAATGTAATTGTTAGCATATGGAGTAATGAGTGATTAAACCACAAATCCTCAAAATGTTCGGCCCGAACATGTTGAGGATTTAATCATTAATCATTAATTACTCCAAATGTAGATCATTTCAGGGCAAATAACTTTCAGCAAGCTTCTAAATTGGACAATACATGAATTTTAAGACCATTGGCAAGAAGATTTCTAACAATTACCTTTTGAAGGCTTTTTTGCCTTCCCAGTACAGTATATGACCTTTAAGAGAGGGGAAACACTGGATCAATAGAAACTGTTAATCCATTATAAATTTCTGTGTCACAGACCGTCACTGCTATATATTGCAAGACATTGTTCACATTTGTGAAAGTAGGGCTAACTAGATCCATTGACCATCTATTCACACTCAAGTAACAATGAAAGGTAAAAGGTGGAGGTATAGTGGCTGTGGTATCTTCAGAGTTGGAGAAAATCTTGAGAAATGGGGCTAAGAATGGAGACTCAGCTGAGAGTAGTTAAATGTTTCATCTATCCTGTGCTGATGTCTGGAAGTGAAGCATAGTGAAAAGCGCTAGACATAAAGAAAGTGTTAAAAGAGTTGTGGAATGTGCTTCTTCAGACAAATGAGGAGGATTCCTTGGATGAACAGAGTAAACCATGAAGAGGTTCTAAGAAGAGCTGGAGAGGAAATACGAACAAGGCAAATTAGTTTTTTAGGACATAAATAAAAAAAAAGGACAGTTTGGAAACTCTAGCGATGACAAGAAAGAAGGAGGGAAAGAGGGGTAGAGGAAGGAAACGGATGAATTGGATGACTAGTCTGAATACAGGGATTGCACAGAGAGGTGCAGGAGGGCGTTTCATAAACGTTGTCAACACTGACCAAATGGTCAGTGCTGAAAACTTCAATGAAATCCTCCGTTTTGATTGGCTGAGAAGCACTAGTCTCTAACTGTTACTATGGTAACTGTTGGAAAAAGACAGCTTGTCAGACGAAAAATGTTCATGAAACACCCTCCTGATCAGCAGGAGGTGGGGCTCATCCTGAAGGCCAGAAACAGAGACTTATGGCACGCCATGATCGTCTACGTCTCTGGATACGGCACAGAGATAATGTTTGTGGGCTGTGGCTGAAGATCTCAAGTTCCTAGGTTCAAGCCCACATATGGCACTTGCGTCCTTCAGTATTATGTATTCATCCACATTGCTGCTCTCCACTCTGGTGTATGACTGGATACCCGGTAGGAATGGAATGAGTGCACCTTACTGTCATGATTCTGAATGATCCCTTGGGATTGGATAGGTGTCACAAAGACTCACAAGCATCTGATAAATGGGGTAATAATATTGTAAAGCACTTGGAGTGGTTTATTGCCATTTCGACCACTGCCATTTCGTCTAATAGCCATTTGGTCTAATGTCATTTCGTCTACCATCAGTTGGTCCACTATCCACATAGTCCAATTACCATTTCGTCCAATAACCATTTCGTCTAATAGCCATTTGGTCTAATAGCCATTTGGTCTAATGGTATTTTTGTGCCAATTGGTCCAAAAGCCACTTCGTCCACTATCATTACGTCTATTCCCATTTCGTCTAATAGCCAACTGGTCTACAGGCAAATGGTCTAATAGCCAATTGGTCTACTTTCATTTCGTCCATGTTCCATTTGGTCTAGCTGCATTTTGTCCAATCGCCATTTTGGCTAATCACCATTTCGTCTAATAAGCATAGGCCTACTGGGGGTGTTGCACCAAGCTGTTCGTAAGTTACGAATGACTTTACGAACGACTGGTGATCCCTCCTTGTGCTAAATGTGATACTTTGTTCATTGAGAATCTGATTTAGCACAACTGATCATTGGGCCTAATGGTTGATGGACAAAATGATTATTAGACGAAATGGCCATTGGATGAGTTGATAAGTAGACGATGTGGATATTGGACCAACTGATATTAGCTAACTTGGCTATTGGACCAAATGAACATTGGACGAACTGGTATATGGACAATTTGGCATTAGACAAAATGGATTTACACGAAATGGTTGTTAGACGAAATGGGTGTAGATGAATTGGTTATAGACCACCTGGTGATAGACGAAATGGCTAATGGACGAAATGATGACTGGACGAAATGGGTGGTAGACGAAATGTTGATGGTCAAAATGGCATTAGACAAAATGAATGTAGACGAAATGGCTATTAGACGAAATGGCAGTAGACGAATTGGCAATTTACCCTTATAGATGATACTGTTTCATATTATACATGTACTTACCGATTCTCTGTGTGTGCTGACCCAGTTCAAAATCGGTCTTGCTTTGAAAATTTCTGTCGAAGGATAAAACTGGAAAGTAAAAGAAAGATTTTTCAAGTAAGAGGCATCAAAATGTATACTAAGTTACAACATACAGACTGTGAAATTAAGTGCAATTGTTAAGTGTCGAATCAAACTCTTCAAGTGGTAAGGAAGGACAAGGAGGCCTTATCATATTGGTCCAGATAGCTCAATATGAAAATTTACATGCTAAACATGCACACACACACATATAAAACACACACTGTGCACAATTCTCCCTATCGCATATAACCGATATCAAGCGATATCACCACGCGATACCGATATCTGATTGGTTGCTCTTGGGACGTATACTTCCAGTAAGAGTTTGGTATGTATTCAGTTCACGCAATAACGCACGGAATGTGTAATTTTGACCCTCATAAACCTCGTAATATTAAAATGGAAGGGTTGTTACATGAATGAAGGACTTGAAAAACATACACCAATCACTCACGGCGATGTTTTTGCCTACCTCAACATTGATTGTGGATAGACTAATGAAAGAATGAAAAGGCACATGCAAGACGATGGCTATAGAATGTTCGTGAACCGGAAGTTCATATCCCAAGAATTAAAGGTAAAAATATTAGAACGCCACACGCGTTCGTAGAGCTATATGCGATAGGGAGAATTCACATATTAATTGCACAAACTACTTAATAAGCACTTAAGTAGTGTGAATAATCCTTCCTTAAATGTCTGTCATTCAGTCGATATCTTGCGAAATATGGCTTGCTCTGAAAAAAAAAGTATCAATATCACATAAGAAGTGAAATTTGCTTAAGAACGAAAACTCACCATAGACACATTGAAGTTTCTTAGCAGGGTCAAGTTCTTGGAATGAGTGAGGCCTAGAGTGGTGGCCAGCTGTTTGCCGGTGACAAATGCAAAAGGGATGGGCTGGATAGGGTCTTTCTCTAAATGAAACAGGGCGGACCACTGAAAGGAGGCTAGCCCCTGGGGTGCGTGCGTGCCATCATAACTGAAATAGGCAAGTGCAACGGTCTAGAAGGAGATGGAGAGACAGAACGAAGGGTGAAAATTATTGAATGGAAGGGTTTGGATGCTAAAAGCATTCAAAATCATGCAATAATGATTTGTAGCCATCTCAGTACCAAGCACTGATAGTCCATTATGATAAAAGACAGAGCAATATTTTTTTTAATTAGATAGCAGTGTAATGAGGGAAAATGAGGAGGTTACAAGGTAACAATAATTCCTGTTTGATGATTTATAATTTATGTGTTACCTCCTTTTGTATATATGATGATATATATGTGAATGCCACATTTTCTGCTTACAGCTATTTTTGCAAATATGCAGACATGACAGACTACTTTGCAGGTGGTTTAAATCGTGATTGATTTCCAACTCAGTAAATAAACAGCAATTTCTTCCCCTCACAGGTTTCAAGTCTAGATGGAACATTTATGATAATCCTCATTAATACAGCCATTAACATTAATATGTGTAATTCAATGCATAAATTGATGTACCTATTTCTTGTGGGTAGGGACACATAAATAGATTTCACAGAAAATAAACTGTCACATATACAGAGCATATGCAAAAATAAAAAGAACAATCTAATCCAAGTATGCAATTGCTCAGTCATGCTTAACTCACAATTAAAGGAAAATATGAGATGGATGTATAACAGCCACACAAATCAGAAACTTAAAGAGAGGGTGTCCTCTTTGAAGGCCCAAAAATACAATTTTGTAAAAACCACAGAAAATCAGAATTTTCTCCCAATATTAGAACTGGAAATTGACTTTAAAGGTCCCCTGTCATCAAAATATATGTTGACTTTCTGTTGATACAACTTAATATGTATATAACAAAATCACTAACTAGTCAATGGAAATATGTGTCCTATATATCAAAATAATTTTTCTATATTTTTTCTCAGCACTGATAAGCCCCGCCTCCAAAATATCCTCAAACTCAAGATTCCCCTTGTGACATCATCAAAGGTAGAAATTAGCAGGATAATAGACATAATTTATGCACAAACTAAACATTGCAATGACTACCTGCAAGTGCTTATAATAGCATTACATAGCTAGCACATTTCTGACATAAGGAAACGATTATTCCCACATGAAAGGTTGTTAGATGGTATTGTGTGAAGACATGTAATGATCTTGTGGGCAGGTGGAGGTACTGTTTTGACACAGCAATTCAATACATGAGATTTTGTGTAACCAGTGTTTTGAATTGCTTTATCAAAACACTGGGTACACAAAATCTCATTAACGCAGCCAGATACTCACATCGTGCTGTGCTCTTAGCCGCATCAGCGAGTCCGCATCGGGGATGAGCTTTACTGGGGAGCAGACCCAGCGAAGAAACTGGACTATCTCTGGTGCGCGCTGCAGACCGGTGTACTGCACCCCATCCTTGCTGTCTCGGTGGGCGAACAGGATAGGGAAGTAAGGCACAACGACCTTGCTCCGACAGGCACCGTAAGGATACCAGCAGTTTACGGCCATGAAGAGTACCTGGATGGTTTGAGAAACAAAGGACTGAAAAATAATCTCCACACACAGGAAAAATTATACCAAAATTCTATTTATGTAAACCACATGTTGTGTCAAAGCAGGGCCCCCACTGAAGGGGCTACCCTGAGTAAATAATACTAATAAATAAAGAGAGAAAGAAAGAAAGAAACATTGTATCTAAAGAATCATCGTATAGTGAACAGGGTGTCCACACACACAAAAAAAATCTATACCAAAACTCTATAAGATACATGTATGTTGTACACACTACAGCTCAAAGGAATTGGCATAGGGAAAGGAAAAGGGAAGAAAGGAAAGGACCCACAGTTTTAAACCACGGTATATTTTGTCCAGTTCAGCATGAAACACAATGCTTTAGCCTAAAAAGCATCATGTTTCATGCTGAACTGGACAAAATCTGCGCTGTTTAAAACTGCGGCTCCTTCCCTTCCCCGTTCCCTATGCCAAATCCTTTGATCTGTAGTGTAGGTGCGCAGATTGCTATGCCGCAGGATATTTTCTTTCTACTGTCTGCCTGTCATCGGTGAGCATGCGCTAGTTTGAGTTGATTCATTTAGGTCTCCTTTCGCCATGGACCGTAAGGATACCAAGAGTTTACTTCTACGAGGAGCACCTGGAAGGTTTGAGGTTAGGATGTCTTAGCACTAACCCAAACCGTATTCTTAGGTTGATGTGAGCAACCTAAATTAATTTATTCCCTCCAAAAAGCTTTGATTACATTTTTCACTGACCTGATTTGAGAGTTGGTAGGCAGCCTTCTCAAACTCCTTCTTAGCCTCGAGCGAGTTTGCGTCCCACTGAGCGTAGTACATGATGATCCAGACCTCGGCCCCCGTAGACTCTATCTCGTTGCGCACCCCGGTCATGTCCCCCCGTGGGAAGTCAACCACCGGAGAGTCATCGGAGAAGATCCTGGTAGGGACGGGTGCGACGTAAGGGGTGCGACTACTGGTATGGGGGAAGGGGAAAAAGGAAGGTCAATATAGCACTCGTTGCGAGGCAAAACCAATAAACACAATCATAGTTTGAAGAATAATGGCGAGAACGAACTGGGCGCAGGTTTCCGTGTACTGGCATGGGGAGGTGACCTGCAATATCTTAGTTGAAAAACTGAGAGTCAAATTACTTTCCGCCGAAAGTGAAGTTTCTTACTACTTTGTATCCCATTATGAATCGTACTGCTCTATTTTGCATCATTTAATTTTCGGTGCCGGTGTTTGTGAGTGTGGATCCCACACAAGAACAGTAGACCAGTGTGGGTCTTACTAATATTTTGTATGCTATTTGTGTAAGTAAAAATGTATCAATGCCCTGTCTATCTCTCTTTCTCTTTTTAGGGGTCCTACTTAAAGCTGCGAAGAGTAGCCAAGATTTTGTGATGGAAATAGCTAGTGTTAAGGCATTGCCGTGCAGAGGCTGCAATAGACTTTACGGTATTATACAAAATTCTTCTAAACTACTGATTTAATTCACTGTGCAACCATTTTAAGAGTCCTGCAGAGGACTTCAGTGTCTCCTAACTAGTGTCTTGCTGATTTGTGCTACTCTTGGCTGATCTTAAATATTGTTGCTCTTAGCTGCCTCTTGCCTGCTCTTTCACTAGGATAGCTTTCTCTGATCTACTCACCCGCCCGTATTGTCGAGGTGGGATACAATGCCGGACAGCACCAGCGCGAAGAACAGACTCAGTATCTCTGGGTTGCGAGCCATCATCTCTCTCAGCTGCCTCCACTTGTTCTTCAGGATGGTCAGAGAGCCCTCTACCATAGTCGGAGCATCTGGTTAGCACCGTGCACTGCCTCCCTCGCCTCGTAAGAGTTTGTAGCAGAGTGCTGTACCATCTGTGTGTCACATCCTAGTTTTTGTGTTCAGCTAGTGAAGGTGATGATATGAAAATGACCACTTTGGCAATGCGCAGCTACTTTGAAATGGATGAAAGCATGAAAAAATGGAAATTACACTATGTACAATGTCTACAGCTTCAATTTGTTGTAGAAATCTGTTTGGTGTTCCAGCTAGGCGATGTCGACGGTTATCAATATCAGACTAAGATATATGCACCTCACAGCACACACCATCCAGGCCTACAAACATGTCAAGAAAGAGTTACTTTGCATTTGATGAAGACAACACATAACAAGTAGTGTCAGCCAACACAGTCCCAGTAACCCCATTAAATTATGTTGAGTCTTGTTGACCATTCAAAAAAATGTTTCTGTCTTCCAGATTTACAGATAGCTCGTCCATTTTACAAACATCTGCAAACTTCATGGAAGTTTGCACATATTTAGCACATATCTTTGGGATACCAACTGTGAAATTTTAAGGTCAGAGTATAACTCCCATAGAATAAGTGAAAATCTAACTAGTTTTCACAGAGAATCGACTATTTTCGTGGTACGATATTAAAAAAGAAAGCTTGATCAAATATCGGA
Source organism: Arbacia lixula (assembly GCA_963669155.1). NCBI lineage: Eukaryota > Metazoa > Echinodermata > Echinoidea > Arbacioida > Arbaciidae > Arbacia > Arbacia lixula. Next base: position 24,540,066 of record OZ022579.1, on the reverse strand, counting down.
GATTATTTCCTCAAAACCCAATATTACTCCTTTTCAATTCCAGGGAAAGGTTGTATAGCCACTCTCTCTCTCTCAAATGATGACAAAGTCAGGGAACTTTCAGGCTTAGGTCAGCAAAACGGACGGGCTACCTACATAGTCGAGTCGATCTATGGACACCGCCTGCCCCGTACGGTCGGCTTGGCATAGCCAGCGTCGATGTACACGTAGCTTTAGCAGGACTGCGCTCCCACCCCCAAAATCGCAGCGGAAATTACAGGATAATTTGCTACGAAATAGTCATTGCGAAAGTATCAATTGTCTCTTCTTCCTCATATAATGCTTTACTTAATTCAGTTTGATTAAAGTAAGGTATCTAAGTAATTTTGAACCCCGTGTACTTACCTCATTCTCTATTTTAACTTCGAAAAGCATTTCGTTTTGGATTCCTTTAGCTTTTAGCATAATAGCAGCTTTGGCTTTAAGTGTAAACATATTACCGCACACTATGCCCCAAGTACTAGCCAAATCCCATAATTTATAATCCAGTCGATCTAGCGATTTTAAGGGGATAAGCCTAAACCTTACACTAATTGCAACCTTTTGTTTCATAAAGTGCAATTCAGTTTATATAGGCACCTAACATGCATCCCAAATTTGTCTTGCCTATTTGGCGGTGATTGTTACTGGATTAAAGAGCCAGACGCGTTTATTTTTTTTTATTGTGTTTTCAATGAACGCGACTGGCATAGAAATAAATTACTACTATACTCTTCGTATTGACCCCATGTAAGAATGTGTTAGGAATGAGGAACAACTCAAGCATAATATATTCAAACATGTATATGGATACTAAAGCATGCTAATGAATTTTCAAAGCATTCCACAATCACTACAATGTTTTGATGTCCCACGCGCAGCACTGACATTTAGCTGCCTTCAACTTGGGAAGAAATATCTTTAATTCCCTGTTTTGTCTCTCGAAGCTGTATTTCTAATTACATTTTTTTTTTTTTTTTTTTTTGGGGGGGGGAATTTTCAAGAAGGTTAAGGACAACACTAAACATCCTGTAATCGGTTTTCTTCTTGAATAATTGTTGAATGATGCACAAACGGAGGTATAAGATAATATTCTTACTTACACAATTAACAAATTTCTTCACTTTCCGGAGATTCCGGAAATGTGGGATTCAATTATTATCAAAATTATATCTTAAGCTGTGTATTTTCATTAACAGATTTGGGTACATTTATTTTTATTCGCTGATCTCTTTTCCTCACAAAAGTATTGATGCGACCCAACAGCTCTGGACAAGCGAAATAAGACTCTACATTTCTTTTGTTCTCTCAAGAAACGTTGCTACGCAATCCTGTTCGTTATAATATTGTTAAAACACTGTTCAAAGCACACGCTGAGACCACATAATTTTTCGCGCATTGGTTCAAAAAGAGAAAGTTGCTTCATAAAACACATCCCGGGTTCATGTCTGACAACTCCATAGTATACATGGAATACCATCAGCCGTTTAATAACATAGATTAATTGTACAGTTCTAGTAAAAGAAGGCTTTACAAAGATTTTACTCTTTGATCTCCCATTTTCGAATCCGCCGATTCTCTGAATACTTTTTGCCCCGAGCTAGCTGGATTTGACGTATAAGTAAATTACGATGCGCAAAAGAATTTGGGGAAATATCGATCCTCACCCCGGTCTACAAGATTCAATCGAGGAATATTAATGTTACAAGAAGGTAAACAGTTTCTAAACGTGATTTCAAGTTGCAGTAGAAAAGTCTCGGATTCACACTGTTCCACATCATACTCCATACAAAAAAAAAATGCAGGAAACGTTACTTAAATTTCAGAGTTCAACCTGAAAAACGTGCCCATGCAGCCGTGCCAAATCTAATATTTTCATCTCGAAAAGTATCAAATGTTTCGCTTGTCCTTGTTAACTACATAATAAGCAATTTTTGACAACAGTAAACTGAAATGTATTATTCATGTTAAGGAATAAATTGTGTCTGACCTATTTTAATATCCAGGAAAACATGGCTAAATCGCGTGTGCATCATTTTTTTAAGAGCAGAGCTCTGTCATTCATGAATATTGAGTGGCAGATTCAAACCTTGTTCAAAGGGATGGATGTCCATTTCTTTAAACATCCTTGGCTCAACGTAGTCTTCATCAGAATCTGGTATCCCTAGCCCGTTATATCGCCCACTTTCTCCCCTTCTTCGTCATTATATACCCCTGCACGAAAAATAGTCTCTCCCAAACCCCGATACTTGTGTAACAACCATGATTGAGATTCGATATACGCCGCATATTTTTAACGATACATTTTCGTAATACATTCACAACTTTTCCCCTACCTGCCTGGTGACACGTTATTAAATCCATCTGTATTCGTGATTCAGTTTGAATGGATAGAACGCACTCTGAATCTGTATATTGTTGCTACTCGGACAAACCTCGGACAAGCTTTGGGGTCGCCATCAGTAACGTATTGTTTGAACGATGCAAATAAACTTTACATCCATAACGAAAATGGCCTATTGCAAGTGCCCATTTTTTCATTTACATTTATATCAAACCAGATTACATAGACACGTTTTGAGGACATGAATAGATCGGTTCGCAACCCCTCGTGTCATGACATTAGCTGGGTTCACTCACAACGTATGAGAGAGCACCTCGCATGTGAAGTTACAAAATCAATATCTTAAAAAGATCATCCGATATTAGACCCAAAGCGTAAATTTTACTTAAAATTATACTATCAAAGTAAAGGCCTTCGATCAATAACGTATTTAGAGGTAAAATACGCACTCTTCCTTATTGTTTGCCAATTTTTGAAAAAAAAATACAAATGAAAAAAAAAAAACATCGTCTGGAATTTAACTAGAGTAGGCCTGATTAATTCCAATTTCATAATTCGAAGAGAATTAGTGGATGTAAAAATTGTGTCTGAAAAGACAAATACTGTACGCGCAAGCATGTGATAACAAAACAAATAGAGAAAAAGAAACTACATCAATAAATTAAGATGACCCAATTTGGTTAAGCACAATTTTGAGATTTACTGACAAATTTTTACAAGTCTAGAAAAAGATTTAAGAGCACATGCATGACGTGCGTGCTAAAGTCTAGATCCTTTTATTATGGTAGCGTGAAAACGTTTGTATATTAAAGATACAACCATTTGTATTTAAAAACAATGGCCGATTTCCTATTTCATGAATATGAGAGGTTAAACACGAGGCATTAAAATTTAAACAAATTTTGATTTTATAGTGAATACGGAAATACGTTTCAAAATGTTTAAATTACTCCTAGCATGTCTAGGTCCAAAATTAAGTAATCAATTTTCCATTGCCACTTTGTATACTAGGCTTATTTTTCTAAGAATGAAAATTTAATTTGCTTTGTTTTACGTTTCTTCATTATTTTCTTTATGGCGTGTCAATAATTGAACAGTAGTTATTTAATTACAAGATTAAGGATAGTTTTTTTAAGTATGAAAATCAAAATAATGACGCAAGTTATAAAATAAGCCATTTCGTAATTGCAATCTGCCTATGAGCAGATTATTGCTTGCAGGAAAATGACCTCAAGTCAGTGCCTCTCATAGAGTTAACTGGAAATTCATTTAACAAGTCAACCATAATTATTTCAACTAATTATCATGCAGATATGGCAACAGCTATATTAAGCGCTGAGAAGGTAGTGAAAGAACATTCCGCCATGTACACCTGATTCTATTGTTGTTCCAGGCACACTGTAAATGTATTTTCATCCATCATCCAACACAGTTTCATGAAAAAGAAAAAAAAAACAGTCTGTAGTCTAGAAGTATTTAGTCAGTGGATTGGCCGACCATGGTGTGATTACGAAAGTCTGGTCTTGTTGCTCTATGGAACAAAGTAAAAGGGCGACCTCTTTCATCAAGATTGCGATATTCTTCTCGTCCCCGTCGTCATTGATCAGGTTCATGATTTACAAACACGACTCCACCTTCTTCTTTCTCATCTCCACATCATTCTCCTTATTCTTCTTCATCCTTATGTTTGCCTTTTACTTATTCTTCCTTATCTTCTTCTTGTTCTTGTTCTCCTTGTTCTTCTTCTCCATCCTTATGACCTATTTTACTCCTTCTTCTCTATCATGTCCAACTGAATTAAAAAAAAAAAAATTACATCCTGTTCTTGCTTGATTTTACTTAATCAATTAACCTTCCTTGTCTACATAGAATCACTTATACTATGGTTATAGTGTGTGCACTAATTGTATGCTGCTATTTTAAAGGACGACGAAAGTATATTTATAATTGATCACAAATTATTGATGACCAATGCCGTTGCCGTCTCTGCTTTAGTACATCCGTATCAACATGATCATCGTTGCCATGTGCATCTGCATCACACCCTCAAACCAATATTCATGACCTCTTATCTCTTTGCGCGCCAATGAGGCAATTTTGCATAGGTAAGACATAGAAATCTCATAAAGCACATGTTAGCCTGAATAGCACAGAAAGGGTTCTTATGCATTACTTGTGACATCACCATGGAAACACAATCGAATCATACTCAATAAAACACATTTTTTGTTAGTAAAAAGGCTTTATGGGGTGATGTTGATTTGAAAAGCAATTTTAAGCACAACGAAAGCATGCTCCCTCCTGCAACAATTTGTAAATCAAATCATCCAATCACGAACAGAAATGAAAGAGACAACTGGACAAAGTGAGAAATATGATGATCATCTTTTTTTTTTACAGACACTTGCTCATCTCCTCCACCCACATACCTACGGGGCGAGATGAAAACCGGGCCAGCGGCCGGGGCAAATAATCGACCAAAAACGAAAAAAAAAAAAGAAAAAGAAAGGGCAAGTGCGGAAAGCAAATAGCGCGAAGATCTCACAGTAATTGAGAGCCCCCTGGCATCTCCACGGCCACCTTTTGCGGGAAGGTTCTCCCCTCTCTCCGGCCATCGATGGGACTGACTTTTTAACCGATGGAGGGGAACTTGGGGAGAGAGATTTCCTCCACACCTGTCTAATTGCTTCTCTTTCGGGAAACTGTGTGTCTTTTTAAGGTGAGGATGACAAAACTGCGATGTGGGTCAAACGGTTCCAACTGACCCATTAATTTCTAGGATTGCTTAACGGGAAAGGGCCGGGGCGCAGGTGTATGTGTGTGTGTGTGTGTGTGTGTGTGTGTGTGTGTGTGTGTGTGTGTGTGTGTGTGTGTGTGTGTGTGTGTGTATGGGTGCGTGTGTGTGGGAGGGAGGGGGGTAAGGAAGTGGGTACTTCTCTTAACTCAAATCGATATTTTACGTCTAATACCATTTCTTCATTTATAAATTTTGTTTCTCTTTAGCCTCAACTGAGAGACTTAATCGTTTAATACCACATTTTCTTTAATTCTTGCAAACAAAATACTCTCAATTAATTTCTTTACATGATTGTCATATTTTGTTTTAATGATTTGAAAGTTTAACTACAACATCAAGTCAGATTTTAGATAACGATACAGAGTTCTGCTATCAATGGCTATGTTCATTGCAGTTTTTACAGTTTTTCCTGATATGTTTTCTTTCATTGTGACATATTCAGTGAAATAAATTATGCTTTTATTGGTTGGTTGCCTATTGTCATCAAAATGTTATTTCTGTTACAGCAACACACTATGAACTATAGAAGCACTTCTTTTGAATGAAGGTTTTTAGAGAAATTTGATCAGCAACATTTTGAAAAATAATGAAGGATTCCCATGTAAATGTTGACCCTTCGTTGGTTTGTGTAAAATGATAAAAAAGCCAGAGGATATTGCTGCCGAATGAATAGTAAACTAATCGCTTTATCCATAAAACATTTATCGTTATCATATCCTATTTTTATTTGATGATGCTTATAATTGCAAAGTGCCACTCTTCCTCTCTCTTTAGGGCCTTATCTCACCAAAAATAGTTCCGTCCAGCCGCTTCTGGGCCGCGCGTTGGTCATATTCGAAGATATATTTACTCCGGTGAGCAATTGTCCGCTTTTATTGATACTAAAATAGAAGCCAAACTACACACTAATGATACGGGCTCTTAAATGAATTCACCAGGTAGCATATATGAACTCTTCCATAATTCCACGGGGTCCCGATGTCATAGCGACCCAAATCCCTACATCACGTCTGCCCCCAAATCTCGACCCAATTTTCAAAGTAAGTCGATCCTACTTTAGCAGTGGATTGACTATAGGGAGTACTAAAATGGAAAAACAAATTCCTGTATCAGCATTTGGATGGATACGTAAATGGTGGATCGGTGTTTCTTTAAAAGAGGGAGGTGGTGGTGTTAGTGGTAGGGGGTGGGGGAGGGGGGGGGGGAGTTACCTCCGATATTAGGCACGATTCTATTTCTTTCTTCAAGCTATTATTATAACCCAATTCTGATTATTAAATTTTGCTTTGATTTAATCAAAGTGATGTTTACATTACATTTTGACCGATAATCATGCAATTATGTACCCATAGAGAATGCCAAACACGTATCATTAAGAAGAAAGTGGGCGTGGTCTATTCCTGGTCGGTTATCTGAATACCATTACCATGATTACACCTGTGTGTGAGTACTGTAACCGGTAACCGAAACTACAGAATATAATGCTTCCAAATGAGTTATAACTCATATATAACTACACTGGGGAGACTAAGTTCATTAAAAAACAACAATTTTTGAGGTTTGGCTGCTCACCTGTACAGGACACAAGCATTTGAATATGAATTTTCTACTCCTCCTTTTCTACCAAACCCTTGGTTTGGTACGCCATTATACGTCATCAATGTATGCCACGTAGGTCTAATGGCAGGAAATTGGAGAGTAAAATGCGGTCATCTCATCCATTTACCTTTATACGTCAACCACTCTACTGTCATCCAGTACATCATCTGCAAATGGCTCTACGACAAATCTGGATAGCCTATTCAATATATCCCTTGACCCATTGCTTCATCTTTGTATATTATCAAAGAATGTTCAGAGAAGTATGCTCTGAAACAAAATTGGATATGTTCGGAAAGAAAAGATCTGATAGTTGTTGATGTTTTTTTGTATGATGTTACAGCATGCATCGTATAGTATGTGTATCATTTAAAACTGATCAATGTCATATTGTGATTGAAAATGAACAAAAAAAAAACACTACTTAAGTTGGTGTAGCCTCATCATGATGATTTTGCTAAAAACACAACCTCCTTGCAATTATATGGATAACAATATAGGCCTACGCGCCGATGTGTGCGTGAACGTGTTTGCATTTACCAGTAATAACCTACACACACAAAAAAAATCCTCATACATTGTCATAAAAAGCAGCATTATGTGCGTCACAGACAGAGTTTCTAGCTTAATTCACGACCTGGACATATTAATCAATAATGCAATTCATTTTATTGTCACAACTTAATACCAGGGACTAGCACATGTACCAGGGACTTCCAGGGAATAAGCTAAGATTAACGCTTCAAAAAGAACAAGCCATCAATGCGATTACAGAAAAGAGTAAATACGATATCGAGTGGCAAAGACTTGAATTACGATACTTTCGAAAACAAGCATTGCCACAGGCGTCAGAGCCAGTTTTCACTAATCACGATTGAAAACTAGTGCCATTGTGACCAAAAAAAAAGGAAAATAACGATGACATCACTACCAGGTACCTGTAAGTTGTGGAAATGCGCTTTGTTGTAGCAAATCGTGATTTTAGTTCGATTTCTTCGTTCTTTCAATCTTGCTGTGTTTTGTTATTTGTATTCACTTTAATTAAAACCTGAGTGTGTCGCATGTATCATATAACACAGCATCTCACAGAAAGAAAACTAATAAATGTGTCCAACTATAACACTAAGAAAGTGATCATCACCATCTTATAGCTACAACAGAAATCAGATATGCTGGTATTGCTTTTAATCCTTGCGCACGCGCTGACTGCATTCGTGAAAACGCCCCCGCTAATGCTAAATGAAATTCGCACTGAAAGGTGAAGAACGATCACACGCAAGAGCGGAATAGTGACAGCACCAACTCTCGACCACTTGGACAACCTATACGTTGATGTCCTGACGAAAGCTATTAGCCTGCCATGCCTACTGAACTAGTTCATCTCCCGGTTGCCTCAGATCAGTAGCTCTACTCTACACGGTGTCTCATGAAAACAAATCACAGCTTACCTTATATACGACCAGGGCTTTTATCAAAAGCCCTTGCTTTGATATTGGCAGATTGTAATCATGAGAATGAACAGCAAATTGCATTGTTTATTTAAATATTGCCCACACCCCATCCAGGCTATCGCAGGTAATGTGGCCAATTTGAAAAGTACTGAAACTCGACCTGACTCGCTAGTACAACCTAACATGCCTAACGATAACGTGTAGGAAATCGAACAAGCATAGCACACCTAAAATTGCTCGAGTGAACAGCGAAAGTGAGGTATGCATATTTCCAACATACTGCCAACTGAACATTAAGTGATCAGTTTACACGTTTATTTTAGTTTTAAATAATGCTAAAAACAATCACTGCAGGACGCATATTGGTAAACATGGTAAAGCAAGTGTGAAATTTTACTTTCTTATACGATGCATCCGCTAGAATTTGTAAAATATGCTATTAAAATATACTTGGTATAAAACAAATCACTGGTGGACCTAAACCATTAATATTGATGGCGGGCTCCAAAAATTACTTTACGAAAGTAAAAAAAAAACACCAAAAGGAAAATATAAACATTGAATCGTTGCCAGTTGCAATATTTTTGTGACAATCTATATAGTTTGCATTTCGTTGTGTCCAGAGAAGGAGATGTGGGATTAACCGGCATTTCCGCAATTTGAATATAAATATTGGGGCAGACAATTTATGTGCTGATGTCGCACATGAATTTTGCAACATGTCCAATTTGAAAGGTATACGTATGCCACGAACGTCACTTTGTGTCCAATTTGAAGATCGAAACGATCGGTGTGAAATTAAAATATTCTTAAAAATCATTGTATTTATATGGAGTATATCACGTAATTAAAACAGCAAAATCGCCTCAAAGAAAAGGAAAATGCACATTCAAAAGCAGGAGCAAGGTGACACCATTAGAATCAATTGCCTCCAGGTAAAACACTGGAAACTGCTAATATATGATGCGACTACGGAGCGAAGACCTTCCTCTCCAGATTTGACAATTTTACCCCTTTGTGTGCCAGATAAACCGATGCGCTATGGGGTTTGCGTGCATTACTTGTAGAAAATGTGAACTTTGGCAAAAAACAGTAAAGGATAACAGAGTAGCGTCTAATTATCAAACAAGATGTTATTCATATCATATAAAATGTCTTGCATACTCGACAAACAAGGTTAAAAAACGATATGATAGTCCAATTTGACATTTATTATCAGTGGACTGCGTTATGCGACGATGATTGTTTTTAAAAAATTGCCCATTACGAAGTACTTGACACAATTAATCACGATCACTGTTTACTGAGTTTCAGTATACGTCCTTGGAAATCAAAACATTAATCAAAGTAATTGCCTGGATAAGGACGGACTCTTTTTAAACTTTAGTTCAGTTTGTTCAGAGGTAAGGCCCAGGCATACCTAAATAAGCATCGCGCGCGTGTTAGTTTTTTGTCTTTTTGATGTCATACATCATGCCTAGGAACGACGCACTGAAAGAAACAGAGAATGGGTTAGAGGGAGACAGAAAGAGAGAGAGAGAGAGAGAGAGAGAGAGAGAGAGGGGGGGAGAGAGAGAGAGAGAGAGAGAGAGAGAGAGAGAGAGAGAGAGAATGAGAGAGAGAGAGAGCGGGAGGGAAAGAGAGAGAGAGAGAGAGAGAGCGAGAGAGAATGAGACAGAGAGAGAGCGAGAGAGAGAGAGAGAGAGAGAGGGAGAGAGAGAGGGAGGAGAGAGAGAGGGAGAGAGAGAGAGAGAGCGAGAGAGAATGAGACAGAGAGAGAGCGAGAGAGAGAGAGAGAGAGAGAGAGGGAGAGAGAGAGGGAGGAGAGAGAGAGGGAGAGAGAAAGAGAGGAGAGAGAGAGAGAGACAGAAAGACAGACAGACAGACAGACAGACGGGGGAAGAAAATATGAAACAGAAAGAAAGAGAGTATAACAGAGATAACAGACATGAGAAAGAAGTATACGGAAAGGGGAGAGTAGAGTAGCAGGACAATTTAATTTCGCCTAATTCATGTTATTGTGCGTGTCTACGTCACAGCGCCAATATACACGTATTCTTAACCAAATTATGTTGATAACTACATAGATAGAGTAATAAAAATGCGTCTTTCACCTGGAAAATCTCATCATTGTATGTTAGCATTCAAATAGCTGTCGTTTATAGCCTATCATGTGTTACTGTTACTGTTATAATTTTATTCCTATTGCAACCCAATGGCTGGACTGGACATATAGTTATTCGTTCACTCATAATCATGATAGATGGTTGGCGATGTTTATCATGTGTATCATACAAGCTGCATAATCGAAATTTACATGGATTTGATTTTCTTCCCTTCCATCAAAAATCACAATTTCATCCACTTTCACATCATGAGCGTAAAATAAGTTAACATCAATTGGTATATTATTGGATATATTATACTTAGGAATACTAAGGAACAACACATTAAGCCTAAACATTCTGTTGGGGAAATATTACGGAATAATGTTCTGGGTAGCGGTGTAATTTACAACACATTTTGAGAAGATCGCTCCACAAAGTGCAGATATGTGAAGCAGTCATTTGTAATTGGTCTGCACACCAATTTCACATAAATACGAGTCCGATGATTGGAATTGCTCATCAAATCAAACTCTTAAATGATTCCCTGAATATGAAAAAATAAATACAGTTTTTGAATAATATGTATTAAATATTGAATTCTGTCTGTGTCATGTGTCTATGATGTTGCTCACCAGAAGCGCACACATATCGTATGAAACAACATTTTGCTAGCACAGAAAGAGTTGATTAATGAAGAAAAGCGAGTTTTGTATAAGCTTACAGTAAGTTCTCTCAAGTGACGGTTTCATGATATTCAAACCATTATCATTTGAGACAATCACGTAAAAACAACACATCCTTGTCATCATGCAGTACCGTTGGAAAGTGAAGCACATTTGTCCCTATTCTGTCGTAGACGGCTTACACGTGCGTACGTTCCACGCCGCGTCTTCCTCGGCTTTTTCTTGTCATCTTTATCGTCTTAGTCGAGGCACTCTGTCAAACCCAGGACGAATTATCGAGGGTGAAATATTGCCGGTTGATACACAGGGGATGATCATTTAAGCCAAAGTTTGCGGGGAAACCGTACCTGCGGGCGATATTCTAGCCCTATCCCCTGAGAAAGGCCTGTCTTCCGATGACGTTTTGAAATACGGTAACCCAAACCAGTTGTTTGCTCATGAGGCCGTTAAAATATTTTTAATATGCAAGTCGCTTCTATTCTATCCCGTTGTCTGTCTCTGTCTCTATCGGCTGTGAGTGGAACCACTTAAGATGGCAAGCGCAACTGCGAGCAAGATGAAGAGTAATCTTTAATTTGAAATGAGGCGCGGGGGGGGGGGGTATTTATTTTAGGAACATTTTTAGGCTGATTATTTTCCGTACACATTGTATTTGCTTTGACTCATCTTTTTCTCTTTTTTGTGGACCTATTTCATTTCCATTTTTGAAGCGTTATTTTTCACAACAACATAGTTCATGTCATTTGGTATTTACTGATTTGTGCCACGACTTTACAGTGAAACATAAATGATGAAAGGGCAAACCACTGAACGTCACTGCTTCTCTCCCATATCTTTAAAAAAGAATTGTTACTGAACATATATACATTTTCCCTCAAATGATATTGCTATACGGAGATCAGTGTACCACTGGGTAACAGAATAAATAACGTATTCGGCAGTCATTAGATCTTTAGTCGTCCGGAGAAAAAAAATGCAAGAAGTAAATAATCCACAATCTTAGCTTTACTTAGTATGGATACTACGCATGCTAAGAAGCGATGAAAGTGAGTGTGTAGACGGGCGACAATGGGTCTCGATACTGCAAAAATGCCCATGCAATGTTGCCCTACTCTGATAAAAGGAAGCAAGTGACCAAATCACTCAAATCTGGGTTATTCGTATTTTTAAATTTTACCCAGCATTCCCTATCTAAGCCCAAAATCTGGACAAGGAATATTCATCTTGCTGCGAGATATTCAATCTAACATGACATGGTGTTGCACTGATACCAATGCAAGTGACAGACACATTTTGGTTATTTAAAAGAAAAGCCTCTTTTGTTAGTTGCTTCCTTTTGTCAGAGTTGGGCAGTATGGTTGTCATTGTAGATTTGCTAACTCTTGGTGTTCATCGTGTGTATTCATTCACAAGTAATACACACAAATCCCATAGAACGGCATTTTGTCTGGCACTCAACGGTTAAGGGCGTACCATTTTCCAAAAGTCATGAAACTCGGCAGGAATCAACAGTAAACAACAGTAAACCCTAACAATAAAGTGTATAAAGTACCACAGTCATAGCTTTACGAACATTTTCAGGAGAAGTGAAAAACTATCGATAGTGCCTTTCTCATTGGGCTCATGCAATCTAGAAGGTAGAAAAATCGCGAAATTAGGGGACAGGGACAATAGGACCATTCGGCTTTTGGTACGGTTGCTAGGCAACTTTCACCATAACTTCGAGATTTTTTAAGCCCAATGAGAATGGCATTATTGTTTACGTTTTAACCGCAGCGAGCATAGTCTACATTCATAATGATTGTCCCTCTCAGCGCACGATGCGAGCATTATGCTTTTTTGGGAAAAAACCCACTAAAATTACTAATTCCGATGTCAGGCAGCACCCGCTGTTCTAATAGACCTAAAGACGCCCCCCCCCCCCCCCCCCCGTCGACACCCCTCATAAAAACAAAAACAAAAAACGAGACATACTTGTGGATAGTATAAAGTGGCCTGAATTGACAAATTCATGGAAAAACGTAGGCTGGTAAATACACAATGACACTATCTATGCATTAGAAACCAGAGGCAACGCTCAAGAAAGCTCATAGCGCGCGTACAACATGCTAACATTTCAGAAACTTTCTTGAATTGTCACACATGTATGTGCTCACAAAATGTAATTAATAGTCATTTAAGATAAAGGGACGAGAGAAAACAAATGGGAAAGAGAATCTCAAAGACAAAGACAAAGTGGGGAAAGAACAGAAGACAGTGGCAAATATAACATTGCAAAAAGAATGAAGTAATGACCTTACCCACACCAGGATTCGAACCAGGGTCGCGCATCACAACCAATTCATGCAGAAATATTTCCATTCACTTAACATGTAATGCACAGCAGGGGCTAGAAGGATTTCGAAATCAATATTCAAGCTAAAATGTCGCCATGATCCCGACATCTGATAAAACGCAAAGACCACAGAGTCAATAGCTGGTAGACTCACCTATAAGTAAAAGATTTAAACATGAGAGAGATACAGCTCGTGGAAGATCATCATGCCATTTCATGATTGGAAATAAGTGCCTCTTCCATTGACATAACCCGTACATACGTCGCATTTTGATATTAATGCCCATAGTCAATGTTTATACCATGACATCATCAAAGATAAAACCTACACATTTAAACTCTTTCAGAATAATGGGGGTCACCAAGGATGTTTAAGCGCATGGATATCCCTTTGAACAAGGTTTGATGCCGCCACTTAATATTCATGACTAGCAGCTCCTCTCAACAATATGATGCATACGCGATTGCGTCACGTTCAGATGGATTTTATAATAGGTCATACGCATTTTTATACATGCATACACTTCAGCTTTCACTGCTAAACTTTTCATTTTGTCAGTAAGTGCTTGTTATATTGTTAAAAAGGACAAGCGAATATGAAATTTGATACTTTTTGAGATGGAAATACTAGCTTGGGCGCGACTGGGCACGTTTTTTTTTTTTTTTTTTATGTTACTTGTGTGAGAGGAAAATATCTGAAAATAACGTTTCATGCAATTTAATAGAATATGATGTGGAACATTGTGAAATTGACTTTTATACTGGAACTTGATATCTCGTTAAGAGCCTTTTTGCCGTATTGTAGCAATATTGCTCGATTGAATATTCATAGATGCATCATATTTTCTCAAATTCTCCTGCGTATCCGATTTTGTTCATACGTCAAATCCAGGCAAAAATCATCCAGAGAATCGGCGGATTCGAAAATGGGAGATCAAAGAGAAAATCTTTGTAAAGTGTTCTTTTGTGACCAGAAGAAGGGTACAATGAATATGCATTAATTAAACGGCAGCTGGACAACGATGTACTTAAACATCCTTGGGGTCACCAACCACTCTGAGGAGCTATGGCCGATTGAAGATAGGCAATAGGCATGTTTCTTTGGGAGGCACTCGTTACTCCGAAGGTTCGTTATTCCGAACGTTACGCCACAAATGCTTGGATCAACGAACCCTATTTCGTTTCCATACTAACGAGCATCGAGGTATAGGCAATTTACGTGTTTCGGAATCATGAATCTTCGGAATAACGAGCCTTCGTAATAAACGAACCTTTGGAATATCGAACTCTAACCGTTTTTTTTTTTTTTTTTACAATATTTGCGCACAGAAAAGCATATACACACGCGCTGACTTTCAATTTTGACGCAGCCGCACGACCTTATCATTGCAGAGACATTGATCAAAATGAGAGGATATAGTGGATATAGTGTCACAAACATTAGTTCAGTAAAAGAACGGAATTCTGACGTTGCGTTTTTGTTTCGCGCGAAAAAAACTTGCGAACGCGCAAGCACGCGCGGAAATGTTTGAAATGTTTTAAATGGCCTGAAACATATGCAAAACAATTTCCAGTCGATTTATAGCATTAAAAAAATGCGCGCGTCAATGCACTAACATACAATTACGCGCGCGTTTTTTTAATTTAAATTGATTGTCTTTTCATTAACTTTATGCCTGTCAAATTTCACTATTTATAGATGATCAGAAAAAGATAATAGATTTTCATTAAATTGCTCGTAGATGACGTCAAGGTCATACCATGACCTTGAAAAATATTACACTGACCAGTTCACTTATTATCACTTACACGAATTAGGTATATCCAAGTTTGATGTATCAAAATTTCACCTTGATAGAATATTCATGTTTGATAAATGTTTTTGAGTTATGTGTCACAGTTATGTCGGTATAGAAATAGAGTCTGAATAACATGAATTAGGTTTATCCGTGTATAATGATCGATCATATTAACACTCATATGAAGCGTGGTTGTCTTAGCTTTACAATAGGAATTCGATACGTCTAATCAAGAAAGGGACATCTTTTTTCGTAATTTATTCACAACTTTCCCCATAACTGCCTAGTTATGCTGCTACATTCACCTGTATTTCGTGATTCAGATTCATTGGATGGACGCAATCTAAATGTATGTGCCTATGGGGTGTTGCTACTCGGACAAACCACGGACGGATGGGGTTACCATCAGTAACGCATTGTTTGAACGACGTGCATAAAATGTGCATACATTGCGAAAATGGTCTATTAGTATGTATCAGACACAGAGTTTGGCCAGCAGTATTGGACAACAACGTGGCACATATCCAAACAGAACACAACAATTGCCATTGTGCACCACGCGTGTCAACTCACAACCTCTTTTCTACCAGAAGCATCATTAATTATTTATGACACTCTGAAGCCAGTTGTTAGTGGATGGACAGGTGTGATACACAATGGTCATCGTTGTGTTCTGAATTCGTTATCTGATACACAAAACATTTTATTTCAAAATTTGTCCGAAAGTGAAAATCTCATTATCACAAGAATAAATAATCACGAAACCTGCTCCGAGAAAATGTGACAACATTTGACTTCCAGCTTCATTTGAGCTGTAACTTGTCTCTTAGTATTTCTAAAAAGTGTCAAAAAGATTTTTTACTCTCGTGCTTACCCCGGCTCTTACACTTCCCTGGTTGAAGGAAGTGATGATTTTGAAACTGATGATTATAACTACGATGGGTAATCATCCTGCGCAAATACCGCAAAGTTGTCCTCAAAGTCCTATATTGTGTCATAGCTGCATGGGTCGACACGATAGAAATCATTGTCATTTTTCATTTTCATGTTGATATCATTAGTAGCCTATGAATGTATCAGCTGAAAAGTTTTGCTAGATATAGGACGAAATATTTAAACCATCACA
The DNA here is from genome assembly GCA_963669155.1 of Arbacia lixula. Taxonomy (NCBI): domain Eukaryota; kingdom Metazoa; phylum Echinodermata; class Echinoidea; order Arbacioida; family Arbaciidae; genus Arbacia; species Arbacia lixula. Next base: position 24,523,806 of record OZ022579.1, on the reverse strand, counting down.
TGAATTTCTTTTTATCATTTCATGATTCAAAATATGCTGGAAAATATTCCATATGATGATATTAATGCAAGTACAAATCAGACTACTTTCTTATTTTCTTTCTCCAAGAGGCACCGTGTGTGGCTGTAGTACTACAACCACCCACGGTGCCTCTTGGAGGCTGCCGTTATCTGTGCATTTCACATTGTATTTGAAGGAACGCCTTTCACATAATAGACAATTCTCATTAAAAATGCAAATCTTATTTACATCGATCAAACAATACATTACTAGTGGTAACCTCAAAGCTTCTGTGAGTTTTGTCCGAGAAGCAACAACTAATATAATCAGAGTGCGTTCCATCCATTGAAACTAAATCACGAAATACAGGTGAGGTAAAAAAAAAAAAAACAAACGCGTCACTAGGCAGTTTGGGGGAATATTGTGCGTACTTAACGAAAACGGCTTTTTGTCCCTTTGCATTTTTGCCGCGTTTTACTCCTAATTTTGTATTATGGAAAATCTGGCTAGAAATGCGCAACATTCATTGCAGATTACCTCCGTGTTGTCCCAATGAAATGATTATTGTCAACATGCACAAAACATGTTAGGCCTACCCCCCCTCCCGTTTCGACATTGTGGACATTGTCTATCGGGTAGGTGATCTGAAAGGGCACGCTCATCGTTGAGAACTAGCTGCCGTTATGCTGGCGGTGGCCGGCTAGCCAGTGCGTAGAATCGTTGTTCAACATTGTCCTGACAATCCATAATCCTGCATACACTTGCGGGTTGATCTTACCAACGCCGCTTTCTATACCATAGTCAAGGGGTCAAGTTCCTTCTCGAAGAAATAAAGGACTCCCTTATCGATCGTTTATCAATAGCTACGACTAACTGCCTATCTCAAATGATAGGCCTGGTTTCATTGAATAATGTGCTATATCGGTATATTTCATTTCAAGGACGGATCGGAAATCATTAATAATTGAAGTAATCAGCAATTTGCTTAAATCGGCGCGGATTATAATAGTTACGGTAGAGGGACAGTATCTTTACATGAAGTTACAATTAGTTGGCAGTTTCTGAATGGTGGTGCGGGCTCTATCAATGGTTATGATTAAGCGATAGTTTCGTCAGAGGGCGCCGCAAAAATAATTAATAGCTACATTGCAATGAAATCGGCAGTTTTCTTCAATCTCTTCAAACGTTGAACATGTAAAGTAGATAGCTAACCACGGAGCAACGGCTATTAGACCGGTTTACTAATGTAGTCAAATATATGGATGTTTCTTTCCTCGGGGCATGGTAACGAATTATTCCATTAACCTATACCTATACAATGGTATTTCAGTACTTGGAATCCACTTTGCATACATTAATTGTTGCTATGTCGGGTAGACCTCGGGCAAGCTTTCCGGTTGTCAGGGGCAACCTTTGTCAAACTAGTATGCATACAATTTGAATATGTTAGCAAACCGATCTATTCAATTGATGTGTGTGTGCACTAACATTAACGTTAAATGTAAGTAGAAAACGTCTTCCTTGGTAAAACAACAATGGGAGCTGGTCCGTTGACTAAATCTATTGGCAACCATCGCTTAATCTCTTGTTCTTCTCTAATTTATTGTTTTCCTCGATAATGACAATAGGGAACGAACATGTAAAATCTTCCTGTTGTTTTCTTTCTTTTTTTTGCTATTTTTCAACCCCCTTTGATTCGCTTAGATTTTACTTAAAAGTATATTCTCCAAATATAGGCCATCGACTAATAATGTTTTCAGAGGTAAAGTGGCAATCGACCACTCATTTTATCCGATTATTAACAAAAAAAAACAACTAAAGAGAAATCCCAGTGATCGGAAGGTAACTTAAGTAATTAATTCCTTATTCATAATTTGTACTTAAATGAATGTAGTAATTGTGTCTGAAATGACCAAGACTGTACGTGCAAGCATGCGATAGAAAAAATAGAAAAATACAGTACATGTACATCAATAAATAATGCTCATTATAAATCAAAGGCAGCACTCACGAAAGAGTGTAGTGATAACAACATGTAATAGTCATTTAAGATAAAGGAGCGAGAGGAAAAAATGGGAAAGAAAATCTCAAAGAGAATGACAAAGTGGCGGATTTAACAGAAGAAGGTCGCAAAAATCACATGGCAAAAGGAAATGAAAACTGACTCAACGTCCGCATCCGTGGGATGTCATCATGTTTATTCTGTCTTGGTGTTTATTTGGATACCAAACGTTTCTGATTTCGTGTTTTTACCTATCATGTCATCGTCAGAAACCAATCGGTAGCCTGATGAATAGTATCACTTTCCGGTAAGCAGTAGAGGCACACTCAAGTCCCCGTATGGTCATCTGTCTCTCTACTTATTTCACTTTAATCATATTGACCAATCAATAATTGTATTACTACCAAAAGCAAGAACAAAACAAAATAACAACATAATCAGTATACCAAGACATAATTGCTTTAATTTTAAACACACAATATTTAGGTTATCAATATTGTAGCGGAATTGTAATACAGCCCGCTTCCCATACTTAAGCCGTGTTAATAATTATATTATGGTTTAATTTACAACATAACACAAAACAACACAAAACATCAATGAGTATGTTAACACATCATTGCTTTAATTTTAAACGCACAATATTTGGGGTTACCAGTACTCTAGCGGATTTGTAGTACAACCCGCTTCCCATACTTTACACGGGTTGATATTGATTACGTGGTCCTATCAATGCTTGTAATGAGGGCCGCCATTATTTCCATAATCACTGGATCACAGGATCCTACTTGGTCCCTATTTCGCTACTAGGTATGGAATAGCTATGTGTGTTAAGATGTTTTGCTGAAAAGTGAGAGGAAATGTCAGAGGAACGCTACCACACCACGGAGTTAACTCCTTCTCTGCCATAGTCCATAATGCCATATGCGGCAGATGTTAAGCAAATAATCAACGTTCGTGAGGGTGATGTGCCGAACTATCACTTCCGAGGCGATCTGGATGTAGCTATCTTTCCGAAGCGCAGCTGAGGAAAGATAGCGTATACATTCAGATCGCCGAGGAAGTGATAAGTTCGTCTCATTACCTGAAACCAAAAGTTGATTATTTGCTTTATATTCCACATCTGAAACCAACTATCTATACCAAAAATGACAATTTGACGTACAAAAATAATGCTTATATCTCTACCTAACCCTGAGCCGCTGCCATGGGGAACACGCGTTAAGACGCGCGTTACTAGGACGCGTCAGGAGGAGCTACTGTCAGTTGATGGTCCGAGTGTAACGCACTTTTATTTCGCGCGTACTCAAAATATTGATCACGCGTTAGGACTGTGACGAGTGAAGGGATCAGCGAAACCAAAAAGTATATCACCTGGAGTGTAACGAACTTTTCTTCTCAGGTGATCAGATGGGCAAAACTACCCTTTATCACGTGATCAACTCTTGACCAATCATATAGCAGCATGCTTAGTATGTGGAATATAATTATTTTTTATTATCATTAACGGTGCCAAAAGGCCTCAGTGGCCCATAAAGTGTTGATAATCATTTTGAGAATACTGGCTGATAATAATGAAACTGATGAGCAATACGTCTGTCTTATTCAAAGTTTTTGCCCCTTCACTGTATTTGTTTTCCTCGCTCATTCATTAATCTTATCTATGTGAGTTTATACCCTGCTCTATGGGATTTGGAGAACATAATAATAGCATATAATAACTCAACACGAAACGCAAAAGTAGACCCTAAAGTCTTTACATCACGTTTCTATTTTTCAACAGTATTGCATTGTAATTAAGAACTAACAGCTTAACAAAAAGTCCGGTGGCTTTAATCAACTTTATAAACCAGCTATCATAATCACGTTGAAGAGCAATATTTACAAGCTTTAGGATTGGTGTATACATCTTCTTGATTTTCAATTGTAATGTATTGGGGAGAGAAGTTTCTATATGAAAATGGGTTAATTAGAAGTAAGGAACATGGTTTTATATTCATATCATATTCATCCAAAATCATGATTTGTCATACTTGTAAACTGTATCATAATCTCTGTATGAAATATACCTCAACCATCTATTGTAAACATGATCACGTCAAATTGCCATTCATGTACTTGTACCAAATGACCTCTAATAAACCATTATTGAATTGAATTGAAAGAAAGAGTTAAAAAACTAACACTTTTTTTTTACCGAGAGAGTATTCACCCTATCTCCCTTCACACTCCGTTTTACACACCCTGAAAGCGTCCCTATTGAGGCAAATAACGCGTATCCTGTCAGTACAGGTGGTGTAGAACACTCTCGTTATGCTTAAAATGCTTTGCATCTACTTAACTGATCATTCAGCTGATTGTATTGGTGATGGATAACGGACGCCATATCCAAAAGGAAAAAAACGCTTAGCGCATTGTATAAGTATGTCTCCCTTCTCTCTCTGTCTGTCTGTCTGTTTTTCTGTCTGCCTGTCTGTCCGTCGTTCTCTTCCCCTCTCCTCTTCTCTGCCTCTCCCATATAAATAGATCCCATTCTTTACATAGGTTGGTCTGTTAGTAGGGGTTTATATAATCATTCAAGAATAACGGACAACAATTATTAGATAATAACGTCTTTTTTAATTCAAGGGATTTGTCCTGTCATAAAAAACAACTTGCTCCTCGCTTATTCTCATTGTCTCATCCACGTTGTCTCTCTCTATCTGTCTCTCCTTGTCTCTGTATGTCTGTTTCTCCTCTCTCTCTGTCTTTATCATGTCTCTTTCTGACTCTTTCTGTGTCTCTATGTCTCATTCTCTCTCTGTCTGTCTCTGTTTGTCTGTTTGTCTGTCTGTTTCTGTCCGTCTGTCTGTCTGTCTCTTTCTCCCACACACCCCCACCCCCCACACACACTTCTCTTTCTCTCTCTCCCTCTCTCTCTCTCCCTCTCTCTCTCTCCCTCTCCTTTTCTCTCGCATGACACTATCGGTGTCTGTCCAGGGCGTTACCGTTCGTAGGCGGAACAGCCTTCCGTTATGTCCATAAAAGAAGCCATTGGGATCGTCATCACTCACACATTTTTCCAGTAAATGAATACTTTCCAGTCTACTAACATGACTACTGCACCCTTTTCTTTTTGTCCAAAAGTTGGAATGGGCGGTGTTGTGTGAAGGGCATACTAGGGCAATGCCTCTCATATTATGCACATGATGCATGTTACGGGCCCTCTATTCCACGTCATATTCTAATGCATAAGGAAGAGTGCCGTCACACGTTAGGCATGTATTCTTTTAGTTCCCCCTTTCTTCTGTTTTTGCTGCTTTTCCATCATTTTCGCATTCGTCATCATTATTAGCCATCCCCATTTGATACATTTTATCCTAGCAGAGAGGCGGCAAGTTGAACCACGTTGTTTTGCTCCATTTCCTAATTCTTTTTCTCTTTGTTTTCATTCTTTTTTATCATCATTATGATCATCATGATCATCATCACTATCACCATCACAACCATCACAACCTGACAACCATCACCATCACCTGCAGCATCACCACCATCTCCAACACTACCATCATTACCATCAGCATCAGCATCATCGCCACTAACATTATCATCACGATAAACACGATCAACACCACCATCACCACTATCACTACAATGACCACCATCACCACTATCATCACCATCATCATCACTATCATTACCATCACCATGATCACTACCACCACCAGTAGCACCATCACTACCACCATCACCACCACCAGCACCACCATCACTACCACCACTATCACCATCAGCACCATCATCACCATTACCACCATCATCATTACCACCATCCCTATCATCACTACCACCACCATTATCATCAAGATAAACACGATCAACACCACCATCACCACTATCATCACCATCATCTTCACTATCATTACCATCACCATGATCACTACCACCACCATCATCATCATCATCACCATCATCACCACCACCATCATCATCAGCACCACCATTATCACCATCAGCACCACCATTATCACCACCACCATCATCATCACCATCATCATGATCACTACCACCACCATCATCATCCCCTTCATCACTACCACCACCACCATCACCATCAGTACCACCATCACCACCATCTTCATTGCCCTCATTCCCATCATCACTACTACCAGCATCACGGTAAACACCACCATCATCCCTATCATCACCACCATCCTCACTATCATTACAATCACTATGATCACTACCCCCATGATCATCACCATCCCCATCATCACTATCAGCATCATCACCATCAACATTATCATCATCATTGTCACCATCATCACCATCTCCTTCTTGTTATTCATCTCTTTCAACTTGGCCCTGTCTTATAAAGAGTTGCGATTGATCGCAACTTGACTTGCGATCAATACAAATTGGAACTCTGTGCATTATAAATATGGGATTTAACTTCCGATCGATTCACATCAATCGCGTCTATTTATAAGACAGGGCCTAACTCTGTTCGGGGTTTGAACCCGCAATCTTTAGCGTCAGAGTCACAGAGTCACTCCAACTCCCGTTCTGAAATGGTGAAAATAGTGTATGCCTAAGCCATGCACACATATTTATTTCTGATTGGAATGTGTAAAGGCGATATGTACCCCGTTCTATAAATATTTCCAATTGATTCGAAATGATCGCAAGTCAAGCTACGGTCAATCTCAATTCTTTATGCGACTGGGCCCAGATCGCTATACGCAACCTTTAAGACTATCATTTTACTAGGTTTAAATAAACACTGGCAAATAAGCAAGCAAACAACATGTGAATAACGGACAAACAAATCAACACGAAATAAACCTTTCAGAAAGCTACTCGGTTTTCAAAATAAATACAATGTAGCACCTTTTGTTTGGGTATGCCCTCAGGCAATGTCACGCTGTTTATAAACGCTAAGATTGGAGATGGAACTCGTGTGGAATTAAGCGATGTTTTTTTTTTTTCACGTTTTTCATTTCTTCGTCTTGTTCTTCTTTCTACCAACTTGTCCTTCGCTTTGACGTATCGTTCTTCTCTTTATCGTATGTTCCTCTCCTTTCACAACTATTCTTGTGCGTCTCTTTCTTCTTCCCCTTTTCACTCGTTTGACAACAACTCAAGTTAAGCGTAAGGGAGAAGACAAGTATCTTTATCATAACAACACGTCGTGCTCTCAGTTGGTAAAGTTTCTCACATCACTGTCAGATTGCCCACCTTGTAATTGGACCGGTGTAACCACCCCTTTCTCTCCCCCTTCATCCTGCTAGTCATTGTCCTAAGCAGCCTCGGGGCCCCCGCTGATCGTGACATCCAACCGTTCCCGATTACCCCTCCCACCTCCCCATCGCACTCTAGCAACACCCCCGTGTAAAGCCCTGTGCGCTCCCTAGACCCCAGCCCTGACAAACACGCTTTGAGGAGGAGACGGCGCAGATGAGTCCATGTTTACGTTTCCACCCCCACCGCATCTCCCTATTGTTTAGGCAGACCTGAGTGTCCCGGTCCTGCCTATCTACAATCAAATTACCCACGCACACACACATACACGCACACACACACACACACACACACACACACACACACACACACACACACACACGAAGAAAAAAGTCAGATGCTCCCTTTCAGACGAGATAGTTGAGTCTAACCGTTATTTTAATAGCCAGGAGGGACGCTTTTATATACCCGGCGAGAAATGAAAACGGAATGGCTTGCTTACAGAGCATTATTAGCCACATTGAAGCTGGCGCGGCTTGATGGGATCAAGTTTCACGCCGGTTGATGCAACTCATCACGAGGCGCTTATTTTCTTTGAGCGCTTGTGTTTGATCCGTTTGTCACTCCTACTGAAAAGGCAATTATCAGAAGGCTTTTTGCTGCGCTAGTTTTTGATTAATACCAGGATGTGGGTCGTGATATCTGTTTAAGGGGCCATTTTAGCACCGACAAGTGAAACTGGCACATCATGAAATTTCTCAATCTAGAGTAGATGTGAAAATGGGCAATTTTCTTTTTATCCTTTAGTCGGCTTGTTTTACGTAGAAAGACCATTGCGTACGACACGATCTGATCAGTTGTACAACTCTGCGACTGGCTGAACCGTGGGACCCGGCCATGGGATTTGTGCAGGATGGTGACGTCACATCTCCGGTCTTAGGCCCCCTACGACTAGGTTACAGAATCGTGGCCGAATCGGGTCGTCTACGGTGGCCTTTAGTTTCATGATCCATTCTTTCCTGTTAATGTTATATTTGCACTTTGTTTATATGAAAATGCTTTAGGGTTTGAGGAAGAAAGACAGAGAGAATGACAGAGAGAGAGAGAGAAGGGGAGAGAGACAGAGACAGAGACAGAGAGAGAGAGAGAGCTAGAGAGAGAGAGAGAGAGGGAGAGAGAGAGAGAGAGAGAGAGAGAGAGCTAGAGAGAGAGAGGGAGAGAGAAAGAGAGAGAGAGAGAGAGAGAGAGAGAGAGAGAGAGAGAGAAGCTTTAACCAGAAACAAAATTAACTGACTGAAATCATGATTTAATCAAAACCAAAAAGAAAACGTGTAAACTCTACACATCGGTATCATATCCCCGCAGTAAACATTTCAAAGCGTCTATTAATGAGCATGAACCAATCATCTGAAATTAACCGTATTTTTAGGGTATTTACCGCTGATCGGGCCGTTAACCGCTGTTTCGGGCCATTTGCCGCTACGGTTAGACGTTGTGCAACACCACCCTTGACATCAGCCCATATTTCGACAGAGCATTGTTGGTGCCTTCATACAAAACGAGAACTTAAAATTATGGATAAAATTTCCACTAGCCTGCATACATGTTAATTCTCTTTAAGTGATGACTCAAAAGTACTTAGCAATTTTAAGATTATTAGCAAATGGATTTCAAGATATTTCACCATTGAAGCTGAAAACATGGCCTCCAATCATTTCTATTTTTTTTAAATGAAGAAAAGCTCAAGATCACGATGTTATTAACTATGCCATAAATGCTCCTGGCTCAAAATGAAAAGGCTGAATGATAAATGTTTTTCCCAGGAGTCTGAATAAGTCGGTGAATGATTAAATTCGAAGCCCCCGTTCATAAAACTCCACCGTCGCGGATTATGGGCCAATCTGGCGTTTAAATTTACTTTAGATTAACTCATGATTTACGAGCGGTCTTCCCATCCTAAAATTCATCACAACTGCACAAATATTTGACGACATATCGACGTAAATCACTACCGTCCGGGGATCGGACGTGCGGCTGAAAGAGGGAGAGAGAGAAAGAGAGAGAAAGAGAGAGAGAGAGAGAGAGAGAGAGAGAGAGAGGGAGAGAGAGAAAGAAAGGGAGAGGGGGGGATAAGAGAGCAGGAAATATAAGGCGGAGACTCGAGAAAGATGGAATTTCTAAGACGAAATGGAGGACAAGTCGATATGAAACTAATGCATCACAAGTACTCGACTCGATGTTTTCTTGGTGGTCATCATTTTCAGCTTTTTTTAAAAAAAGGGATAAGCACCTGGAACTTATAAACTCCCCTTCTTTATATCTAGTCACGCCCGGTCCCCAAAGACGAGCAAGAAAGTGACGTACATTGTCATGTTATCACTATCAACCGTGTAATGTAGAGCCAAAACAGTGACGTCAGCAGTTCGCGTACGTGATGTTAAGACATTTCGGAGAGAACATTATTATGTCCAGCCACAATTAACACTTTAAGTGCCAAATATACTGCTGCTGTATGCGACGCATGTGTATTACTAGTGAAAAGGGGCACGCGCTGCACAATGAGAGTTAAAAGTTAGGTCTCGGTATATTATTTAGCAAGGACAATTTCACCGTGTATGACATCGGCATGATCTAAGTAGGGCACTCTCTGGGGCATTACGTCATCTCCTTCTGTCCAGTGGTTAAACTCGCATGTGCCATCGGTGTATTTTGTGGCACGTCATATACACAGACTCCGTAGAACACTGTTTTGTTTAGCACTTAAAGGGTGAATCCCGTCTTGCAGTGTCAGATCAAAGTGTGCTCTTTTTGCTATGGAAGTTTAGCAAGAAAAATCATTATATTACCATCTTTCTTTTTTTGATGTTATGTCTTTTGTGTTCTGTGTATTTTTGTTTTGTTTATATTGCTTTCGTTAAAGGCAAGCTCCTGCTTAACAGGTTTTTTTTCTGCTTTCTTCATGTCTTTTTCCAGTATAATTTCAAATTGAATACTTCAAACTATTGTTAGTGAAATGTTACCATTGCACATTTGATTGAGGTAGGTACGTGTCTTATTATGTGATTGGATGTTTGTATGGAAAATATGATTTTGAAGGAAAAAAATAAATGTCTCAAATTAAATTGAATCGACTACACACACTTTTTATATTATTGTTAAATTTTTAAGTAAATCACATTCTAAATTGAATATTAGCCTCATAATAGACCCAGAGCATTTTCTCAGCTTTTAATATATGTATGCTAACATAAACACAACAAAAAAGTAAGTCCTCCCCCTAAGCAGATTAGCATAACTTTTTATCAAAGAAATGTTGGGAAAAATAATTTGGCAGGATTGTTCCTCAACTTATGACTAACTTATGTGTAAAACTCACACTAATTCAATCAGTCATGCATGAGTGGGCAAATTTTAAAGGCAAAATTGTCACTTTTCAAAAGTCACAAGGGTAATTCATTCTGTCATGATTTTTTGATGAATTCCATTTCTGGTCCATAATTCATGTACTTTCAATGCATATCATTCACCTTTCAATGCACTAACACCTATCTTGACACTTAACCCATTGTTCTCGTCGAGAGAGCACCGTTTACAAATACTCATCCCTCTTGAGTTTGAAACTTGTAAAAAAACTTTTTTTGGTGAAAAAATAAAACTCTGGATATTTTAATAGAAAGAGCTACTTTCTTGTTGTGTTTATGATACATATTTTTAAAACTTTATATTTTTATATAGTGTATGTGTATTATGTCTCTTGACATAAAAGAAAACTTCCACCTTTAATACAGAGAAGTGAGAACTAATATTAAAGAGCGTTTGCAATATGTTTCGATGATTCGTTGCCTGACATTTTGGGGAGGCAATTTGACAACTCGACCATGAGGCTGTAATGTCACAGGCGCACATGTCCGCTGATTTTTTTTTTATAGGTTATCATATTAAAATACACCACTTAACAAACGATACAAATCGCCAAATAGATTGTTCTCAATTTCTGTCGATAGTGTCATGCTTCTACATGCTACTGCATACTATTGCACACAGAGAAGATATATTTCTTTTTCAAAACTATAGGCCTATTCATATAAATTTTATATCAATATTTTACATAACTTTCCGCTTTTTGACATGTTGGTAATATGGGGACCTCTTCTACAGTATTGTCTGCATGTGAATACACATTGAAATAAAAAAAAAGGCATGGGTAAATACATAAGGAAATGAGTTTGAAAAGGAACGACACAAACTAGGTTATAAAAGCATGCAAAATGATAGCATGAATATGCGCCTGTGACAACATAGATGTATAACTGAGTCGCCAAGATGCGTCTCGAAAATGGAATTCCTCTTTTCATCAAAACAATTATAACTTTCTTATTACTGTCCAAATTTCTTCAATCTCCTTTTAGTCTGCTTCTCAAAATGTTTTCCTTCTATTAATAGCATTGGACCTCGAGTACCCCTAAAACACCGAGGATGGTGTTTTAACAAAAAAGGGACCGTAAAGTCGTCACATTTATGCATGACATTGCAGAGAAATGCGGACAGATGTGTACTATTGGTGTTCCCAAGGATACCTTGAGCAGTAAAAGTTCTTTACCTGTGCTTCGGTATGTTTTAAACATGCGCTCTGCTGCTTCTCTGATCAATAGCCTACATTCAAGTCTGTGGATTAAAGTCTGTGTATGCCTGATGCATTGCTGTAACCACACGAAGTCTGGATTCGTAGACTAATTTGATCCTCCCTCTAAGCATGAAGAACGAAGGAAGAAGTATCTAAATGTTTGTGTCCAGATCTCTAGTTAAGCTGGTCGCAGGGTAATAAAGAGAGACAGATTATATTCTAGAGCCTAGAGTGAAGGCTAGGATCTTGTTGCTTTTTCTGTCAAGTATAGAAGCCGGTGATATAAGGTCACTCTCACACGGTGAGCCCAATGCGAGCTAAATTAGGAACGAAACTCACGTACTCGATAAAAATGGAACTGGCTGCATGCTGTCTCGCTTTGTGCCCTCTGCAAAGGGGGGAAGAAAAAGCACCCCGGGGGAAAAATCTGGGGGAGAGCGACTTCCAGTTAATGGATTTCACGAAATGAAAATCCAAGCGGCGCACCTGCCCACACTGTACCGCAAAAAGAAGGAGAAGGAGGGGAAAAAAACAGAGCGCGGGAAAGGAAATGAAGTTAACCGCTCGAAAAAAGAGAGACGCCACAATGAGGTGGCTTTGAATTAACGGCCGTCCTAAGTCTAATACGCGGGAGGAGCCCAGCGAGAAAGGTGGCGAGGAAAATGGAAAAATAATATACATTTCAGAATCGCTGGAGGAGTTGATGATGTATGTCCTTCTCTGGTTGGCACGGGAAGGAAGACCTAATGAAATATCAGCTGTCTCCCTTCAACACCCACATGATCTATTGTAAACCACAGGCGACCTGATGGAAGCGTTTAGGAAGTGATCATAATATTATATCCCCTGTTTTTTTCTGAGAAGCGGCGAAGAACACAAAAATGGCCGTATGTGGGCTTGTTTTTCGCTGCTCCCTGAGCTGCTGTCTGATAGGGGATTAGCGGCTAAAGAACAAGCATCGTGACTCCTTGATCAGCATTAGTATCAACCGTAAGAGCTTGTAGCCCACGGGTTTCTACACACACACACGCACACACGCACACACATAAACACAATACCCCCACACATATACACACAATATACACATACGCACATGTACGCCCACACACAAAAATATACACATACGCGCATATGCGCACACACACATACATATACATACACACACGTACACACACATAGTATCTGTATATTCTCGTTAAGGACTTTGAACAAAGTATCTTTCAAAAAATAATGTTATTTCTCCATTCAACATAAAAAAGTACAAAAACAATGATACAAAACAATGACTCAAATGAATTGAATCCGTAGGAATAAATCGAGAAGAAAACAACAATAAAAACAGATTTTGTTATTTTTTCTGGTGAAATACAAAAGGAAGAAATAGATGTTTCGTACAGAGCTTAACTAAGTAGATACTGTCCGTAAATTAAAAAGGATGGAATTTGAACAACAACAAATTCTCAGTGTGTTGAACTAACGTGTATGGCTCTTATCATGTTGCATCAACAAGTTGCTCCAAACTCCTAAAGGCATCAATCATCATATACTAGTATTGAGAAAGCGTTTTCTTGATGTTCCGGGAAAGGAATTATAAAATGTATCAAACATCCAAACAAAACGAGCTCTGACTGATACTCCCTCTTTCTGATTTTGAAAGAAACCTATAACTTCTCCACACTTTTATCCTTTCTCCTTCTTTTATAACTTCTTTATAACTACTTTGTGACTAGTTCACAACTCTTAATCACCACCCACCCTTTTCTTCTACCCCCATTTCATCCCATACATTTTCGGTTTAAAACACCGAAAATTAAAGCTAAAAATAGTGTTGTGTAAGTGCTATAAATTATTAAAAAGTCACCTCTCCTCTTTTTCACTTTAGTTTTCATTTCTTCACCACATAAGTGAGTCAATTATCCCAAAGAATACAACCTCATGGAGTTACCGAAAGTTTTACTATTTCCTAAATAGTATTTATTAGTAAAAAGAAGTCTGTTAAAGATCCTATCTACCGAACGTTTTGCATTATTCCTACCAGCTGCTTTGTGGGATCCATGTGTTCTATGTAGGCCAAAATGCGTTAGTGACACACAAAGGCTTAATACACACCAATTCCGTCGAACAGTGTTTTGTTTGGTAGGGAAGGATTCAAAGCCCTCCTCATTAGCAGTCAGGTCTGTCATGGCTCCTTTCAAGAGATATTGGTTTCTCCTTCTCAGACTTCTTAACAGGGAGAATGAAAAGAGGTTGCATAGGGGATAAACATGTAAAGGGTAGGGGGGGGGGGTTATGCCTCCCTCCCTAATGTTCTGCATAATCTGTTTTATTACCCTCCCTCCCCACTGCCCTATATTCCTTTTCATCATCCCCCCTCGTACTCCCTACCACCCCTTACCACCTTCTACCACCCTTACCACACCTACCACCACATTCCACCCCCTATCACCCCTTCAAGCCAGACATCCACGAGAATCCACGCAATGCTATGGCAAAGAGGAATTAAGATAAAGATTAATATGGAAAGGTACTGGTGTCATACCCCTCAGCACCCCATTCCTCCAATACCGCCCCAAGCTACCGGTCCATCGTACCCCAACTGGAGAGTTATTACTCAGAGGCCTCTCAAAGGACACTGGTTAGTGCAGTATTTGAATTTCTACAGGAGCAGGGTGAGGTGAAGGAGAGGGGGAGGGGGGGGGGGGGGTCCCGGTCTCTTTGTATTTTGTTAGGTACTTTGTCAAAACTAGGAAAGCCCACAAAGCACAATGGGGA